>VXBQ01011948.1:44840-99646 GCA_013400175.1 Phainopepla nitens | reverse complement strand
GTCTTCCAAACACATTTCAGACAACAAGAAAGGACAGGAGAGCAATGGAGCAAAGACCGGCCAGCAACAAGAAGCCAGCTCCTCTCAGACACTGCAGCATCCTGGCCCTGTCCTGAATGGCCACTATGCTCCACAGAGCCGAGGAGGAAACCTTCCTCCACCATCCATAGCTGTGACAAGGCCACCGGGGCCCAGGAGGCCTGGGATGCCAGGCTATCCACCTGGTAATCCATGCCACCCAGGGATGCAGCCAGGAATGCCCAGGGGCCCTCCCATGTACAGATAAGGAGCCTAAAGGATAGTATAATATGAAGGAGAGAAGCGTGGTCCTAAACCCAAACGCACTCCTGTAAGAGCAGAACCTCGCTATGTTTGTTATAAATCTTTCTGTGCATAGAAGTAACCCATGTGCTCCAGTTTTTTGCAACATGGAAGCTTCAGAAGAAAACATGGCACATGTCTTCTTGCAGTTGAAGGCATTGTGAAAATGTGCTGTGAAAACATATCAATAAATTGCCTAAATTACAGATTTTTACTGGGGATACTTGTTAGAAGAGTGGAAAACAATTTGTATTCCACTGACTTTTCTTAAAAGCTTGAAATTTTGTCCCTAATATCATTCCCTTTTCCTTAGAATAACGTTTCACTAGAAACACAGCTGTGTTTAAAGTTTATGAGAATCAGTTAAACCCTCCATATATCTTGTCCTTTGTAGGTCAGATATACTTAGCCAAAGATTGCACATGGGGATTTCAGATTGCACATGGGAAAACTAGAGAAAGCTGCATGATTCCATCTAAAATCTCTGTAAAAGTGTTAAAAAGGAAAAAGAAAAGAAGTAGTTTGCCTGTAACTATTAAGAAAATTTAACTCCTGTTACACCACCACTTCAGCTAGTAATAGTTTTATCACATTCTTAAAGACTAGAAATAAGTTTAGAAAATCGGAGTGGTAGAGGAATATCTCCTGTACAGGAAAACTTATTAGGGGAGAGGAGGTAAGACAATTATTGATTAATTTCTCCTAAATGCCCTGGTGGTATAGAGACACTTAACATTGTAGAAGAATATGTACTACACAATCTTCGCTGTGAATTTATGACTGGATACTTGTATTGGTCCCTATGTAGTCCAAGGTGAACAGGTTATTTTTCTGACAAGTGTTGAGGAAATACAGCATAGATAGAAGCCCAGGGGCAAATTGATGTTACCTAATCCAATAAGATAGGTTGATTTTTTTGGTTCTGATCTTATTTCCTTTTTCAGAACATTGGTCTTAATAATTATTTCAAGGCTCACAAGTTTAATAATAACAAAATTAATCAACTTACTGTCTTCTAAAAAATAAATATAATTCCATTGAGTGCCTTCTGTGTAGCAGAGATGAATTTTGTATATTAGAAAAATCTTAACCATATCCTAGTATAAAATAAGTGTATGACATCACAAAACAACCTCCACCCAATTAAATTACGGATCTTGTTAAAAAAAAAGGCTTACAAAACCCCCCAGCACAGTCTGTGTATCCCCATAAACCACAATGATCCAGATACAGCTTCCAGCTCAAGCAGTCTTTAAATCAATTGCCAGAGCTTGGAATGATTAACCAAAGGAAAGTTCACTTTATGCTTGACTTGGCTATTGCACTGCCTCCATGAGTGTCCACTAGACAAATCTGCAGCTGGGGTCCTGTGAGTCTTGTATTTTAAGTTAGAGAAGATACAGATAAGAGCAGTGTAAGTTGTTTTATCTTTCTCCTCATATGAACTTCATGGAAAAAGTACAGTTATTTAAACTTTTAAACTGTTTATTAATTGGTAAATTTTCTAACAGGATTAATTTTTAAACTACATATGTCTCTAGCCCAGAAACAAAAGATTGTCAGTTGTCTTACTGAAGCTAAGCATGGGACTCAAGTATTGCAATATTTTCATGCTTTTAACAAAAGCTTTTTCCTACAAGCTGGGCTTGATCTATCCTGAAATATTGATTTACACAGAGATTTTAGTTCATTATTTGTTAGCATTTCATAATGAGAAAACTCTGGGTATTCCTCAGAAAATAGATGATTTTTTTTAAAGAAAAGGTGAAGAAACTGAGTTTAAAGGTATTTTATAGCTTGGTGAGTTTTTCAAAAGATGTTGGAATAAATTAGAGTTGTAAAGTACTTTTAATGCAATCTGATTCTCTAAAGTGTAGAGGGATGTTTATATCACATATACAGACCTTAATAAGGATTTCTTGTTCTGCCAGGAGTAAAAATCTTCTGTGGATGTTAAAGGATTTCTCATTGTTAATGGGTATAGTATTTCATTCTGTGGGGTTGCTTTACATTGTGAACAGAAGAGAGACACAGCAAAGAATCTACCAGCTGAAATTGTTCTGGGGAGCTTTCTGTTAGATCTGTATGCTGTACTGATTTTCAACAATCAATGTGTTCTCATAAAACACATGTATATGCAGAGATGAGAATGTAATAGCCAATACGAATAACAACAGCAAAGCTAGATGTTGCTTATCAGGTTGCTGTGATGAGATTCAGGATGCTAAAAAATGAGATATTTATTTTGTATTCTTTGGTACTTAAAATTAAAGGTATTTCATCACTGTATTTTGTGATGCTTTGATTTCAGTACAACATGGAAATGTTGCTAATTTTAGGATGCAAAAGCACTACCAGTATCATATTTGGATGTAAATATTCTCTGTGAAGTAATTCCTTGGACTTACATTATTAGAAGGTTTTAGATTAGAGTAAAAAGCTGAAAGATATTCGGCATTAATAATAGTTCAACATAGGAATAAAAATAATCTCCCTGTGTGTCTGGGGAACAGCTGAATGTACTGATCTGCACTTCAAAGGTCTGACTATTTTATCTGCTTAGCATGAAAATTTAAAGAAAGGAGCTATTATATGACATAAGAATATTTTGCTTTCTTTTGAGATATAATGTTTCAGTTGCAGTGCATAGTCATAGAAAGTTATGAATCACATCTGTTGGAGTGTTACTAAAATAATAATGAGAAATAGTATTACACACTTTGAGGCTTGTTTTGGTCACTGACTTTTTGTTGAAATGTTTTGTGCATTTTTACATAATAGTCTCTACTCTTAGTATTAAAGGTATGTAAATTTTCAAAAATATTGGTGATTTAGTTTGGGAATTGCAAAAGGAAAGAGAATTTCCAACACCTGTGGTTTTCCACTTTGGTCCATTCTTATATGTGTACATTGGTATCATACACAACTAATGATATGTTCAGTAAATAATGTTCATCACTTATGATTTGACTCCTTTGCCTGTGTCCTTGCCAGCTCTCAAAAGTTGTGGAGAGCTTTTGATATTTCACATTCTTAATCCATTGTGAAAAATTTAATAAAAAAAACTGACCAAGAACAGTTTTTCTGTCTCTTTCTTGGGAATAGATAAGAAAAAAAAAATCCATTTTGTGATTCGCTGTCAATAACAGTTATAACCAGCTGTCTCAAAATATTGCTTTGGTTATATATTAACAGTTATGTTGGAAATATTTAATTTCCATAATTCTTAGAGACAATAGTTTTCAATCAACGCCAATTTTACCCATCAAAACTATACTTTTAAAATATTTAACTTTCTGATTACAAAACGGTAGATGTAGTTATCTCAAGTGATTGATCCACAAGCTAAAAACTATTTTCATGCAATGAGGTGTCCAAAAGAGAGAGACATGGCTAACAGAAGATTGAGGCAATTAGTTTGCATCACTGACAAGTAATGAGTCTTGGAATTTTAAATGTAAATAAATGAAAATAAATCTGTTAAAAGACCTGGAAAAATTAGTACAAGAAAAATAAAAAGTGATATGTGATAATAATTATAGGAAACAAAATCTTTCAAATAATTTCATAAGTTCTCAAAATACAAAGGCCAGTTCTTGAGCAAAACATCAATAACTTCTGGAAAGATGATATCAGTTTAAGCCATAACTTACATAAACCAACAATCTTATCCTTACAACATGAAAATATGTAGCAAAATTTCATTGTAATTAGCATGGGATTAATTTCTTGCTAGTTGAAAGTAAGTGTGATATTTCAAAACCTTTTTTTATTAAATCACCTAAGAACTGCTCTGCAGATACAGCCATGGGTCCAGATATTTTGGATAAAAAAATAATTTTAGAAAGTCTGCAAGTCACACTCACTTGTTTAAAGGAATCATATTTAAAACACTGAGGATATTTTCCCTAAAAGCGGGTAAGCCTGGTAAGTTGGTTGCTATGATCTGATTAGTGAGAGATGCCTCTGCCTGAATTAAAGTGCAAACGAGACCATATGTTGAAATAAATAATATCACAGAATCACAGGATCACAGCATCAGAGAATAAGCTGAGAATATGGATTCTATCTAATACTAAATGTGAGGTAGAAACATAAAAATTAATAGAAGAGAGGTGGTAGGGGTGGAGATGGGGAGAGAGTGGGAAAGACAGAGATCAAGCTGAAGATAGTCACCGCCCAGGATGCAGGGGCATTCCACTGATTCTTCTTTACCCTGGGCTTCTCAATGGTGGGGATCCAAGAACTGTTCTGGGGATACCACCTTTCTACCTTCCAAGTTTTGCGTATCCATGGGGAATTAGCAGATACTGTTCTCATAACTTGAGGTGGTATGTGTATGAGCGGTTGTTTCCTTTCCCAAAGTTTGCCACACTGGGGATTTTTGTCCAGATATGTTAGCCACAATGTGCTAACCAGATCTCACCTCACCAGGCCTGGAATTAGTACCTTCCTGTCATAATTTTTATCTCAAGTTCTTGCTGTGGTGGTCTATCTTATGGCACATTCCTTTTGTGGCCTTGACACAGTGTTTTGAGACATGTAACCATGTTTTTAAAGTGTGATAACAAGGACTGAAAGATTCTAAAATTTCATACAATTTTAAAGGCATGCTCTTTTTGCCAGCGTTGCAACATTCTGGCACTTTCTGGTATCTCTAATGACCGCACAAAACAGCGATGCTGAAGGAACATATATCAGCTATGTTCCAGCTGCAACTAGATTAAAAATAGATAAGTGTTTGTTTGCTGGGTTTTTTTAACAATCAGTTTTTGCTGTTGATACTGGCCTCAGTCCCACCATGTAAAAGCAGACCGACAGATCACGTCTGTGCCACTGCAGCTCTTGTGTGCTTCAAGCAGATGGGCTTTCTCAGTTTGTAAACTGTGCTCTCTAATATTATCTGCGAAAACAAGCTCCTTGGCACTTGGCGTTCCCTATCCTCAAATGAACCTTGCTGCACAGTGGAAAGCAAATATTCTGTCATTTCCAGAAACAGAGAAAAGAGGCACAACATGTATTGGAAGTGAGATGCTCCGGGGCATGGTGACAATTTACTATAAATAACAGCTTTCAGAGCATTTTAGTGCCCACCATCTGCCTGTATCATATGATGCTGTTTTCATTACCAGGCAAGACTAGGAGTAAATCTATCTATCTATCTATCTATCTATCTATCTATCTATCTATCTATCTATCTATCTATCTATCTATCTATCTATCTATCTATCTACAGCTGATGCCCTAAGCTCCAAAGCATATTACGTGTTAAAATCTGGTCTCCTCTCCTGCTTCAGTATTGTTCCCCAGAGGCAGTGAAAAACCTATGATTAAGGCACATTGTCCAGGCTGTGCTGCCTGAAATCAAAAGAAAAACTTTCCAAATAATATTAAAGTGCTATTATAATGAGCAGTTCTTTTATGAAAGCTTACAGGTGCACAAAATACAGCCGAATGCACATGCACGGTATTGGATTTCCACACTTTTAATGAGTTCAAATAACTAATATATCTAGCAGGTACATACGTTAGAGGACTGGTTGTCCTGGTAACCGACCCTCGGACCTGCCCTACTGGAGAGACTCCAAGGGGTTCCTCACCCCATATTTTGTTATGCCTCCTAAATGCTGGTGTAAAACTGGATGTCCTTGTTAGAAATTATTTTCTTGAAAGTAAGACTAAATTTTAAGAATTTTCAGAATTTCAAGAAAGTGGCATAAATATGTGAGAAAGGGTAACCTAGTAATCCAAAGTTTAAGAAAGTGTTAAAAACTATACAGCTATACATAAAAATCTGCAAAGCTAGAAATATATAAAAAATATATAAAAATCAAAAAGTCTTTAGGCATCATCCCCTCTATCCCAGCCATTCCTTCCACATTAGGATGCTGAAGACACTGGGAGTCCTGGTCAACCACTGGTGGGCCTGTATCCTGTAAACATTGCCTCAAATCAAGGAGGACTTAAACCTCTGGGCCATCTCCTGCAGATTTGTTCAGTAGAGATACAAATATATCACTATCAGTATGGAGTTGCCTCTAACCTTGGCTTGGTCTCTGATTTATTCGCCCTGTGAACTAGACTTTTAGTAAGACTCCCGTGGAAGATTGCAGCAGGATCATTGAAAAGCAGACAGATACGGATGAGAGGAGGGAAGTGGCTTTCTTTCCCTTTCCTATACAGCATGGTGGTGGTGGCTGTAGTTCCACTTCCCTGGTGACAAGCTGGTCCAGCTATGACCCATTTTCCAATATGACTTAGCAGAAGCAGGATTTGTTTTTTTCCTGAGCTACCACCCTATCTGCTTGCTTGAGAGGCTGGACACCCTTTTCCAGACCTGCAGCTGCTGCTCTTTTATGCTCTGTATCTGTGACAGAAAAGGCACAACATGTCTGCATATCCTCCCAGTTCATGAAGCATATCCCTGTTCTTTCTGTGAAACTGAATCCCTGTGTGTTAGGCATGCATACCACACTAGAGGCACTGTGCTGGGATAGTCATGCCACGGCTGAGGCTGGAGAAGAGGCTCTGTGTTTAACCAGTTTTCTGTCTGTAGGACTTCTTCTTTTACACACGGACTCTGTCATTTCATTCCTCTTCTGATGCACAGATGAGGGAAGTCCCAGTACTCTTCTTTTGGCTCTTAATTAAGTCAGAGGCTAAAAAGATATTTGCTTACATAATGTATGGGCTTGTCTCATTGTCCTCTACTCAGTTCCATATGTAGTTTTGCAGAATACCACTAGAATGTCACTAGTTACATGTATGGTTATTTAGACCTTTACCTGACTGAACCCAGGCTGTCTGTGTTTACTTCTAAAGATCATATGGTATCCCTGACAGGACTCTAACACTTTCTAAAAGGCACTCATTAACTCTTTGAACCCCACCTTTACCCTGTCTCCTTATCTGAAGGTGCCTCTCACCCTAATTAAGTTTAGTTGGTAAAATGCTTTCTGATTTTTTATATTCCAGAGTGTTTGAAGTAGGAATTAGTTTGTCTCAGTAGTTCACCAGTTTTAACTGAAGAAAGACAAATATGTCCCATTTTTCTTGTCATTATATGAACTTGATGAAATTGTCCCTGAATTTTTCCTTGTCTTTCTCTCTCTCCTGAAATCTTGCTCTTTGCCTTTCTTCCTTGCTAATTATAGACATCACTTTTAGTTTAGCTTCTACCTTATTCACTCTATCACCTAAAAATAGACATAAAGAGACCATAATCCAGCATTTATATTCATTGACTGCAGAAGAATGCATGATGTCTTTACTTTATTAATGCTGAATTTAAGTTGAATTTAACTTTAAAAAAACCCAAACTTATTACCTTCATCTGTCTAGCCACTTCTTTATTTCCAACATTTTACATTATGAAATTTACTGACTACATCATGTCCTGAACTACATGTGAACATTTTGAGGTAGCTTAGACTTTTTATCTGCTTGTGAGGCTCCCACTGCAAAGCTGCTCCAAATCTAACTAGGAGCTACGAATAAGTGAGCATCTAGGTGTGTGAGTACCTAACCATTAGTTTCACACTGCTACGAGCCATCAGATATGTATTAATCTATTACTTGTATGCATAATAAGAAATGGTTTTAAAGCTTACAGTGAAGTAAAAAGTGCTTTTTTCTCTTTCCCTTCCACTTGCCTCATTAAAAAAAAAAAAAAAAATTACATGTGCCTTGGTCTTCTCTCCAGTAGGGGTCAGAACTACATAAGATAATTCCCACCATCTGTGTAAGTAATTGCCTAAGGAAAGCATAAATCCTTCCTATTTGATCCCGCAAAAGTCAACAGAATAAAGGCTGCTAATAGTTTCAGATCAACTAGGAATTTGTGGAAGTGCTAGAAGTTTGCTGATATGATGTTTCAGCTGATGCCACTGGTACATGTTTGATGTTCTGTGGCTATCTAAAAGAAGTAAAAAAAAAGTAATAGGCCATCTGAAATAGTGCATGGGAAAATTCAGAGGAAAAAATATCCTTTCCAACATTAATGTGTTTTTTAGATATAATAGCTGGTACTGTAACTGCTTGGGAATCAGTCTTTTGATTTCTGCTTTGAAATGTACATTGCTGAATTGTATAATCTCACCTATAGGTACTTTTCAAAATAGTCCATCTATTCTCTCACTATAAATATGACAAAATGAATGCTTGTTCAAAAAGTCAGATTTAAAAATTATTTATAAGTATACAGAAAAGGCAAACTCCAAACTCATCAAAGGAAATTTTCATTTCGGAATCTTCTATTTGGTCAAAAAAACAGTGCCCTTTGTCTTGCATGTCTTGTTTGAAATAAGTAAGTATAGATTAAGTACTGATTTTCATTTTTAGAAAAATGCATAGATGTGTAGCAATATTTAGACAGATAAATCTTATTCAGGATAATTTGGGAAACATTTTTACACAGCGAATATATTCAGATGAACTGTAAACTGTAGCTCCTTCAATAGAAGCAAACAGTTCTGCAAAGAATTCATATCATGGTGAATCTGTAATGGCTGAAACACCACAGGAATGAGAGGTTGCATGCAAAGATATGATTAAAGAAAAACCCATGGCCTTTATATGCTGTGACAGAATAGGGCAGAGGGATTGTGCAGCCTCACACAAGCTGTCCATGGGGGTAAATAAAACACTGTTTTAAAAAGCTGAGACATCTCTTTCAGGAGGTATATGAAGGCACATATCCCTTCATTTTCCATGTCATGAGTGAACAACTTCAAGAATACTTCAGACTAAACATTTCCATTCTCTAACAGAAAACAAATATGAAAATGCAGAAAGGATTCAGTTCTCAACTCAATCTAAGGCAGAGCAGTCAGGTGCCATGCACAACAACGGTATATCAAATTGCCACTTTGTTTTTCAGTTGACTACAACAAATAAATGTACATCAGGAAACAGTACTCCCTCCAGGCAATTTCTGCACCAGAACAAACCCAAGTAGCCCTGGATTTAGCTGCCACTATGCAGGAGTAAGTTTGTTTTGTCTTTGTAAGTCACAAAAAATCTAAAATAGTATGGGGATCTTGGTGCAAGAATTCAGGAAAACAAATTCCAGGAAAGTGTAAATGTAAAACTCAACATCATCATAGAATCACAGGATCACAGAGTCACATGAACAGTTCAGGTTGGAAGGGACCACAGTGGGTCATCTGGTCCAATCTCCCTGCTCAAGCTGGGTCATCCCAGAGCACATAGTACAGGACTGTGTCCAGATGGTTCTTATATAGTCTTCCTCCAGTGAGGGAGATTCCACACCCTCTCTGGACAACCTGTTCTAGTGCATGGTCACCCATAAAGAATTTTTCCTCATATTNGAGCTCCAAGTCCCTGTAGTGCTGAGGAGCCCAGAGCTGGGCACGGCACTCCAGGTGTGCCTCACCAGGGCTCAGCAGAGGGGCAGGATCACCTCCCTCGAGCTGCTGGCAGAGCTCTTCCTGATGCACCCCAGAATAGCACAGGACTTCTTGGCCTCACAGACACACTGCTGGCTCATGGACAACTTGCTGTCCACCAAGACTGCCAGGTCCCTCTCCACGGAGCAGCTCTCCAGCAGGTCAGCCCAGCTTGTGCTGGTGCACGGAGCGGTTCCTCCCCAGGTGCAGGATCCTGCATTTGCCCTTGCTGAAGGTCAGAATGTTCCTCTCTGCCCATCTCTCCTGCCTCTTGAGGACCCTCTGAAGGGCTGCACAGCACTTGGGTGTCAGCCACTCCTCCCAGCTTGGAGTCAACAGTGAATCTGCCCCTTCACTGAAAACATTTGTACAGGGCCCAATATTGGTCTTTGACTGAAATCTATAATCACAAGCCTCCAACTCTCCCTGTGCCCTGATTACCAACCTTTGACATCTACCATTCAATGAGCTCTCCATCCACCTTCTTCTATTCATCAGGATATTTTTTTACTGTATCTTTGCTAGAAATATTTTACTGATATTTACTTATGTAAGATTATCTGTCTGTACTCTTTTGCGGTGTGCCAAAGGTACATAGCAGAATCACACATTTTACATTTCATATGATGGCACAATCTCTACACTTGTGATGAGCTTTGGATAAATTCCAGCAAGGCTGCTTGAATGTGCTGTTTTAGTTTGGCTTCTCTTACTAGGGTTAGTCTACAAATACTTGGCCACATAAAGTGACTCAGCTGAGACCTCTCTGTTGGACAGTCAAGGAGCTGGTGGATACTTTTCCTATGTCAGCTCCATCCAGCTGAGAGATACAACTGAGGGTCAGTACCTGATTCCACAAAACAGGCATTTAACTTTCATTTCATGGCTTACATTCAGAATAACAGAGTAAAATTTTTCCTCTTCTGGCTACCTTATCTGAAATTAACTGACATTTCTGTGAATACATCTTTCAACTAGCAAAACTACTCTGGTACCCATATGTCTGCTAGAGTATTCCTACATGTGCTTAAAACTTGATTGTTTCAAGTTCCAAAAGCCAGGCTACCCAATACATGCCTAAACTGTACAAGGAGTAACCAACTCAGTTTGCGGCTGAAATCTTGTCAGCTGCAAGCTTTGTAGACCACAGTGTGAACAGTCAGGCTAGGGATCCCGTTTTTCTACCCAAGGGTCCTGGTGGCAAATGGATTTTGTTGTGCAATGTCTGGACTCTAGAGTCAAGTCTCTGATCCCAGGTTTTTCCCCAGTGTATTTTGCCTCTCCAGATTTTTCCCAGTATGTTTGCCTCTCCAGAAAATGTCACTGCAGCAACCTGCTCTGTAGGTGGCACTTTCTCCTTTTCTCCTGTTTCACTAGAAGCAGAGCACCTGTGCAGAGATAGGCTTTGGAGCCCAGTGATGTTAGAGGCTATGGCAGGGAAACTTGCTGCTTATCTGTGTGCTATGTTTAGTTGCCTATTAATTATCAGTTTTACAATTGTTATCTTGGTGCTTAGCACACAAGATTTTTCAGATTTCTTTTCAACCTTCTTAAAAAGCTCACTTGGATATTGAGAACTCAGGGTACCTCTTGGAAAAGTTTACAGACAGCAAGGATGTGTTACAGGTAACATTCATGCTATTTTGTCAGTCTTCTAGGCATTTAAATTTGTGATCTAGGAGAGATTACCATGAAGAATAAAAAATAAATAACTGATTTTTACTGTAGCTCTGCATATAATTTATATGGGATGGTGACATAAAATGTATGATTTTCTCACAGGCAGATTATGAAATAAAGAATATTTCAATCCTAGGTTAAAATGGAATATTTTCTTGTCCTGCAGTACTTATATAATTTTCATTCATGTGTTTATTATTGCACTGATGGACAAGGCAAGTTAAAGTATTGTTGCACCATCATGTTCCTGAGACTAGGAACATTTCCTTTATATAAATTATTCTGCCGGTACTCTTTTGATAGACTATTTTTCTTTATCTATATGTTTTTTGTTGCTGTCCTTGTGGAGGAGGTGTTTGCATTGCATTATGACAAAGGAAAAATGTATTTACCATGAAGAGGAAATAAGGCCCATCTGTCACAAATGTCAGAGCAGCATAAGCAGGTTTTCACAGGTGTTCAAAACATTCTTGAAATGTACGTTAAAAACTGCATTAAATATTGAACTGATTGAGCTGAACAATATCAAACATATTAGTAGGGTATCTGTGGATGTTTTTTCTCTTTTTTTTTTTTTTTGCATCTATTTAATAAGTATTGGCAAGAAAGGAGAAGGCATAATAAGATAACACATAAGTTAAATAAACTGTTTGCTCTACCTTGCTGCATAGGTTCACAAAACAGCTTCTTTTCCTTTGCTAGCTATGGAGTGTCACTGTNGACCATATTTTGCTGCCTTTTGCTGCCTGTTAAATAATATGAGACATTTTACTTCTACCTCAGCAAAAGATTCAGAATGGGTTTTTGCATCAAACCCATATTGACAGTACAACTTTTCTCTTGACATAAAAATATATTCTCCCTCCTCAGTAGGATTCTTGATTTATTTTATGGTTTGTTTTTTTTTTCTTTTTTTTTCTGATTTCTTTTTCAAGCTTTGTTTTTTTAAGTTTGTATAGCTTTTGGGAGACAAAATCTTGTCCACCTCTTCCTGGAGTACCTCTGCCTTCTCTTGATTATTGTCAATGACCTTTGACCTTGTAATTGTAGATTTTACCAGGTGATTGTAGTTCATTGTCACACACATTCACAGGTTTGTGCATCAGTACTTTAAAGAAGCAGGATTTCTTACAGAGAGTACAATGACAAAAGAGTAAACAGATTTCTTTTTGTTTAATTATGTAATGTCGTATNTCTGTGGATGTTTTTTCTCTTTTTTTTTTTTTTTGCATCTATTTAATAAGTATTGGCAAGAAAGGAGAAGGCATAATAAGATAACACATAAGTTAAATAAACTGTTTGCTCTACCTTGCTGCATAGGTTCACAAAACAGCTTCTTTTCCTTTGCTAGCTATGGAGTGTCACTGTCAATATTACTGATGTCTGCAGGCATTTCAGCCCTTTGGACTTGAATTTCTTTAAAATTTAATATTAGCTATGAATTCTCTGAATCTGTCCATTATGTCAAGTGTAAATTTCTTTTTCTCAAATCTAAACTCTTCGTATGTATACACTGACTTCTAGTCTTCCTGGAATGATACTTCTTAAGGAAATATATAAGGAAGAACAATAAATCTTAGGACCTGGACTTTTTAGGTGATGGTTTAAAAATATCATGGGGATGGAATGTTTAATTTACTTTTGCTTTAAAATGTTATAACAAAAAATGCATTCTTACAAATGCTAAAATATCATAATTGACCATATTTTGCTGCCTTTTGCTGCCTGTTAAATAATATGAGACATTTTACTTCTACCTCAGCAAAAGATTCAGAATGGGTTTTTGCATCAAACCCATATTGACAGTACAACTTTTCTCTTGACATAAAAATATATTCTCCCTCCTCAGTAGGATTCTTGATTTATTTTATGGTTTGTTTTTTTTTTCTTTTTTTTTCTGATTTCTTTTTCAAGCTTTGTTTTTTTAAGTTTGTATAGCTTTTGGGAGACAAAATCTTGTCCACCTCTTCCTGGAGTACCTCTGCCTTCTCTTGATTATTGTCAATGACCTTTGACCTTGTAATTGTAGATTTTACCAGGTGATTGTAGTTCATTGTCACACACATTCACAGGTTTGTGCATCAGTACTTTAAAGAAGCAGGATTTCTTACAGAGAGTACAATGACAAAAGAGTAAACAGATTTCTTTTTGTTTAATTATGTAATGTCGTATTTATACAGCAAGAATTTTAAATATTTAGCTTATTTCTGGGTTCTCTAAATTGATGTGCTCTTTTTCTGTCCCCACATTTCTTTTACATTTTCCTGGCTGAGTACCACTTTTATTAGTCTCATCTTCAAGATAATTTATTCCATCAACCATTCAACACAAAGATTAGTTTTAAAGACGTGCACTTTCTTTCAGTATAAAAGCGTTAAAGTGTGTCTTTCAGACAAAACTATGTTTTTGGAAGTTAAAGTAGTAACGCTGTGCAAGCAGTCATGATGGAGTAAAGCACCAGATTCCAATGAAGAACTTCTGTACAGAGCATGCCATAGGCGATGTTTGTCCGAATGACATGGTTATCTGAAGCCATCAAAATTAATGCTAGGGACACCTGACTTCCCTTGAGATACTCTTTTTGAAAAATCTTAGTAGATGGGACTGAAAATTTTGTATAGGCTACAGAGTGTTCAGAAGCGGTCTCTGTTATTGACAAAGCAGTACTAGCTTGGACAATTCTGAATACTACACTTAACAGTGAAAAATATCAGACTGCTAGATTTGGTGGTGATGGAAAGTCTTGGACTCTAGGAGTCAATAATTATAATACACAACTGGCTTCTCCCATGCAGATCTTCATATGACAAGAAGGAACTCCTAATGAGCTGCGTATATCTTCTTTCCAGATGCTTTCCAACCGCATTAGTGCCGTAACACACCCCCCTCCCCCAAAAATCTGCATCAAACTGACTTATCCCACTCTTCTTACAGGCAGTAGCTTGTTTGCTAGGGAAGCAGGCAAAGAAAGAGGCAATGAAACCACTGTAACCTCGACCTGGATAGGCTTGTTTGGTGGGACAGAGAAGGCATATCTCTCTTTCTGCCTACATGTCTTTGTCAAAGTTTTTTATTTTTATAACCTCCTATGAAATAAAATTTTGCCATGTTCTGTTACTGTAAATATACTCCATAATAAAATTACTTACGTCTGAATTTGTATTTGTGTTGCACAGGATTAGTACTAAAAAATAGGCTTTTCTGTCAGTAAAGCATAAACAGGAAAAAAAAAATAGCATGTGCAACAAACAAATCTCATAAAAATTTATTCATTTGGATAAACAGTTTAAAAGTGACCTTCTTTAGGTGTCCCTAAAGCCATATACTTGAACAGCCTTATTTCTAGCATTAAAAAAGCTAGTGGAGGTTAGCTGTAAAGCCTCTATATTCTGAGAGGCAAGCAAAAGTGAAAGCGTCCAAGGTTTTAGAAAGGCTGTCTTAGTCAGTGATGGCTATTACATCACATATAGAGAAGGACACAGTCTCGGGGATTCTTGAGATAATGACAGATATGATCTATTTTGTATCAGTGAATGGAGGGACACTTTTCCTTTAGATATAATTTTGTTAAGATAATGTAGACCTCTCTGAAGAGGATTGCACTTACACAGTGCAGACTGAAGAAACGTATTGTGAGGAAAACACACATCCTACTTTGCTGAGTGTTAGGTTTAGGGTCCTAGGATAATTTCTTATAGAACTGAGCCTTTGTTTAGGGTTAATAGCATCTTTATTTATTTTTTTTTTTTAGTAGAATAAAATAATTAATGTTAGAAAAGACCTCTAAGATCATTGAGTTCAACTACCTTCTTCTATTTGCTGAGGTCTAGAGAGAAATATAAGGAAACTACCACTTCCATCAAAAAATCAGCAAAAATATAAGACGTGAAACAAGCTGTTTATCAGACCACAAGGTATCTGTAGCTCAACAGAGGCAACTCTTTCCATAATGGCTAATTTGCATGTAAATAACTCAAAAATTTAAATTTTTGATCATGTTAAGGGGAGACTAACAAAAAAGCTATGTGTTTAGTTTTTTTTTTTCCTTACACGGAATTTGTCTTTGTGAGCTCTCAGTATTTCTTTCCTCCACCTCCTTACATCTACTTTGTCCAAGACTGTTCATTCAGAGGAGCTTTTGCCTTTAAATGATTGCCATCAACACGGTGGATAATAAGGGTTAAAGATCCTTTATGTAAGACTCAGTTCTCTAACACACAGAGTGCTTAGCAATACACTATCCTTTTCCATTGTATGAGTTCTAAAGTAGGTGCTCACATGTCTGTGCATGGGACTTTTTAATGCTCCAAATAAAAGGTTCACATGACACTTTGGTTTCACCACACTCCCAAAGAGTCTTTCTTGTTCTTGAATATAGAAAATTGTGGACAGTGTTGTTTGTTCTCACTTGATTCAGTTATTTTCCTGCCAGACATTTTTATCTTCTAAGGGCAATATATCTATAACATTGCTCAAATTTTGCCATTCTCGTTCTTACTGTCACCACAGTGTACTCCTTAGTCATAAGCATAGGACACTACTTATTACAAGGAGTTATATTCAGAATGAATGTAGAATCCCAAATAGTGGGATCACCAACATGCAAGAAGGCCATAGGTGAGGCCTTGACAGTTTGTACCATTTGGCAAGGTTTGATGATCAAAGGCACTGTTTTGTTTGCTGCTGCAGGGTTTGTGCTGTATGGGCCATGCTGTATTATCAAAGCTTTTTAGCAGTATATGAAATTGTACTCACAGAGAATGTGAGAAAGTAAGGGATTTTTCTGTACTGATAAGGAGAAGAAGGTGGCCAGGTGCAATAACTTAATAACTTAAAAGCTTGTCAGAGTGTGTCAAATTGCTCTCTATGTGCAGAGCCATCTTGGAGTGTATTGATTATTTATAATTGTCAAGCTATTATTTAGTCATAATCTTATGCTCCCATAGAACTTCAAGGAATATGAGAACATAAACTAAAATAATAAAACATACCTTCTCATTGCTGCTGTCTGTTCTAGCTTTCTTCCTTCTAAAAACTCCTCTGTACTAATCATTTTTCTTGTGAGAGCTGGCTGCTTCTATTCGGCTTCCATTGAGGACAACCTTATGGTATTTTAGTTAACATTCCTGCAAAACCTCTCTGCTTTGACTGCTAGTAATGTGTAAAAGCAGCTATGGTCTCTTCCTCTCGGATGGCCAGTTTATAGTACTGTGTAGGTATCATCTTTGTTGCTGCTCTTTCAAGACTGTTTCACAAGCTGGATTCTAAAACCATCCAATGCACAGTTCTGTTTATTGCATCATTGTGCCTGCCCTATTTTTCATGCAACATTAAAATAACCGATTTGGTTTATGTTGTGCTTCCAGATTTTTTATTTTTGTTTCCAGAGCACTATCTTTATCAAGTAACTGTTTTTCTCTCAGCATAACAAACTTCATAACTCAGTCCTTCAGACCTCCTACTAAGTTCACAGAGAACTATTATTTCCAAATTTTTAGAGACCTCTTTTTACCGCTTTATTTTATAGTAGACTTTTCATAATAAGAATTTGTCTAAATCTCAATTTTCAGTGGGGGGAATATGTGGAAAACAACACTAACATCAAGAGAACTATACCGTGACTTGAATGAAAAGAGAGAGAGCAGAAGGATCAGGCATTTCAAAAACAGTCTGACAGCAAACATGATGATAGAGGAGCTGGAGAAGAACACTTCATCTATTAAAGTTCATGTTACATCTAGCAAAATTATAAGGAGATCTTAGAGTGAGATCTTTCAGAATCTCAGGGTGATCCTTTGCTTTTGTTCCTCATTGGACTCTTATACTTCTGTTACTTCTCCCTTCCTTTTCCCTTTTTTTCTTGCAATTGTCTTTTCTGCACTTATCTTTCGTGTCCCAGATGGCCTACTCTTCTGCCCAAAAAGCCTTTTGGCTGCCAAGTCCACATCTTTCAAATTCCCCCCTAAAACCTATTTCATCAGGGAATTTTCACTTTTTATCCAAGCCAGATGCCTTTCTTGCTCTGAATATTTTTTCCATATCTTTTCTTGTCTGTCTTAAGGCCTGCATATGTGGTAGTCAAGGATTACCAGTCATTTTCTTTCTTGAAACAGAATGAGAACTCCTTACAAATTCACTATTTTGACTGAAATAGCCTAAGGGTCCCTCTATCCTTCTGTTGCCATTCAAAAGCTTCCTCTCTCTTAAAAAAAATAGTGTGTTGGAGGCAGGGAAGGGGGCGGGGTTCACCTCACTGATGCCAAGAAAATGACCTTAAGGAGTCCAGGTTTCTAGAGCTTGCTTTTCTATGTGGAATAAAATTGCTTGAAACAGGTAACTTGCCAACAAGACTGCAAAATCATGTCCTTGGTCATACTTACATGAATATTAAAGGTGTGCAGGTGTGCCTTTGATAGTGTTAAGGAGATAGAAACAGAGTTCACTAGGAAAATAAATAGTCCTGGTTGAATCTGCTGGAATGTTGCTCTACATTATTTACCTTGATCACCATTGCCTTCAAGAACTATAAGAAAAATACCATGATTTCAAAAGTTAAATAAAAATTTAATAACTGGTGCTGACACTACCAGTCAGTTTTCAGGGGCCTTGAAATGACATGCAACAAACTAATTTCTCTTGTTAAATATCATCCTCTGTGAAATACTGACTGCAACTTCACTAACATTATAAGCAATATTTACATAGAAATGAACTAATGCCCTTCTCGTGTTTCATTCCAGTAATTTTCAAAGGTTTTGCTTTGGCACATAATGTGAATAACATGATAATGATTCAATCCCAGAAAGAAAGATCCTCCTTAATCAACTGTGTAATATTTGCAGAGTTTAATCCTCATTTATTCCAGTTCAGACCATAAGTCATCACACCCATGTACAGATGTAATTTAAAGATAAAGCAAACATATTTCACCATCAGATGGAAACTCTAATACTATGAACATAGTTACAAACACACCTAATTTTGAAAGGAGATTTATTAACAGAGTGATTATTACTAGTGGTGTGTGCATTTTTGAGAAAAATCCACCCCTGACCTTTGAGTCCGGAAACTGGCAGTTGAGGAACAAATGGGATAATTTTCTTCCTTTTTTCTGGCTTG
Source organism: Phainopepla nitens (assembly GCA_013400175.1). Taxonomy (NCBI): domain Eukaryota; kingdom Metazoa; phylum Chordata; class Aves; order Passeriformes; family Bombycillidae; genus Phainopepla; species Phainopepla nitens. The sequence goes on along the minus strand of VXBQ01011948.1, from coordinate 81,119 downwards.
GGCATCATCATACACGGTGAACTAACAGGCTCATGTAAGTCAAATTGGACTATTAAATTTATTGAGCCCTTTTTTACCTCCTTCAAACATATTTCAACTGTTTAAGGGAACGACAGACATATTGAATTCCTTAAGCCTACTAGATGCCAAAGGGTGTATCTCTTTATATTGGCATCTCTTGGGAACAACTTCAGTGTTTCATCACATCAGTCCAAATCTATACTCTGATGAAAACTTTGAGCGTTAAACCTCAGCTGAATGACAGTCTTTGCATCTGACCCTTTGTCCCTGTCTCTTTCTCCTCCTTTGCCCCACCATATGCAATATACACATAAAAACACTTCCCTGACTTGAGGAGTTTGAAATATGGCAACTTCAAGTTGCTACTAGATGTCACATTTTGATCACATTGGAAAAATAAAATTGACAGAACAGGACCATTGTCAGCTTTCTTTTACCCGTCAAGACCGTCAAACAGGAACTAAAATACGTATTTACTGTATTGTTGGGAGCACTATTAAAATATTTTATCTCCATTAGTTCTAAGGAGAAAGTATATATATACATACAAGGGTCCAGTTGCTCCCTGTCCTATACCCCTGTATTATGCTTTGTTTTCCCTTTCCTGGAGTTATATTCCAAAATCATTTTTTGCTTGGGCTGGCAGTCACAGGCACTGTGGGTAGGACTGGATTTTCAGTCCTGTGCTTCCAAAGGACAATCTGAGGAGGTAGGAACCAGCCGCCTACATAGCACACATTCAGAGGGGAGTTGCTTCAGACTAGCCCTAATCTGCTTCTGAGACCTGAATGGTTACAGTGGTCAAAAAGCCATGTATAAGCCTGCTGGCTGTATATCACAAAAAAGGAACCCTGTTTTGCTCCCTTGTATCCTTCTTCCAGGTAAAGAAGGTAAGTCAGGAAGATCAGGAATATAATTTCAGAATTGCCCTCCTGATCCAAGACAAAATGCAAATGTAGGCTTAATGTATTTTGGCTTGTTTATCCTTCTTTGAGACTTGTACTCTTGAATGCAAAAGCAGAATTTGGACAGTAGAGATTTTTGAAGACCCCCACCAACTTGACAAATGGCTTTTCATGTCTTTTAAAATATGAAATCCTTCACTGTATCCATGTTTTCACTATGTTCAATGCCACTATTAAAGACTTTCAGATAATTTTGCCACTCTTTTCTTACCTGCAGCTTATTTTTCAAGATTTTTTTTGTTTTTGTTTTGACTCTATTTGGCATTTCTGTTTATTTCTGTGCTATCATCTGTCTCCTATCCTCTGCAGAAAAATCTCTGCTAATTATTTCACAGTACACTATTTCTTTTGATTCACTCTTTCTTCTTTTCCTTTATTAAGCTTTTATTTGTTTCTTATATGGGACCAGATTTCAATTTGTTTGAAAACTATGTGTAATGAAGTTACTTTAGAGGCTTGAGTATGGGATGCGGAGTGGATACCTTTCAAAAAAAGATAGTGTAGAGGCTGTGGAGAGAAATACGTATGCCACAAATTTTATGTCCAGTTCTTCATGGAGAAAGTTATTCTAAGAAGAGTCAAAGGGTGAAAGTCCCATCTGTATTTTGTTTTGTTTTAATTAAAAAGTGACTAATGTATCCAAATGAACAGAACCCTCTTTCCCTTTAATACTGTGCAAATGCTCCATACTTGCTGCTTGGACGTTTTTGTTGTGCCATCTTCTTATTAAGGGGCAGGGCTTGTACTATTTGCAAGGTTGTTTGTAAGGCTGAGCCTGTCTAACAAGAGTTAACTCGTGGCTCTGGATAGAGTCCTGGGAAAATATGAGCCTGTCAGTAGCAGGCTGTGTAATCGTTGTCTGTAAGCCACTGTCCCAGAGCTTATCTGGTGGCTGCTGATGCTGAGAGGCCATCAGAGGGTGCTGGTAGCTGAGCTGCTAGAGAACTGTGACATGCCAGAGCTCAGGTTATGATCAGCTTGGGACACAGGTGTTTAATGAGGGCCTCTATGAGAATAAGCAGCTATAAGGAAAAGATGAGGGAAAAGGATGAAAAGAGACAATGAATTAGAGGAGGAAAGAAGAGGGAAGAGGACAGGCAAGTTACATGAAAGTATGTGAGTACAGGAAAAATGTAGCAAGTATAAATCACAAAGGAGATTGCCTTCCTCTGGAGGGAGCCCAGCCCTCCACAAGGCCTCGCTGGAGAGCTATTCCCTAGATAAAAACTGCTTAGTCATGGTGACTAGGCTAGGGGCCCCTTTCCTGCCTCGTGACCCCATGTTATCTCCATGTAAAACTAGCGGTCATATTAGCTCAGACATAACCTATTGGTCCTTTTTCCAAGCCTTACCTCCCTATAAAAATCCCAGCTTCTGCCCAGTTCAGTGGATGCGGCTGTCCCTGGCCTCCCTTCGCAGAAGCCTGCCAATAAAGAACTCTGTGGAACCGCCACATGGCTCTCCTGTCTCTTGTCCCTGAGTTGGCTGGGGTAACTTGCAAGCTGACCTGAAATCACTGAGAGCTGAAATCACTTGAAGAGCTGATTGCCTGAAGCCTCAGGCTGTGCTTGCGCTAGTTATTACCCTGCGGCTGGAGACTGCCTGAGACCCCTGGACAGCTGCTCCTCGTGGGACCCCTATCCGGGAAATTCTGTGGCAGCCGCGGGTCAGACTGACCCCCTGGACTGGCCGCGACACCTTCCCTCCCCTCCTCTTCTTTCTTTTCACTGTTTCTGGTTCATGTGTCTGTTTAGATTTGTTACGCACTTACCACTGCAAAGCCAAGTGCTGGCTCTTTGCAAATTGTCTACTGTTCTGGATGTTCATGTTTTTCCAGTATAATACTGGCAAAATATTGGGGTCTTTAGCCTCCATATAGCAGATGTAGTTTATTTCTGATGACCTGAACATGGCACTGGTGACTCTGTGGTACATATTGCCCAGTGGTTAGCTGGTGTAATAGAAAAGACTAACAAAGAGAGAAGTAACAAAGAGAGAAGGTTTTGTAGGTGAATTTTAATATTTTTTAGCATTATACAGATTACATTCATGTAGCATGATGAACAACTTTAATAGTCTAAGAAATATATCTAGAAAAACATAAAAACATCTGCTAACTACTCTTAAGTGCTTTTGTTAAGGCCACAAGGAAAATACAAGGAGAACTTGCCATCTAACACTTACAAGAGCACATAAATTCAAACTGTACTTACAGAATATACTGAGAAAATAAAATTTTCATGACACTATGGCGAACTACACCTGCAAATAAGAGTAGATCTTTCTGGATATGAATTTTAAAATTAATTAGCTGTGAAGCAGACATTAAAGATTTCTTTTCATAACTAATCACATTAGTTTTTTCTACGCTATTCCTTAGGTTGTTAATGTAAGAAGGTACCTCTTATACAGTCAGAAAGCGGAAAAGTTAATGAATCACTCGGACAACAAAACACTTAAGAATTCAGATAACCTTTTCAGATTCATTAGAAGACGTTAATTTATGCACCTCAAACAGCACTACGAATTCTTTTGAGGGATTTTGATTGTGACAGTCTTAACTTCTGTGTATTCATGAAGTCCATATTCTCCCCTAGATAAAAGAGAACCAAGAGCAACATTTATGCTAATGCTTTTTATATGAGTTTTGTTCTCGATGGGATTTTCAGTGGAAGTGTGCAATTGGCCAGATGTATAATGAGTACACTGGACATATTTGGAAGACAGCTGTGCAGCTGGACTGCTGCTGGAAACCTTTTGTAAAGCTACAGCAATGGTCTCCTGAGAAAAATGGGAGAGAGAGTAGTTTTATTTCTGTGAGTGGTGTTTAATTTAGAGCACTTCTAAACTGGATTTTAGTACAGCAAATCAAGAACAGGTTAGATCTTCACAAATATGTTCAGCAAGTTATTTGTAAAGCTCTTCTGGTGTCGAGAGCTTTCTCCAGAGCCAAAGAATAGGAACTTCATCTCATGTAAACGGGGGACAAAATTATTCCATGATGAAAACTCACAGACAGTGAAAAAGAGTTAAAATCTTTGACATGTTATGAGCATGTTTCACCTTTATGTTCTCAGTGATGCAATGAAGCTTGTTTGTGTTCCTAAATATTTGACATATGATGTAGTAAAACTAGACATAACTGATTGGTCTATGGAACAAGGGTTTGCTACAGTGTAATGTAATGCAGTTCTCACTGCTGTCTTATTAGAGAGAAATATAAGCAAAACAGAAATCTGTGCTCAGGACACTTGTGCTGGGCGAAAATATTTATTGATTTCCTTCATTTTTGGAGGGGAATTTTGTTAGTACATGACATTCTGTAGTTTAATTCATAATGGTATTATCACTCCAAGAATTATACAGAGTTTTATTGTGGGGATCAAGGAAGTCAGAGGCTTAACACAACCACATCCTAATTTTTTCAGTGTAGGTTTTGCTCACATATTTCCACTTCTTGTAAAAATGGTTGTCACATATTTACAAATTTTCTCATGACAGATACCTCCCTGGTGATTATTCTTTCCTTGTCTTTCAGTGGGAATATTTTTATTTGTCTGATAATTGTGTCTTTGAATCCGAAAACTTTGTTTGCGCGGAAGATTAAGTCCTTCAAAATGTACTGTTATAGAGAGCATTTTTGATAGTCTGTTATTTCCAGCAAGTAAATCAAAAAAATATTTCTGAGAAAGGCTGTAATTCAGAATTGATTATCTCCCAATTACTGGCACCCAACAAAGGCAAAGCTGTCTTTGATAAAAATGGCCTAAATTATTGAAGGGTTTCAATTTCCAGTTTTCTAAAGCTCTCAACATTGGCTTGACTGTTTCTTTTGAAGTCTGTGGGAGCTTTGCTATCAGAAGCAGATTGTGTCCAGTGATGAGCAAGTATGAAAGCACTAGCCTTTATCTCTGAAGAAACTACATAAAAAGAAGCTCTGAAGTGCCTCACCTATACATAGCTTTTTAAATCCCTTTCATGGTCCATTAGAAGTGTTATGTATTTATCTTAATATAAAAAGAAGGCTTACGTGTACTGATTTTTATTCATTCCTTTAAAAATAGTTTGTTCTCATACATATAGCATTTTTAACAAAGAATGAATACAAGTAAGACAGGATATGACTCAAGTTGAAACTGGATTAAAACTTAGAAGTTTGAAAAAATTTGATTAGTTTATAATATTTGTATGCTATTCTGCTTCTATTCTGGGAAAAAAAAAACAAAGGTCCCGAGACTACAGAGGATTATTTACATCATAACTTTTGACCTGACTGGCACATACTATAAAAATATTAGTTTCACAATTTTAACTGAAAAAATCTTGCTTAAATAAAGGATTTTGGAAAATCTTGTGTTTTCAAAACCTAGCATGTAAAGGGGATTTCACAAACTACCCACAGATTTATCTTCCTGAAAATGACAGTTTTTCTATATATGCAAAAAACTGTAAACAATAAATACAATGGTCAGTTTCGCTTACCAGTATACTGCAAACACAGTAGACTGTAAACTGGTCATATTGAAAAAGTGTGCATCTAAGAAATTTTCTTATTTATTTTGTAGAGTAATTACTCGTTGACGTTGCCCCTGACAACATAATGCCTCTAAGCACTCCAGAGACTCATTTGGCAAAATCTCAAACTGGACATCTTAGTTACGCATATTTTAAGTTGGGGTTTGGAATTTCATTTTGAATTTCCTGTGAATCTACAGTTTTAAAAGTATTTACTTACATTTCTCGTCCATTTCCTGACATCTTAAAACCTCCAAAGGGACACTGAGCAGACAATGCACTATAGCAATTAACCCTGGAAGAATAGGAAAATTATTTTTGACAATGTGAAACAGTTTTCTTTCACTTCTGAAAAACCAGTGGTTTTTTGTCACCTTTAAAAAGCCTATGGTGATAGTCATAAAATATACCTAAGTATATATTTGCAAAAATATTTGTAGTTTGAAGTTCAGATAAATGAAGCATCAAAAACAACTACAGTTGTTATCAGTACTAAAACTCAGCAAGGATCTTCAAGCAGAGAGACAGTTTTTTCTCTGATCATTGCAATAAAATTACTGATTTGTATATAAGTTCTCTCACAGAAGATTATCCACAGATGAGTGTTCTGCAGAAGAGTTTATCAACCCTTCTAATAGATAAACTCAGGATAACTTCACTATATATTTAGGAAGTTTTGTTTGGTCCTACTCAGTTAAACCTTATTCTGTATCATGGTTGAGAAAAAAGACACAATAATGAATAAGAAAGGAATTTCACAGGCAAATTTTTAGATATGAAGAATTTTGGCAGAATGTGCATCCTATTTCCTAGCTGAGAAGATCTTTTTGTCTTACAACCTTGTCAAATCAAATATTCTTTATTTTCATATCTTATATTCTATCCTCCTGCCAGTCTACTGGTTTCAACAAAAGAGATTCTGTTCATAGCTAAGGATTCCTAGATGACCAATCATGTAAGAGAAAATTCCAAATATTCCACTTGTATTCTAAATTTTCTTCCATATAAAGAATACCAAGTCTAAAGTCAAGACTGTTAACTTATTTTTGGAAAACATATGTTCTTGGATCACAGGACCTGGGCAGGAATTTGTGCTCGTTGCAAGTGCTTTCAGATAAAATGTAAATTGGACACAGGTTTTGCCTTCAAGTAAAATTGCTTGTTCTCCTTCTGGTGCATTAAAATAAGTGTAGCGAAATGCAAGTCTTCCAATGACTGACATCAGACCCTGCTATGCTTCCAAGCACTCTTTCATTTCTTAGCATCATATAGGTTGCCTCCTCTTTTCCATTGCTGGAAATAATTGGCTTTTTAGTAGTTCTCCCAGCTGGTATGTCCTTTCTTTGTTCAATCACATTTTATCAATCTTTCCCTTTGCAGATGGGTGTTTTGCCACTGAACTTCAGATCATTAATTTCTTTACACAATACCAAAACTGATCTCATAAATCATAATTTGGGCTATCTCCAGATCCTGAAGTAAAGGGCACTCTCACAGCATTTTCTTTTGTTTCTTTTTCTTTTTAGCAACTAAAAATTTCCTTCTTTTGACTAAGTGTATGGGAAAATTGTATGAAGACTAACAAGGATTTATTGTTTAGTAACACATTAAATAGGGAAACGTGAAAAAGGTAAACAGAAGACACAATGATCTACCTCTATAAAGATGATAAGGAATAAATATAAAAAAAAGACCACACAAAATACTATGAATATGTCTTACAATTAGTGCCATTGACACCTGCACATCTAAAGTAAGAATTTAAAAAAACATTACTTACCACACTGTTCCAGCCTGAAGGGCAGCTGCAAATGTCAGTGCTTTATCAATGTCTTTGGTAAAAACTGCTGCTGCTAAGCCATAGGTGGTATTATTTGCCCTCTTGATGACTTCATCTATGGTTTTAAACTTCATGATTTGTTGAACAGGTCCAAATATCTGTATCAAACATATGTAAACATATGAAGTGAACTAGAATATCTAACTATTTGTAGTAATATAAGTATTTTAAGTTTTACTTCTCTCAGATGGCCTTATTCCCGAATTCATTCAGTTAAGAGTGAATAAAGTTCTAAAAAATATTATAAATATTCATGAAGACTTTTGCAATATGAAGGAAGTCAAGATTACTGATTGTAAATAGTTCATAAAACAATAAATGAACAATGAAAGCAAATAAACAATGATTAAAAGGCATCCATCATGAAAGTAGTTAACATGGTGTCACAGAGTGCTACCTCTTTATACCGGTTACCAACAAACTCGTGTTTTCTGGACAAGCACCATTTTTGAAGTCAAGAAAGACATTCAGTTTTTCCCTCACCTGAATTTACTATTAGACTTTTATCCCTGCAGGTAGCTGCACCACTGAGAATGCACTCCAAGTGAAACAACTAATTTTGCTTTCCATATGGGTGTCAGGTATGAGAATAGTCCCTCAGCTTTGGCTTTCCCGCTGTCATTGTTCAAAGTTGTCAACCAGAGGTGCCCATCCCTATCACAGAATATCAAGACTGTGTAGACTGGGGGGGCATTACAACATCTAACTACTTCTATTTCCATAGACTGTGACTTTTCTACTTGACTGAGTTTTTAGTGCTGGTTTCTAGATAGAGTTGTAAGGATTGATTTCCATAGATCAGAAAACCACTGAACATTCCCCCAGTGTTCAAGCTGTAAGCTTCAAAACTCAGACATTCTTTAAACTGTCTTCGTTATCTTTGTTCATTACACTTAAAATAATGTGAGGGACCGTTGCTGACCAAAGGGTAACTAATAGAGCTGTGAAAAAATCACAACTCTGTTCTGTTTCTTACTTGACTCATAGTATGGTGGAAACAATCCAAATTCTGTCTCATGGAGCTCTATCATGTTTTACAACCCTCTCCCTGTCACAATTAATTCTAAATGCTGTTGTGTTCTCTGTTGAATCTTGCTGGATGTAGTGTCTCGCAGACTGCATCAGCTTTCTAGTATGAAGTAGTATAATGGACACCAATTGCAGCCCAATTGCAGCAGCTATTAATTCAGATAAATGTAAAAAACCACAGCAAAGAGGTCATGACTTGACTTTGAGTCTTATTGTAGAGAACTAGCTGAGAAGGCAGCCCAGCACTCCCAAAGGTCTCTGGTTCCTTCCAGACAATCACTGGTGCCCTAGCATTGTCAGCTTGGCTGGGACAGTAGCACATTCTTCGATGATGTGTAGACACACGTGCAAACTGATCCAAGTTAAATAAGCCCACAGAGGCAAAAGGAAATGTCACCAACAAAATGTCTCTGGAGGCACAATCCAACTAGTTTCTTATTTTGCAAAGTAGCTGTCTGTTGCAAACAAGCACCAAGTTAAGTGGCTCCTTAGGCAGCGTAAAACATTCACAACTTGTACCTCCAAGGTTTGCATCTCTGTTACAGGTCACTGTGACTTTGATACATGAGACATGGACAGTATGGAGCAATGCAAACAAGCCAAACCTCCTCATTTATCTAATGCAGGAGCCTGAGTTGGCAGGACAGCCTCATGCTCCTCTCCCTCCTTGAGCAATCTAGTGAAATAGGCACCAGGAAACCACAAAAACACTTTAAACACCACCAGGATGGAACAACAGGTTTAATGAGAGCATTTCCATATAGTCACTTGACCTTCATATAGTCACTTGACCTTCTCAGAGAAGAGACTGCTGAAAATTTACTTACCTCTTCTCTGGCGATGCGCATATCATCTGTAACATTAGAAAAAACTGTGGGCTGGATGAAGTAACCCTTGTTTCCCCATGGACCTCCTCCACATTCCAGTTTGGCTCCTTCCTTTTTCCCACTCTCAATTAGCTCCAGGATTTTCTTATACTGCTCCTTATCAATCTAAATGAAAAGACATTTCAGGAATGAAAACAACACCCACTGATAACACTTGGTCTTCTAGCTTATTAACCTAAACCTGTGTCCTTGTCAGCTGGAGAAAAATATGGCTTTTTCTCTGTGGCAATAGACCACAGTGAATAGATCTGATACAGGCTATCATTTTTTTTTTTTGATAGAAAGAATTACTTAAAGCATAACAAGGAATCTGAAGACAAAGAGAGATATTTAGCATAATTACCATAGAAGAAATGCAGCTACACCCCATGCTTACAATTTTCCATTAAATGGGATCATACCAGTTCTAAAAGGAGTAAGTTTTCTAATCTGTAAAATAGTTAAGCTTCAGCTAAATGTTGCTAGGGAGAAAAATAAGTCAAAAAGGTAAATTATGAGACTGGAGGAGAAAAGTCTTTATGCACATTGAAATATTTTCATTATTGCTTTTTCCATGTTTAACTTCCTTATTTTTTTAGCAGAAGTGTATGTACATCTCTCATTTAAATTGTTAGCATGAAACTCAAACTCAATAAAGCTACAGTAATACAAGAGAGGAGTTCTGTTAATTTTATATTAGCAGTACACTAGACAAATGGAGTTTACTTTTATGAATCTTCCTGCCCTTTGACTTCTACATTTATTTAGTTGAATTTATTATCTTGTATGAAAACATATTCCAGGATATCAAAATAATATTTTCAAATTTCCCAAACCTTGTGTGGCTTGGAGTGCATTTTTTTTTCCAATTTACTGGGTGTCTTTTATTATTCAAAATGACTGTGATAACCAATGAAGAATATGTTACCCTATCAAATGCATGGGAGTGGTTTTGTGTTCTACTTTTTCTTTGTCTCTACTACAGCACCTTTATTCTATACTTTTATTCCATATCCTGCAGTATAAGCTGATGTGGGAATAAGACTAGATGAGAACTATTGTAACAGTGCTCTGAAGTGATCTATTGAGTTCACAGCATTGTGATAGCAATACTTTTTAATGCTGCATTTTAACATTCATTTGATGAGAAAGCGGTTGGTATAATCTTTTAACAAAAGGAGATAAAAAAACCCCTCTTGTGTTTTAATTGTGTAGTATTCTAAAACTGAGAGCAGCATAATAAAAGTCTATTGCCTTGGAAAAGGGGAAAAAATATTGAAACTCTTATTTCTTCAAGCTAGTCACTTATAGTGGCACTATCTGAATGAAAAGCTAGCAAGCTCTAACATGACATGGATGACTGTACTTGCGCTTTTACAGATCTTGCATTGGAGCTTTCTCAAAGCATTTCAGTTTTTTACAATTGTTCCCTTTCAATATTAAAAAGAACTAGAAAAGAGGAAGAGACCTTGGGCCTATTGGCACAAACAACAATGACTCTGATTTCTTCTTTCCTGTACTCCAGACTAACCTCTACAAAACTGTACTTAGCTTGAAACTACTGCAACACTAGGCTTAGAAAGACATTAAATTGTGATGTCATGACAGAATCACGCTGAAAACATGTAATATTTCTCACTTGAGGGCCTTGCTGTACACCAGGCTTCAAAGGATCCCCAAGAGTATATTTCTTTGCTCTTTCAATGCTCCGGCGAACAAACTCATCATAAATAGGCTCTTCCACAAAAATCCTAGATCCTGCTATACAACATTGTCCCTGGTGATAGAACAGACCAATATGGGCAAATTCCACAGCAGCGTCCACTGCAAAGAAATGCAGAGTTTGTCAGATCATAAACCTGAATTTTCACATCATAAATTCTTTACTAACCTTTGTCACCCATTTAATTTCCCTTTTCAGTGCTTTTTATTTTTATGGCCTTTTAAAACACTGATATATCACCGTTTACTTATATCCAAACTACTCTTCTCAAAAGCATCGTGGTACACCCAGCTGAACACACATTCAGATATTCTATGGGAAATGTAGATTTAACATTATTTGCCCTGTCAGGAGTACCAAGAAGACTATTCAGAAACCAGTTTAAGATCCTTCTATCTGCTTTTCATTCTGCATTGGTGTTTCATTAGGATGATCATTAATTACATTAAGAGTGAACAGGTTGTCAGAGGTCCATATCTATTCAGGAGCCACTGATTTTGGCGACAATCTAACTTAAAATTATGGCATGACCAGAAAAACTTAAAAATTACTTCTTTTTTGAAAAGGCTCAGATAATTAACTTGAAAAGAAAGGAAAAAACCACGTTGGATTTACAATAGTAGTAGTTTGTGTAATAAAATTGTTACTAACAGTCTGCATCTGCAAATATAATGTTAGGACTTTTTCCTCCAAGTTCCAAGGTAACTCTCTTCAGATTGCTCTTCCCTGCTGCTTCTTTAATCAGTTTGCCAACCTAAATGGTAGGGAGAGGACAGTGTAATGTCAAAAAGTTCATAATGACCTCTAAAATACTTTTCTGATTTTCTCAAAAGTCAAAATCAATTAAGATATTTCTATTATCGTAGTAATAAAATGAAAAATAAGTTAAAACTACTGAAAAGAGTCAGGGTACAGGGGGCTTGTACCCTATGAACTGGAAATGTTTTCTGGAAGAGTTTCCCCTGTAATGTTAACTGCCAAAGATACATGGCGCTTTTTTGATTACTACCACTCTACTTGCATATATCTCTAATCTAAAGCAGGCACAGGTTGCTGCTCCACCAGTTACTCCCATTAGGTTAAAATTCCTTTGTTTTATGCATGAGAAGGCTCTTTAATGCACAAAGTTTATGACACAATCTACATTGGTAGCATGGGCACTCTTCCTTGTTACAATTTCTCTGTTATATGAATGAAGAGGAGGAAATGGACGCTGCAAGCTAGAGTGCGTACCCTGCTTTTTTCTCCTGATGGCATGATTAAAGGAACTACTTATTATGAGTTGCCCTAGAAAAGCTGTGAAGGAAAAATCTGCTTGTAGCTCTTGTGGCTTTTGACTCTAACTGCCCGTGTGTAGCAACCATCGGGCAAACTTCCTCCCTCTGTCAGCCTTCCTGCCATCATTTCTCATTGCTAAATTGCACTGCTAGAAGAGAACAGTTACCAAACCCTAGAATAACCCTAGAATACACCCTCTGGTCCAGCTGCCTTTGGAGGATCACTGGGCATTGGGAATTATAATTGTCTATTGGGAACATCTGTGGGATATTTCTCAGATGTCCGGGTTTTGGGTTGTTTTCATTTCCCATTACTACAGAGCTGAAGGTTTCTGAGAGTAAACACAGCTCTTACACTCAGTGTGTACTGATCACTGACATGAGGCAATGATATTTATCTTTGGAGTCTACATCCAAGAAGTTGAGACCAGATGGCAGCTTTTCCACTTAGCATGCATGTAGACAGACAATACAATTAACTGTATAAAGGATATAGCTAATCCTTAATCCTACATATAGCCTGCAATGAGAAATCTTCAATTATAGCACTCACAGTTCTTCAGAGTGAAGGTCTGGGAAAATTAACTGTGACCTTCTTTTTAAACAGCTTCATATTGAAACACTCTTCTAAGACCACCCAGATGGTACTTAGTATCACTGAAATACTAGAAATCTGTCACCTCACCTAAACATGTACAGACCCAAGAATGAGATTTCCTAGATACCTTCCTGTCATCCCATTGTTATTAAAGATAACAGAACTTCTTAAAAAAATATGTAAGCAATGTTATGAAAAAGTTTTGCTTTAAATAAGTAAGACTTAAAATACCCTTGGTATACTAGAACCTACTGTATCTCATGGACTGCCTTTGTTTGAAGGGCTTTCCAGCAATACAAACATTGTTTAAATATGTTTGAAGTTAATAATAACCAACAAATCATTAAACAGACTTTGTTTAACAAACCAGCAGCCATAAGAAAGAAGAGAGTTAAAATAATTACACGAAATAAGTTAGACATTAAATCATTGCTGGGAATCAGGGGGGCACATTTCCTGCTTATATTTTCTTGCATTCATTATAGTACCTCTGTAGAGCCTGTGAAAGCTACTTTATCTATATCCATGTGGTGAGAAATTGCTGCTCCAGCGGTGGGTCCAAAACCTGGCACAATATTCACTACTCCGGGTGGAAATCCTGCCTGAAATGGAAGAAAGAATCCTGTGAATTTGGGGAAGGATAATAACTAGAAGAAAATGTGTTGCATGGGCTTATTTCTCTTTTCAGTTTTCTACCCACCTTTTCTTAACTATATATTTATTCTCAGCCCAAGACCCCCAAAAGATTTGATTCTTGCATGATTTGCATCCTCTATCTTTCACCTGTCTTTTAGGTTATTGAACTCTTTTTTTCCCTTTTTTGCTTTTCTCCAAAGAACTTATTACTTTTGTTCTTTGTCAGTGCCATTTCCAAAGAAATATGTGTTTTAAATTTTCTCACTCAGATGTATAAAGAAATACTGCTTACTTTCATACCTGCTTCATTAAAGCTGTTTGAATGAACATATGTGCTTCCTGGCTTCTGCACATTAATATCCATGCTAGATGGAATTTAATTAATGATCTGCTATGGAAATTTTGTTAAGAAAAATGGTGGGACTCTGGATGTAGGTTGAAAGTACAGTGGGCAACATGAGAGTTTACAGCAAAAAGGAGGCAGATCAGCTACCAAGCATGAAAAAGCAGGCTAAGATATGCAGTTTCAATAGCTTGCACATTTTTACTGCAAATAAGCTTTTCCTATGGTTCAAAACAAATGCATTGATTCCCATAAATTCTGTATTAGATATGTTCCATTCACAGCAAAATAAGCTATTTCCTTCCAGCAGCCTGTCAAGCAAACTCCAAGGATGTGCAAAGAGTAGATGGAATTTTTGTTGTTTTATGAACCTATTGAAGTGATCACTGGCAGGGATTTGGGCTCCAATGTTTTTCTGATATTCTGGATACTTATTACATTCCCACTTTTGAGCTTTCCTTTCAAGAAATCAGAATATCAGAATAGCTATTTCATTAGATCATAACAGAATTGAGTTACCTTCCCTGTAAATTAANTTTTTGAAGCTGTTCCTCCTTCCTGGTATTGTCTAACAGGATTTACTATGTGATGCAATAACAACAGGACTTGGCTCCATTCTGATAATCATTTAGTTTCTGTGTAATATTAAACACAACAAGCCAGTATACTCTGCTGAGTCACTGTCTTAAAGCAGAATTATAAAATGTGCCAAGTAGTTTCCATTAAACTCTGTAAGGTTACTTCACTGGTGATTATGGACATCTGTGCCAACCTTTGAAACATCTTAGATTTTTTTTTGTTGACTTTATTGCGAAGAAAGCTAAACAGTTTTACTGTTTTCTTTGGGTGTTTGCTGGACCGGGCACAGTAGTTAGAGAGACACTTTCAGAAGAAACTGGTACATCCCTTGTTCAGGAATGCAAAGTGTCTTCTCACAGTTTTGGTGTGAAGAGAGTTCACAGGTTTGGCAGCAGTCATCAAATTGATTTTACAGCTCTCTGTTAATAATAAACTTAGGTAGATGAAAACTTTGTTCAGTTAAAAAAAAAAAAGTAGCTGTACAAACAAGTTCTTTTCTGTGATAACTATGCTAATAAAGTCATTACCACCCACCTCCTAGTACTCTGCACTTGACTCCTTGTTTGCTTTTGACTTTGCAGGGTACTGTGCTTTAGTAATACAAATATATTTGCTCAAGAATGGAGTTTACTAATTGCCGTTGTTGGATTTTGTGTGTGTGTACTAGGCTGAAAGATATGCTTGCTTTTGTCCTGGTTTGGCTTCGCTGGTTTACAGAAAGGTAAGTTCCACAGTGCAAGGCTAGGCACAGTGAGCCTGTCTTATATTACCTTTGTGGCATTTCAGCTGCTTACATTGCTGAGAGGGGCAAATAAATCTGTTGTTGGTGACTTACCTCTTTAATTAAGGATCCCATGTGAAGGGCACTGAGTGGAGTTTGTTCTGCTGGTTTGACAACCACTGTGTTTCCACAACAAAGGGCAGGGGCAATCTTCCAGATGAACATAACCAATGGGAAGTTCCACTGAAAGACAGATGAGAAAGTATATCCTATTTCTAATACATCACCAAAATACCTCAGCTTTTTCTATTATAATAGTGCAAATTTTCAACTGCGTGGTTGAATTTTTGTTGAACTCCTTTCAGAATGAAGATGTTTTGAAAAAAACTATTGGCAAGCCATATAATACAAAGGCTTGGTATTTTTGTTTATGTGTAAGTCCAGGGGATCCAAGGTTTTAGTTACAAGCTCAAGACACAACGGGTGTACAACTTCAACAAAGTATTACATGCGGTTGCTGGATTAGTGGTGCAGTTTGAAGTTTTGCAATCTTGAATGCTGACATCCATCATCAATTCACTTTTCTAAGGGAGACAAGGAACTAACACATAATGCTGCCCCTGCCCTCTCCCCTGGAGGTTTCACTGGCAGCTGTCTGTTGTGGACAGTTCAGACAGGCTGAGGAGCAGCTGAATGCTTTGGATCCCATGTTCTGCAGTATGAGGGACAATATGACCAGGAGAAAACAGCTTTACCCTTTTGAGAATATTTACAATAGTTTGGATAGCATTGAGGCCATGAACCTCAGCTCAACAGACACCTTTGTGAAATGCAGTTAAGGGTTACCTACTATATCAGAAAGGCTAGGAGAAATATACATGCAACATTTCTTTTTTTCTCTTCTTGTCTCCTTTCAGACTCACCCCAGTCCCAAAAACAATGGGAGCATAAATAATATAAAGTGATTACAGGGTTTTCTGCATATTCATTGTTAAAGTGGAACTGCATAAGTGAAAGGAAGTGGAAATGGTGAGCTATCAAAAGTGGTTTGCAACATACGCATAGATCTCACAGTTTTGGTTTATATAGAAACCTCCAGTTTGTTGATTCATATTCAGTTGAGAGAAAATGAAGATATACTCAGAAATACTTAACATTTTACAGAGGAAGTCAGTGCTTGCACTAACTGCTGCTTGTAATTCCAGGAGATAATTATATTTTAGATGGCCACATCTAGTGTTTCTAGCTCTTTAGCATAGCTTGACTGTTTTACTTGAAATGTCTTGTGTCTGACCTACAAAAGGATCTAAACCAGCAGTTTCCCAAGCTCTCCTAGAGACTGGATATAAACATATTCAAGCAATGTTCTTTGAATCAATGTGGTGGTCTAAAGATAGAGCAAATTTTCAAGATTGGCTTAAAGATGTTGGGAACATGAGCAGGACCTACATGTCTGAGCAGACTTACAGACAAGATCACTTTTTCAGAACCTGTTGAGTTGTCAAGCAGGTCAGGTGAGGCTGCTCATAACTACTGTGTGCGAGGGGTTGGGTGGATTAGGGAAGCCGAGTGCATACCACTATTTTCACGGACACCGACCAAAACTATGTAGACTTCACAAATAAATTTAGAACTTGATCTCCTCAAGCATTTTGAATGATCAGACTCAGGCAGGCTTTTTGAAACTTCAGTTAAAAGGAGCAAGTTCAAAACTGGGAATTTAAATGTGCCAAACTGGAGCTTTATTGGACAAATTCTTTGTCCAGTAACTTGCACCACCATAATGGTGGATTAGTCTTAGTCATAAACAAAGATCTGGCTGTCTGAATGCTGTATGGAGCAGAACAGACATTCTAGGTCTTAAAGAGCTTATTGTTTATAGGCTTATTTATAGGTTTAAACATTTTGGACTGTAAATATTACAGTCTCCTACATGTTTGTTTCCAATTCTTTCAGTTTCAACAAAACAGAATTCCATCTTTAAAATTATTTCATAAGTCAAACTTTTGAGATTTATTTTCTCTCCATATACAGGGAGGAGAGGGACAAGGCTGGACCAAGGTGACTCATCACAAACTGATGAATCAGAATTTCAGTAGTCAGGATAGTCTATATCTTTCAAGACCTGAAAATTTCTGGTTAGTAATGTTTCACAAGTGCACTTGCACAGCCAAAATTTCAAAAGCATTTCCATTTGTAACAAGGAACATTCGTCTTTACATAAATGTTTTCAACTTACAGGAATAATTTGGCCACACACCCCAATAGGCTCATGTCTTGTAAAGGTAAAAAAGTTTCCATCTATGGGAAGAAGAAATAAATTAGCCATTCAGAACAAAGCATTTGTGATACAGTAGGGTACCAAACTTAGCTGGATACAATTTTACTTATAAATGATATTTTCAAAATCTTAACTATGCAAAAAGCCATAAAGAACATCTGGATTCAATGTCTACTTTCTTCATAGCTCCAAGGTTTGATTTTTCCAGTCTGACTGTCTTTTTGCAGTGACAATCCTGCTTCTCAGTGTGGTATGCACAGCACACCAATAAGCATTACTCATTTCTTTTTACTTTTATCACCTTTTTTGTTTTCTTTCAAAAACTTATCTTTTAAATCCTAGGTACATATCAGACATTTTTTAATATTTGATCTTAGCTTAAATCAAATCCATTAAATATAAAATTCTCTTTGATTCAAATAAATATGTGTTCCATTAAACCTAGTACAGAGGTCTACATGAGACAAAAAAGTTGGAAGTATTTATCACTCTAGTTTTTCTTAATTCTTTCTTTATTACCTTTCCCTTAATTCCTTCTTTATTGCCTTTTCCTAATTCTTTCTTTATTACCTTTCTTTTCTTTGTCTTTCTGAGGGAAGGTAGCTAGAGAGACAATGTTTTCATAGAGCTGCTTAATGGGAAAGGGAATGGAATGAAATTTTAGCAAATGCTGTTTCCTCATTCCTATCTCTTAGTACTTTTCCTAATACATTATCCAATCACAGAAGTAAATAGTACTGCTTTGTGCTAATCTTTGCTTTAGTATGTAGACACTGAGGTCTCACTGCTGTAGTCTTGTATAAACTATACATTGCAATGAAAAAGTAGCCTACTACATTTCTAAGATGTACATGCAGGTTAAATTTTTTTGGTCCATAAACAATACTTGTTAGTAGTGTATAGAACAAGAAATAAATGAGAAGAGTACACTAAATGTTTAAATGGAGAACTATGACAAATCTTTAACAACCTGTCTTAAAAACTTTCTAAAGTATTTCCCATTTGAGGTATTTTCTGTGTTGCACTACTTTTAGATAGAAGTCACCTATTTACAGTTTTTGTTGGCCTCATTTCTGTAGTTTTGTCGTCTCAGAACTACTCACCCATTGGAACAGTACGCCCATGGATTTTATCAGCCCAGCCTGCACAGTAGCGTAAAGTTTTGATACAGGCACCCAAATCCATTAGATAGGCTGTGGAAAAGAGCTTCCCACCATCAATGGTTTCCATTGTCTGCAGAAAATATCAATTAAAAATTTAATATCAAATACTGATAATGGTTCTTTAGATTGTGCTTAGTAATTTAGCTTTTGGTAGTTCACTTTGAGGATTTCAGCTTTAGAAAAAACATTTAGATTAACTCCCCTCTGAAGAACACATTTTCAAAAACTGAATGTAGCAATTTACAAGTGAGAAGTTTTCATGATGGTTTATTTGTATTGAGCTATGCGGATAGCATGATCATGATGCCTTTGTAATGGTAATATCTCTCCCATATGAATCAGTTACACAGATCTACTTTATGTAAATATTCTGCAAGCACAGATCAAGAGATTGGGCAGTAGACAGTGCAAATAACTGGTGCAAATAAAATGACTGGATTTCCTCAAATATCAGCAAGACTCAAGTCTTGTAAAAAATACCCTAAATACACCTTGAGTGTTTGATGAGCCATCTAGAACCCTTAAGTGTGAAAAATTCATTATAAAAAATAAATGCTTATACAGAAGAGAGTCTCTAAATAGGATTTTTTTCCAGCCAAATCTAAGGAAGGTGGTTTGGATTAATTTCCATGCTCCTTACTCTTGGGACATAATGATCATGAGCAGTTCTTAAATAGTATCAGCATATTTTTGACACCTCAAGAATACTTTTCTTAAGCATTCCAAAACAGAGAGATTGAGGACCTTCAACTTTATGAACAACCCTGTTACAATATTCAGCAGGAAGAGCCCAAACTGTAGTCTTAAGTTGTAAACTATAATTTCAAGATGTAAACAGATTTGCATTCTTTAGCATTTCAGGTAGAATCAACAGACTGATCCTCCAAGAGCAGTTTTTCACCAACAACTCTCCTGTGAAGTCACATTTCTGTTAACTGGACACGTTTCAGATACCATACTTGGGAAGAGAACAGAATAAACAGTGAAGACAGCAATGCTTGATGGCTCTTAGCAAAAAGGAATTGATTAAATGAGATACTCTCTTGTCATTCCAGGCAATATATGTGACACTGTTTTTGTTCTGTTTGGACATAGGAGAAAATTCTTCCCTGGCTTCAAACTTATGAAATATCTAGCTCTCAACATCACAAGAGATTGAATCCTGAGCAACAGAATTTTCAGTGGCTCTTTCAGTACCTTGCTTTGATTTACTCTTTCAGTTTCCTACCTGTAGGTCTGCTGAGCCTCTGGAGCATTTTATCAACAAATAAAGCACTGAAATGGAATAATTTTCATCCTGGTCAAATGCATGAGCACAGTAAAATGACTTTACAATAAGAGATCTATTTTGATCTCTAGTATGCAAGAGTATGTGTTACTCTGTAGTACTAGTTTTACAGGTAGGATTAACTGTGAGTGGAGAAAATCTCTCTTCATCAAAGTCTGGAAAGCACTTTACTCATACATACCTTTTCTGAAAAGGGAAATAGTCAATAAGATGACTAAATTGTAGAAAATATAAACAAAGTCAGTAAAACAGAGACTTGGGAGGGGCCCCAAAGAAAAGCAATTCTTTCTTGTTATGAAAATGGCAAATGTGAACAAAAACTAATTAAATGTTTCATCTTTCCTGTAGAAAAAAAGATTGTGTCTTCATCCTCTTTGCATTTGTAATGCCTTAGACTGTACAATAAAGAAATAAATGCCAGCTCATCCAATTATTTAATGGACAAGAGGTCATACTGCTATATTTAGAATATAGCTCTCTTAAAATTTTGTGTCTTTCAACTCAAATCTAGCACTTTAAAGGACATAAGGTCCACCCACCCAAGATTTCTCCTGAGAAACTCTGCTACAGTTATAAGGACTTATAATGAGCAACAGATGCTTTGCAGATTTTACATATCTGAAGGTTTAAATTTTATGAGCTTATCTACATTACATTTTGTGGCTAATGGCTAAATACTTCAGCCTGTAACTAGATCAGTCTGAGTGATGATCCTGAACGTTGGATCATGTTGGAATAATGGATACTCCTCCTTCTCTGTGGTTGTTGAAAACCAGGATTCATCCTCAGCACAAGCAATTGTCCCACCTAAATTTTAATTCCAGAATGTGCTTGAAATAGCCGAGAAATCACCTCAATAATAGTATCATATGTGGAATTTAAAATGCGGAGGAGAGGATAGATCTTCATCAAATTGGTGGTATATTTCTATTTTACATGACATTTTTTGCCTTAGTGCACAATCTGTCAGTGAGCGCATTACAACTCATGAGTCTTCTGTTAAGTGTGGTTAAATAGTCAATACACAGTGGTTTTCAAAGAGAGGAGATCATTCCCAGTGCTCATCTTATTATTCTTTTTAAAATAATCCATTTCTGCCTTTGGTTCTGGTTAAGGTTTATAATTCATTACTAGTTGCAAGCTGGAGTTAATGAAGGACCAGTGATAAGAAAATATAGAGTAATGAAATTCAAAATTTCTCCCAGTTCTGACTTGTATCGTCTATAAACATGGAGACAGGTTTGGAGTTTGGGCCTTGATTCAGGCTTCGATTTGAGTTTAGGCCTTGATTCAGACTTTGGTTTAGACAAGCATTAACCGTGTGATCAATGTTAGTGTGTCCTGTACTGTGGTTGTAGGTAGTTTATGTATCACTTTAAAGCTAATCAAACACTCAAGTACTTTGTGGGTATAAGGTGATAATAGACCAGAGTGCAAGTCAGCTTAGTGAAGTCCATTTGCTACAGAGAAGAAAACCAAGTATTGAGACTTGCTTGTATTTTTCTTTAAAGATCAGGACTTTTCTCCTTGTCTTTTTGTTCACATATCATACTCACGGCTAAAATCAGACGATCTCTTTCGACTAAGTCAGCTAGTTTATTCAAGAGCCTTCCTCGTTCTGAAGCATCCATTGTGCGCCAGGTTGACCCGAGCTCAAAAGCCTTCCTAGCTGCTTTAACTGCCTTGTCTACGTCTGCCTGTGGGGAAAACAAAAACACTTGCATGATCAGTAATTCTGCCATAAGCCTTTCCTGCAGTTAAATGTGTAAAGTTTAGCCTAAGTCTAACATAAAGTTTAAATAAGAGAAAGATCCCAAATCTAATAAAAGTTAGTATAAGTAATCTTAAATACATGGGTTATTTTCTCTCAAACACTTCTGTTGCTATTTCAGCAATGTAAAATTCTATGAGAAACAGATAGGTTCTCAAAGTTTCCAAAATAAAAATATATAAAATAACTCTATTTTTAAAATTTAGATTTTTAAGCACATACTATACACCAAGTACTTACATTGATGATACAATTTAATCTCTTTTATTTACACAGAGATGCCTGAGTCTGTAAGATAAATGCTTAACTACTCATTATCTGAAAGTATCTTACGGTGCAATAAGACCAGCTTAGAAAAGCCTGTTCCTTAGGATGTTTCATAAAATGAACACAAATTTATTATTAAGGAAGACAAATCAATAAATATATTTTTGAAAATTTTAAGAAATATTTATGTATAAAATGACTTTAAAAATTAAAAATATGCCAGGTTTAAAAAGCTAAGCCTAAATATTTGAAAGTCTAAGCACTGTCTTGGCATATATCGGGTAATTTGTCGGTCCGTTAATGTTTTTTATCGCATATTTTGTTTTTTATCATTTGATTTTCACTATAGAAGAAAAATCTACAAGGAAACTATTCTGTGAAAAGAGTGCTCTAGGATTTAAGAAGAGACAATTTCTTGAAAAAAGGCTTTTAGTACTTGGAATTCTCCTGTGTTTCAAAATTCTTGTAAAATTTATCAATGTAAACAGAGACATAAAAAAGTGGTTGATTCTAGTTTTTTTGTCAGAAACCAAAAATTTCAAGGAAAAAAGAAAGGAAAAATGAAGTTTCTATATATGCCACATTTCCCAGAGAAATTTGCTTGCAATGCTTGAAGGATATCTTTCAAACATTTTTTGTGCTGCTGTTTGCTAGTATCTCCTCCAGGGAAATCATTATCAAGGTTGACTAAGTCAGCGAATCCAACTAAGACAAAATTATAGTCAATTGTTTTAAACATGAACCAGATTTTGAATCTTCAACTAATGTTGGTAGCCATCAACTAATTTTAAGAAGCTGTGAGAGGGATGTGTTAGTGGTTTGGAAAGCCCAGCACAGACCTGTGAGGCAGAAGGTCACAGAACTTCTAAAACTTTTTCAAGGAAATTTGGGAAAAGAGAGGAAGGAACTATATGAATATCACAGCCATTACTATAGAGTAATACTGACCAGTCACCTACACCAGGTATCAGAAATCTACCAAATTAAAAATTGCTTTTCTTTAGAATCTGTCAGCATGTTGTCAAACACCTCATCACCATCTGTGACACCTATTATGAATTTTCTGCATCTTTGCAATAGGAATCAATGGCTGTGGCTCAGCCTTAACAGGAAAAGGGAGGGGAAAAAATGTTGTATGAATATGAACAACGTAAATTTAAGTTACATTGTCTGATATTCTTTCTACTACAAGCGCAGAAGTAATTAAAACCCAGAAAAATAATATAAGAGTAATATAGGGCTATGAATGAAAATAGTAAAAAAGATTGTTCTTCAACTGTATGAAATTTAATTTCGTTACATAAATTTACACTATGAGTATAAAGACTCCTTTCTGAGCCTGTTTAGATTTTTACAGAAGTACATTTAGTTTACATATGCTGACCATTTGGTGAAATGCTTTATTACTACTAGGGGCCTTTAGGATTAGGAATGTAGCTTGAAAGAGCCATCAAACTGGAAGAAAACTGTTCCCACCCACATATATGTCTGTTCTTTGTAATCTCCTCTTGTTTTTTAAAATACTGCTGCAAGGCAGTGGACAGCCCTTTGTCAACCCTATTGTATGCACAAATTAAATTCCTAAAATCTCTTGGCTCATTATCTGAAGTCTAGCCTCTTGCATATTAGGTTCATAATGGCTGTGTAATTTACTAGATCTCCACAATTCACTAGGCAATTTAGTTAATAGTAGTTGTCATTACACATTAGTTTGCAAAATTATTGAAGAGAAAGCAAACCTGTGTTTTGAATAGTATTATCTCTTTATTTAATGAGTTGTTAGAGAGCTTTTAAGGAAAGAAAGCTACAAAAATTTTGAATGGTAACTGAACAGTTGCAGGTTGTGAGTACTTAAATTTGGGGATGATAAATTATAAGTGTCACAGCACTATTTATAGATAGCTGGTATTATAGAAAAGAAAAACCTTTGAAAAACGTCATGTTTTTAAATTTTTAAAAATTATTTCACTCCAGGTGAAATAACTAAAATCAGATTTTTCTCAACCATGTTTTTCTAAGAAAATGTTTAAAATGTGTCTTCATTATGACCTTCTTAGTAATTTGTGGTCATTATTGCTCAAGTACTAGACAACATTATTGTATTGGGGACTCAGGATGGGATTACAGACCAGAGTAAGAAAGATTTAATGAGAAGAGGATTCTGAGTGTATTTCTCAAAAGAGAATTTTATTTCAGAGTGAATTTCTGTACAATTCTGAAAAAGCATGTGCTTATTATATCAGCAATATTTTTTTGGTGAACTTATAACACTGACAAAGATATAAGTTTACATTAGTTCTACTGGATAAAAAGGTATTCAATATTTTGATGCTAAGCTTTAAAAATGCTTGTTATACAAAATATTTTAGAGATGTATATTTCTTGAGTAAGATGGGTACCTCATTTTGTGAGAAATGTGAAAAAAAATTCACTTTTGGATGCAAGACTGACTTTGAATGGAAATGTAAAAATTTAAATACATATGCACAAGAACCAAACCAGTAATTTATAAAACCAGTTTTATTTCCAGTTACAGTCATCTTGTGAACTGGAAATAAAACCTTCACTTCTTGTATTTATTTCCTAAGAATATATTAAAAAAACCCCTTTCTTTGGTCAGCACTTTAAATGCTCTTAAGCCTATCCTACTTAAAAAAACTACCACCTTCCTTTACATTTAAACTATATAGTAGCACTAGGCAAATCCTGTTCATAAAAAAAACACCCAATATAACAAAAATACAGAGATTAGGGCTTAGGTTTTCATTATATCTTTGATTACATGGCATCTATCTGAAACTTTCCACTACAGAATCTCATAAACAAAAAAAAAAAAAAAAAAAAGCTTCTTTACAGTTTCCAACAATTTCTTTAGTCATCTGCTTCATTGATTCAACATGATTTAAGGAGGTCAGTTTTGGAGGAATTAGTGACTATTTGATAGGCTACCTTCAGCTTCAAAGTAATTTTTGGGACTATGTTCCACTATATTTTTCACAAGACAAAACATGTGAAGGGGGCAGTATTGAGAATACATGTAGCTAAAAATACTAATAGTAGTGATCATCTTCACCAAATTTGTGGGAAATTATAAGTATTTGTCTTTTTTATATTTTCTATAAGGAAAAGCCTTATATAAATGTGTAATGAATAAGATTGTATTACTTTGTAATGAAGAAAACATAAAGTCCCAACTAAATTTTTAAATATCAGTGATCACAGATAAGAAGAAGAATCAATAACATTAGTAAAACAAATCAGCAAACAACATTTCTTCAGAACTTTTCTCATATGAGCCTAAGATGAAGCAGTTTTTCAGCATCTCTTTACAAAGTAATATTAAGGTTTATTAAAAAAATGTTTGTGAAAGAAGGTATACAGGATGAACTAGGTCCACCTGAGTTGAGGTTTTACATCACAAAAATGGCTGCTTGCCTTCCTGCTTTTCAGACTCACTGAAATTAAAGTTACAGTTAAGGGCAAGAAAGAAAATCCTACCTTGTCACCTTCTTCAACCTCACAGATTTTCTCTTCAGTTGCAGGGTTAAAGACTTCAAATTTTTTACCACTGACTGAATCATGCCATTCATTGTTTATAAATATCTGCAGGGGAAGAAAGAGTGCAACAGTATTAGTAATGCATATATAGCTATTGTCTGTTATATGTTTTAGTGAATAAACCTATCTTTCATAGCTGAGCGATGCCAGATTGATAGATGTCCTAACTAAAACTGGATAGCTGTTACTAAATTATTCTGAAGAGATTAGTAATCACATTCACACTTAACCAGGGTCAGTTTTTTTTTTAAATGGACTTCCTTTGGAGGGGCAAACTTTCTCTACATTGCATTTTTACTTTGTAAAACCATGCTTTTCTAGAGGGGTTCTTCCTCTCTGTGAAGTACAAGGGAGTTACAGTCCTAAATGATCTACGGGAAACTACCTGAGTTTCCTGCACTTGCAGGGTAGGTAACAATGGAGGGTCTTTCTTTTACACAGCCTGACAGAAGTAAACCCAGTCCTTGGATTTACTAAGCATAGTATATTGAATTACAAACATCTTGGAGACCACTGTTGTACTTAGCTTTGCTTTGATATATCTTCATTCTCTCCTACCAGAAAGAGAAAATCTCAACGAAAATTAAACCAAAGCAAAACGCCCAAATAAACAAAACCAGTAGCAGGGTTTTTTGAAACTGAGGCTGAGACTGAAAAAAAACCCTGTCGCAATTGAATGAGTTGAAGAATCATGGATAAGACTGGAAGGGACCACAGTGGGGTCGTATGGTCCAATCTCCCTGCTCAGGTAGGATTATATCAGAGCACATTGCACAGAATTGCACCCAGATGGTTGTGTGTTCTTAGGACATACATAAGGATCTCTGGGTGAAATTTGAGGCACTGATCTCTGTCCACAAATGCACAGCAGAGCCTGGGTCTTGCTTGTGGGCACACAGTATGTGTACTACTCTAGAGCCTGCCATCTCTGGGCCACTGTTGATAAAATGGTTCAAGTGGTTTAATTTATTTTTTAACTGTAGTTTACCCTTGAAACAGAAAGGAAATGCTCATTGGAAAGACCTGATAAATGCACAGCTGTTGAAAAGAGGAGGATGAGTTGCTAATGAGTGTTTTGTACATTGCTTCTTGAAGTGGACATGATAAGGTATACAGTCCAAAGTTAACAGCACCTGTTCTCCATCTGATCCTCTGTGATCTCTGGGTTCAGGTCAGTGCTGAAATGGGTGTGCCATGCTAAGCTGTCTTCCCAGTACCTTGAGTACACCCTCCTGATGCTGGTGGGTTGATGTCCTCCCTTGTCACTGTCTGCCAGTGCCATTGCATTCTAGGCCTGCATGTGAGACCTGAATTGTACTCACCTGCAAGGACATGTCAAGCTCTGACTCACTGTATCAGGTATTTTGAGCTCAAATTGTGCTTCTCTCTAGAGAGAGTCAAGGCATCTTGCCCCGCAGTTAGTCACTGGGGTCTAGCAGTGAGACCAGCTAGCACTCTCTGTTAGGACAGAGAACCTACTGTTGCTGCTTAGAGTAACAGGAACTTTGAAATTACTTTGGTGTAGGCAAAGTAGATGATGGTTGACTCAGGGGAGGACAATATCAAGACACCAGAACTGCCAGATAAATGCTTTTTGTCACAGAATCTTGAGGAATAAATTCTTCCCCCACAACCACGTACGTTATTAAAATGTGACACATTTGAGGAAATAAATTTTCTGCATAGTATTAAAAATGAGTAGTAGTTAATAATTTGTGAATAGTTTATTAATAACCATAAAGTTGATAAAGTTAATATATCTAAATGGATGTGGCAAAAATCTGTTAATATATTAATATATTCCTGTATTATATTAATACAGTTCTGGATGTTTCTGCTTGTCTTTATGTGGTCAACTTATACAGTGTCATTGCCACCTCTGACCATCAGGACTGACCAGCAAACTCTTGATTTAACAAAAGCTATCTATGAAATAAATATCTAAGTCCACGCAAATTTCTGATAGATGATAAAGCAAGTTATAAGAGTATCCACACAAAATTCCAATTGTGGTGAAAGGACAAAGACAGCAGTTAAATGGTTAACATGAAAAAAACCATTGCCAAGAAAAGAGACAAAGTAAAAGGTAAATATTAACATAACACTGCTATGATGTTACAGTATGCCAAATTCATATCTGTCTGTGAAAGGAATAATAGAAAAACATACCATTTTTGGAAATACTTTAAGTGCTTGTTTAAATACTACATTTATTGCACCAATCAATATCACACATAATATTAGTTTGGAATATATTTCTTATTAATGTTTCTAATACCATTCCTGTTTAAAATATAACTTCATTATATTAAATATACTTACAATATTTTATCAGAGTTGTATAAATCAAACTACCCAGATATCTTTCATAAGCTAGATAGCAGCCTTGCAAAATGGGGTAAGAAAGACAGGAGAGGAAAAAGTCAAAAGTAAGCTGTATTAATACATTTCAGGCAGCTGTACTCATTAATGTGCATGCAGCCACGCTCGTAAAATGCAGTGGAGTATTTGCTACAAACAGGGCATAGATCTCGAAAACCTGGCAACACTGAAGTATCAGCTAACAGCAGCCTCTAGCAACAACCTTGACCTGCTGAGGAAAACAGTGTTAGGGATCATCTTGCAATAGGTTACAGTGTTTTGTCAGTGAGTCAGAACTCTACTGACAGCTCTTCAGACATAAGTGCAAAGCACCTATCCCTCTGCGGCAAGTGCTGTCCAGTGGGTCGTCTGTGGTGACTGACTACAGCCCACGAAGTTTAGGGCTACAAATTTATTTTGCAAAGATTTAGAAATATTGTTACAGATGTTTTGTAACTGTTACTTTACTGGAAGTTTAGGGGAGAATTTTTTTTTTTTAAATTTCAACAACCCAAAGAATTAAAGACTGTTCAGATTTCTTTGCAGTAGAACTGGAAATACAGATTTCCAATAGATGAGACTGTATATTGTTAGAGCTTAGTATTTTAAATAAAGTGCAGGCAGCATAAGTAAAAACCTTCTGATGTCTTTATACCTCAATGCCATAAGGGAACAAAATTTTGTGTTTCTGAAATGACTGATTTTAGTTCAAATGATCTAATACCATTCATTTAGTGTTGAAGTTACCTCCAAGGCTACGGTATTTCTGTCCTTATTTACAAAGTTGATTTTGTCAGTTAGATGACTTGAGCAGGGGATGGAGACACAAGACCTGAATTTTGCCATCCCAGTGGTTTCTTTTCCTCCAGCTCTGGAGAATTTTGAAAGAACTGTGAATTCATTTTGAAGTATTTGCTAGACGGGAAGTGCCATTTTTTTGTCTGTGATACATGAGAGAAGAATGCACTTTACTCTGTACAGCCTTGCCTCAGACAAAACACCATAGACCTGCTGAAAGAAATTGTAGGATATTTACATTAGGTGTTATCATCTTCTGAAACATAACTTTTTGCTTAACCGTCCTTATAAAAAGGATTGCCTTTTTTTTTGTGTGCTCAATATTGTGCAATCTCTACAGGGTTTCAGGCCTCAGTGCCTCTGCAAAATAACTTAGAAGTACAGCTAAAAAGAAAATTTCTGTTATTGCATTCATCCCATACTTTTCTATAAACTCTCTGTGTGTTAGGAAGGAATTTTTATATAATTCACTAGTATTGATTTATATAGTAACTCATACAGACATGTAGTCAAGAAAGGAAATGGAACTAACTAAAATGTGGACCTTCCCTAACTTTACTGTTAAAGATAGCTTTTTAACCTGGAAATAAAGGTCTAAACTATCTTCTGTTCAGACATCCAAAACTCTTCCAAACTTACAGTATAAGAAAGAGCAAAGCCTCTTCCCACTTCAAATCTGCCCCCAGCTATAGCAAAATTTTTCTTGACAATACTGTTCAAATGAGTCCAGTTTCCCGTTGCACAGAGATAAAAGTGATCGCCAGATTTGAACCTTTGCTCATCTGACTGCTCTCAAGCTTTCTTATGTGGACTATGAAGCAGGGAATTACACAAACAGCCTGTTTTTATAGGCCAGGAACAATGAGGAGACACCAGGGCTGAGACTGGATATGTGCTGGAGGCACTTCAGCATCACCTGCACGAGGTGGTGCACAGTGATGAGTAACAGTTGTACCTGTTCACTCCTGCTTATATAGATTGTGACAGCCATTCAGGTGTTCTTGAGTACAATAAAATTCACTAGAAAACTCACTAAACATTTGCTTGGCAGTAAATTTTACAGATACATCTAAGCCTAAAATTTTATGGCCTAAGAGGAGGCTCATTTCAAGTGCCATGACTTCTAATTTACTAATCTCAAAATATGTCATGGAATCTCACTGTATTCTTTGAGCAACAAAATTAAAATACATGGCATTTCTTAAGGTACTATCAAAGAATGAAAATTTAAGCATTAGACAAATACGTCAATATAGAGGCTGCTGTGAAATCTCTTTCTTTTCTCCCCTCCAGGTTTTTATTACCAAAAGTTTATTTCTGGCTAATATTTCATTCAACTTTTTTCCCCTCCCTTGCAATATGCTGTTATTGATGCAGGAATTACATTTTACTGCTGGAATGGACTAATAATCAGAGAACATACTCTCTCGGTTAAATATGATGTAATTTTTTTATTTTCCGCTTAGTGACTCTGTGTTCACAAAGTGACCTGATCTTAGGAAGAATAAGTTTCTATAGTACATTTCTAGCTCATTACCTTTCCCCAGATATTCCAATTACTTTTTTTAACTTTTATGCCTCACCTTTGTTTTTGAAGCTAGTGGCTGCAATATTTTAATGTTCAGCTATAATTTTTATGTACTCAGAGTGTCTTACCCTTCCACACTTTCTGATATTCCACATGTAGCTTAGCAAGAAAATATTCAGTGCTTTTCTCCCCTTGTGTAATTTGACAATCTAATAATTAACTAATCTGAGTTTCTCTGATTAAAGGAGTACTACAGGGCTTAGTGTAGGTGAAAGCATCATGACAGAAAGCATTTGTCAAGCAATCAGTGTCTAATTCCTCAGTGCTGACTAAGTAAAAGATTTACTAACACATTTTTAGCTAGCTACCAAAACTCATTAGGGTCATGAAAATATCTTTAAAGGAAGTTTGTGTATGAAACCAATTCAAGATTACTTTATGGTTCAAAATCCAAGCCAATTTCAGTGATTAAAATACATTTGATTTGATGGCTGAAAGTCAAATCTTATGAGGAGTCTTAAGGGCTATCCCATATGTGAAAGGCTTCCTCTGAAATATAGCTATACCAATCTATAGATCATTTAGTTAAGTGAACCCTGTGAAAAGCCCCAAATGATGGCAATCATAGAAAATAAAACAGAGGGACTGTTAAGCAAAGAGAGTCCTTGGAACATCTCCTGAGGATCTCTCTTCAGATAATTTTGTGATGACTGTTGGTATTATGCAATGGTAGAAAAAGAGAAATTGGAGGTCACGAAGATGAGGATCTGGTTCTAGGTGATTTAGACAGAAAGGTTAATATATCAGCAGTAATTACTGCTTCCCTCATCCTGATCCTTCCTGTGTTACTGGTCACCTGCATCCCATGTTCTAACCTGTATGGAACAGGAGGGGAATGGGATTGGTAAGAATATAGGAGTGCAAAGGCCTTATTAAATGGTGGGATGAATATTGGTATGGGGCAACACTTCTATTTTCCTAACTCCATATTCCTCAGTACACTGCTGGGGCTTTCAGACAATCCTATGTGATATCTAAAGAGGGAAGGAAAGCATTGCAAAAATCAAGCTTCCACAGACATGTGCTAGATTTTGCAAGCAAGTGTATTGCATTTCTACATAATTATATGCAGCTTTTAAGGAAATGGTACCTATTGCCAAGGCAAAAAGAAACATTTATTATGTGACACTCTCCTTGGTTGCACATTATAAACTAGACTTTTCAACAAAACTGTCTTTCTTGTTGTTGCTTTTTTGTACTAACAGAATTAATTTTTAATAATGAAATATTTTAGAAGGATGGAAATATTTACAGGAATTTGTGTCTTGCTTATTCAGTTACATCAGTTGGTGTTTTTCTTGTATTCATTGTTTTCCTTTGGAAAACTAAAAAATCAAAGAGTAAAGTGATTTTTTTTTGAGACTGGAAGAGCAATAGCAGGTTATCACATGGCAGAACTACATGTCTTTCCTGTTAAATATTTACAAAGTAAGATCCTGCATGATTTATTCAAGAAAGCCATGAAGTGGAACATGGTTAAGTTTTTTCCATTAGAAAAAAAAGATAGCATGGGATTTAAAGAATTAATTTAGATTAATACCTGCTTTAGGAAAAGAAACTAAACAGTGGTTCTAGAAAATAAATTTATTTCCCTTGTAACGGTATCAAGAAAAACAAAAGAACAGTAATCAAGAATCTCCAGAGTTAAGAGGTATTTTCTGATCCAATAAAACGTGAATGTTTCAGAGGGCAAAGTTTCTGTTAACACTTTTTCAAAGTTCTAGCAGATATCTGTGTGTTATGATCAATATTATGGTATAAACCCAGCAAGTATTCTTTTAAAGCTGGAAACACAAATCTGGATTCAGATCTTCTTTACCTGTTTATTTATAACTCTATATGGAAAGAATTTTCTATTTTATGGAGTTTATGGTAATATTGCATAGTTAGATTGGTAGACTATATTATTGTATTAGCCAGTTGTTTACCTGAAAAACAAATTCAAAACCAGATTCATTTTCTCTAATGTAAATATGTGACCAAAATTAATTTTATTTTAGTTTTGTTTGCACACATCTCTTTCCATGTAACCTCATCTAGTATAATAATTTGAAACTGATTATAATACAATACAATACACTAACATTTTAATTTGTTTA
The DNA here is from genome assembly GCA_013400175.1 of Phainopepla nitens. NCBI lineage: Eukaryota > Metazoa > Chordata > Aves > Passeriformes > Bombycillidae > Phainopepla > Phainopepla nitens. Next base: position 48,832 of record VXBQ01011948.1, on the reverse strand, counting down.
GTTCACTGTTCTGAAAAATATTATGGCAGAAACATTTCCTTTGTGCTCCATTTATACTTTCAGGTAAACTTATCCCTGATGAAAATTTGTTTCAGGAGAAAAACAACACCCTCACCAAGTGAAATATGGAACAATTCTATCATACATGCACATATAGGTGCTTGAAATTAGCTTAGAAAGATCACCGAACATCACTTGCTAACGTGTAAAATCAGAATTTGACCAGAATAAACATTTCAAGCACTGATTTACAGTGGCTTCCATAGTTCATATAAGGTTAAAATGAGCACATCCTACTGTCTGAAATGAATGCACAAGAAGGATTAGGAAAAGCAAGTTCTACTAACCTTGGTGTACTTAATTTTCAGCTCTTTTAAAGGTTCTGGCAGTGCTGGCATAACTGGAGCAGGATTGCCATCTGAGCCTTGCTTCTTCATGTTTACAGTTGAGAAGTCTGAGGACGTTCCTGAAACACAGGTGAAATAAGGTATAAAGGGAATACCGTGATTTTTGCCCTGACTGAGCTCTTGGCTTTATTTGTGCTTTTTTATCTGAACCAGCCATGGTATATTTGCATACAGGAATATGATTGGATGAAAGAATTCATTGCAAAGAGAAAATGACACTACTTATTTTTATGACCAAAAGCAGCAGACTTTTCAGTGAGCTGAGACCTCGATGAAGCACATGCTGCTGAAAAAATCTGCCTCCGCAGACACTATGAATTCCTTACTGGGGAACAGAGTTTAAGGCCTCCTCATCTTACCTGTAAAATTGTTTTCTCTCAGCAGGCAGGTATCCAGATTCTAAGGGAACTTCTTCATGTACTTGAAGGCAGGTCTGAAGGTAAAGACAGACTTGTTAGCTCTGAAAACAAACCAAGCCTCTCTTACTAGAAAGTTGATGAGAATAATTGCCAGAGCTAGAAAGCATTCATTAAAAAACAAACCGCCTTAGGTTACATTTTAATATGTTCAGACTACATTAGAAGCACAGTAATTAATGTTTGCTTTGTAGATCACAGAGATAAGGGTAGACTATGGTGATAGAAAGTCCTTCGTGTGTTTTTCAAGAAATGTGAAGGTGGAAAAAAGTGATAAATGCAGAAAAAATTCTATCTGGGTAGAACTAAGCAAAAACTTGTTTTTTCTTCTAGATAGCACCACAAATTAAGGACAAAGTTTTTAACACTGTGCCCTTTGGAATATCCAAGTCCAAAACAAATTGTTCAATAGACTAGACTTTTCTACNTTATAAGTTACAAGAAACTTCTTTTTTCATCAAGTCCTCCCTTTTCTCATTAGTGGTCTCACAGAACCTGTTTTTATATTCTAGGTTTCTGATTAATGCACAGTGTATCGACACCATAGAAATAGAATGAAATTATCTTATTGCTTACATTGAGACTACATAAATGCTTGGAGAATTCACTGCTCACAATTATTTCTTGTATCAGGCATCATCTAAACCATTTTTTAATGGTGGACCTTTAACTGACAGATGAGACAGGACATATCGTGAGCTTAATTTTACCATGCATTTATTATATTTCACATGCTTTCTGAATTAAAGTGCATGCCATAATTATTATTGGTGATTTTTGTGTTTGGACATATGGTTTGAGCGAGAGTTTCTGAAGTTTAGATAAATTCAAGTTATTTCTGGATAACAGAGAACTCTATTGTCACAATAGCTGTCTCCCAGGGAGATGTAAAGAGCTGTGTGGACTGAAACAAGTTTCAGCCATTCACCTTTGTTCTGTGCATGAAGGGTACCCATTCCCATTGCTAAAAACACTGTGATATTAAAGGTTACCTACTCACTCATGTGCTTTTGGATGCATCTGTCAGATTTTCTGCCTTAGCTGTCTGGCTGAAGACATCTGAACATAAAACACTACATTTGAAAGTCTTTTGAGCAGCATTTTCAGACTTTAACGTTATGGGTAACTGTGTTTGCCAGCCTTAGAGAATGTTTTTGAGTCTCATGTCTCATAAAGAAAATAGAATGTCTAAAGGGGGTTCGTTTGTTTTTATTTGGAACATAACTTTTCGGTCCTATTGTTGTGCAGAATTTTTTCTTCAGATTTAGACACTTCCTGCCACTAATTTCTCCATTAACCACAAACGGTTTGCCTCTAGTTAATTTCCCTGTAAATTGCTCAGATTTGCTTAACTAGAGATGCAAAACAGAGATCAGTGGATTTCTCTGGTTTCAGGTAAAGCAAAGGTCTTTCTCACTGATGTGAGTGTTTCAAATGCATTCCCACTATGTACCATTGTATTCCCTTTTTTTTTTTAAAAAAAAACATTTAATTTAGAAGTTAATTATTATAGCTTCTTATGAAAATGATAACATATATCTCCTCTCCACATCTACAAAGGACAGCCTGAAATCTCTTTACACAGGCTTTAAAAACGCTGGATGAAAAGTTTTAACTTTTGCAAACATGCTAGTAATCCCTAACTTGTTTTCTACACTATTTGTTCATTTAACACATACTTTAGCCTCCTTTTTCTCTTCCTGTTTCCCTCTTTCACCCTTGGATTTCATGAATCACCTTCACTTTCCTATTTATTTTCAGCCTAGGAATGCTTTTAGCCTAGTGCAGAGAGTCTTTTATTTTCTTCATATCCCATCTTACTGCTTATTGTAGCTTTCTGCTATTTTCATTCTAGGACTTTTTCCCCCATTCTGAGTCACAATTCTTTCACATTTCATCTAAATAATGATATGCAATTCAAGAACTATAACTATTTATAGGCCTGTACTATTATTTAAAGTAGTGAATTACAACAATTTGATGTTATAGCTATTGGAAGCTTACATAATATTGTTGTTAATGTTTTAGTGGAAATATTATATTCTGTCTAATTATTTCCTTTCTTTTGGTCAATATTTTGGTTGTTACTTGTCACCTTTTCACTGCTGAAGGAAGAAGCTCTAGAGACTCCACACCCTGGTGAAGTATGTGATGTATTTTCTGACTTGTGATAGGGCTTTCTATATTCCAAAGCATAACATTTATTCCAGTTCAAATCTAGTGATTTCCCCTGCTTAATGCAAGATCAGAGAGGAAAAAGAGTAGAGATCCACCATGCAAGTTGTGATTAAGTTGTGATATGCCTTCCTGAATGACATTGACTGTGGTAAAACACGAGACCAATGGCTGCATGAAGTTTAAGTCAGACTTATGTCACTCTGTGTCAGAAGTAAGTAAAAATTTTATGCTATAAAAAAGTTGTAAATAGTTTTTCAATGTGTCTCTTCTCAAAAATTGAAAAAAAAAATTAATAACCAAACACAGCATACCAAATTACAAGTTCTGCTCATATGTGACCATACAGTGAGATATCAACAATGTCGTAACACTTTTACTGAGTTCATTGCAGTCTAGGTGGGCAAACTACTGGGCCTGTATTGAGGCTCATTGCAGCTCCATATTAATTATATGAGATTTAATTTAATAACCACAAGTGCAAAGATGAAGGGAGAGCTTCTAGTTGGGCTAGCTGGAAATCCAGCAATTGAAACCAGTGTGTCACAAGAGCAAGCCAGATGTGACCTGTGACTGGATTCTTTTCCCTAAACACAGTGCTAGTTCCAACTGTAATGCCCTGGCCTTTCCTAGCTGTCCTGAGATATCAGTCCAGGGGCAAATTTTGATTTTACTTGGGATTTTTAGATCAATATATGCTGAACTAATGATTTCGAAAGCCATGAAAGCCATGATTTCGTTCTATGCCCTTATAGCATTTCATAGAGAAATATTTACTTTATATTGTACAAGAAGATTATTCTGGGGATTTTGTTTTACCAGAAATTACTTTAATTTTTCTAAAGACCATAAACTCTTGGGATTTTACGCCTATAAGTAGGCACAAGCTTGTATTTCTTCTAAATAGTCCTGTTTCTCTCTTTCATTTTCCTTTTTTTCCGTGGTTTTTTTTTGTGTGTTTTTTTTTTTTTTGTTTGTTGGGTGGGTTGGTTTT
>VXBQ01011948.1:34207-44807 GCA_013400175.1 Phainopepla nitens | reverse complement strand
TTGTTTTTTTTTTTTTTAATGACTGGCATATTATATTCCCGCAGCACCTGGTGCCTCCATTCTCCAGCAATAGGAGACAATTGACTTAATTTTTGTATAAAGCTGAAGTTGTAATCATAGCAGTAAGAAAATCTGTTCCATGGGTTTCTACAGATAACAAACCTTGCTCTTCATATATTTGATCATAAAAGAAATCTAACTCTTATTTTGTTCTATACATGCTTAAAGGTGCTTAGATCAGATAAGATTGCATATATTTAGCTTTAACCACCTCTGATGTCAGAGGACATTAGAGTGCAAGGACTTTATTGTAGGTAAACAGAGAGTTCATGTTCTCTACCTTTGAGGTTTGTCACTTACAGCTCTGGAAACTTCTAACTGAATATCTCTCTCATCCAATGATCAATCAGAATTATGACCTGTATTTCACAATGCCTTCTGAAAGGGAACATAAAAACCTAAATGACCTAAGTGACAATATTACTCTAATTTAAAACACTGGAGGTGAATTATCTTTCATGGTGACTTATAAAGTACTGTCCAAAGTTCTCTGGAGTTGGAGTTACACAGGATATGCTGCTGCACCCAGTAGCTGTATTGCATCATCTGTGCTGAATTCAGACTGAGTCTTGAATGCTGAAGTACATGCCTAGGCTTTGAAAATCCTCACAGTTTAAAAGAAGAAGAAAAATCTTTGTTGAGACAATATCACTGTTACTAAAGACCTTGATTGTCTGAAACATTTCTTCCAAATTCAGAATATACAGGGAGTTCAGAAAAGGAACTGTTCAGGGGTTTGAGCAGATCCCCCATTGATACTGACAGAAATGAACATTAAGTTAGAAGTGGAAGGTCTAAGGATCAAAAGCACCAACATAAGTATGGAAAGCGGAAGTCTCTGAGATTTGCAAAATCTCTGCCCTGGATTCTTGTTCTGAAATTACCTATGCTCTTTGGTAATCTTCATTATGACATTGCATTAAGGACAGTAGAACAGAAACAGTGGCTGCTGTTTACTGTGAAGTGGAAAGGCAGACACATCAGAAATGAGGCAGAACTGGTGTGAAATCATCCTTTATTTGCCCATCCAAATTGAGAGTCCAAATCTTGGTAGAATGTGCAAGTTCTCATAACTCTAATTGCAAAGTACTGAAGTAAAAATGACAAGATTTTCAAGGCTACAGAGCAAATTCCTTTGCCTTTTGCAGGACACTGACTATCCTGACTATCCAAGCATTCCTTTAATGTAATTACCAGTACTCTGAGCACAAGTAGCAGTTCTGCAGTCATTATAAAATGTCTGTGATATATATACTCATGGAATGAGGCAGTAGACAGATGCATATCTATCTATTTGAGTTTGAAATTCAAACTCTGTTAATGAAAAATCTTTCCCTTTTGCAACCTGAACAATAACAGTGTACAAAGAAATGTCTTGGAATACATTTCTTTATTCTCTTCACTCCTGTGACAAGCGACAGAACTCAAGGAAATGACATGAAGCTGAGTCAGGAAAGGTTTAGGCTGGATATCAGGAAAAGGTTCTTCACCCAGAGGGTGACTGGGCACTGGAACAGGCTCCCCAGGGAAATGCTCACAGCACCATGTCTGCCTGAGTTCAAGAGTCATTTGGGACATGCTCTCAGGCTCATGCTGTTGCTCTTGGGGTGTCCTGTGCAGGGTTGGACTTGATGATCCTTGTGGGTGGCTTCCAAATCCATGGAATCCCTTCTGTGTTTCTGTGACTTTCATCTCATAATGACATTTCAAAAGTACAAGAATAAATTGTGACAGTGGATAGATTTAGGCTACTGCATTTCATCCTGCAAGCTGGAGGGAAGGGATGCCATCCAGAGGGACTTGAATATGCTTGAGAGGTGGGCCTGTGAGAGCCTCATGAACTTTAACAGTCCTGCGTCTGGATTGGGGCAACCAAAGCACAAAAACTGTGTTGGCAAATAATAGATTGAGAGCAACCCTAAGGGGAAGGACTTGGGGGTGCTGGTAGATGAGAATATGAACAGTTTTGACAATTTGCACTGGCAGCCCAGAAGCTTAACTGTATCCTGGGCTGCACAAATAGAAATGACACCATCAGATGGAGGGAAGCCATTTCTCCCCTCTACTCCGTACTAATGACACCCCACCTGCAGTGCTGCATCCAGCTCTGGTGTTCCCAGCATAAGAAGGATGTGGACCTGTTGGAATAAGTCCATGGAGAAGCACAGAGGACTGAAACACCTCCTGCAGGGAAACATGCAGAGACAGATGGGGGTGTTCAACTTGGAGAAAAGAAGGCTCTGTGGAGATCTCATGGCAGCCATCACTAAATGGGGCCTAGCACAAGAAAGCTGGAAAAGTGAAGTTTCATGAGGACATGTAGTGATGAGAGTTCATGGCTCTAAATGAAAAAGGGAAGGTTTACATTAGTATCAGGAAGAAATTCTTTACTGTGAGGGTGGTGAGGCCGTGGCACAGGTTGTCAGAGAAGCTGTGGTTGCCCCATCCCTGGAAATGTTTAAAGCCAGGCTGGATGAGGCTCTGAGAAATCTGATCTAGTGGAAAGCATCCCTGTCCATGGCAGAGGGGTTGGAAATAGATGATATTTAAGGTCTCTTCCAATCAAAATCATTCTATCATTCTGTGATGCTAAATACATTTTAGAATTATTTATTTCTCTTTCTGCTAGTTGGACATCTGCTCGTTGTAGTCTTTTTTTTTTTGGTAGCATGAATCATAATGTATAATGATTTTTGGAAAAAACAGATGTTTAATTTTTGTATATATGACAATTTACACATAAAATAATTATTAAAATGTGATCATGAAAGCATCAAAATAAAATGAAAGGAACTGGATATGTTACGAGACAATGGGAGAGTGAGTAGTGATGCAGGATTATTATGCCATTTTAAAAGCATTAATCTGCAGAACCCATTTCAGTTACAGGGAGTAATATTCTTCATAATATAAATTAGAAGACTATTTCATCATTACAGCATTTCCTAAAAGTTATAGGAATATTTGGTAGAATGTAGTATATTTTGCATCCTTAAATTAAAATGACTTGCAACTGTTTTTTTCCTTTTTTTTCAGTTTATCATAAAGAAAAATCATACAAAAGTAAAAGGTATAGGAGTTTCTGTGGAAAAGGCGATCAAGCAGAAACAAATAGAAGGAACTCAGTATAGTCTGGTGCAACAAAAGTGTATCTGTTTCAAGAGAAAGAAGAAAATTCTCACAAAACTCAGATAAGACCCGTAAAAAAAAAACATAACAGGCTTTTAAAGGTCTGTCTCTACATTTTTCCCAAAATATGGAATATAAGCAACTCTATCTTACTCATATCAACAGAATTTTCCATGCTCTCCTAATTCCTACTTATTATTCAATCCTGTCATCAAATATTTGCCATTAAGGTCATAGAAAGAGTCTATTAATAAGCTATCATAGACAGAAGTATGGGTTTTTCACATCGGCAAAATTAGTTTTCATGTCAACAGGACAATTTTAATTAATAAATGTCAATTGCTTTTCTAACTGCGTGATAGAAGTCAATAGATTTATCTTTTTTGCAATACTAGATGGAATATCTATGCCTGAGAAAATAGGAACTCTTAATAGAACAGTATTATCAGAACAATGCATTAGTTAATAAATGAGGACATGTTTTTATAGACTCTAAGTCCAGTCTTGGCAGCATAAAATGACTTATATTTAGAGTATTTTTTGTGAACCAGAGCAAATTTTTTCCGGTTTTTCCTGTTAAAATTAAGCTAAGTTTTAAATTTTTTTGGCACAAAATTCAAATGAGGGAGCAAGTAATAAGTAATGCAATAGTTTGAAGGTTTCTCAAATACTTGATTACAAATAAAGAGAAAGATTTTATGACACAGGTCACAATAAAAGCTCTTATCAGTGAACTTAATGAATAATTTGATGCAAATCAATAGAAAAAACTGGTCAGGGTTAGATCAGAATCAGACCCAACACTAGTTATTAACCTACATTGTTAGCAACAATTACTGCCAAGTAATTTTCAGCATTTCCTCCATGAACCTTTGTTTCAAAGCCAAGTTTTAGACAGCCTCAACTGATTTTACATAATTGCTATGTGTGCCTTTTAAGCCTCCATGTAGTAATTGTGTTCTTCAGCTATGAAAGACTCACAAGTGAAAACAACCCTCTTTCTTTCTAATTTTAAAGTTTTGAAGAGAATCTAAAAGAAGTCCTTGTATAGCTAAAATTAAAAGTAGTCAGAGGTATATTTAACTCCTATCTCCTTCTTTGATATTTAGAAACAATTCTCTGAATGAATATTCCTTGATTTCTTTACATTAGTTTTTATTCTATTTATGCTAATATATTATCAGCGTCATCATAATTCCAGTAGTTTTGAAAGGCTTATTTTTGTGTGTTTTGATACAGGATTTATTAGGTCCTGAGTTCTCTGCACTGAAAAAAATCCAAATCCTTTTACTCAAGATGAGTACCTTTTCCAAACATCATGGTAGTTAACTGCTAGAACAGAATTTGAAACTTGCAATTAATAGAAGGCATGAAAAGAATGTCTACTGAAGTTACAACTGAACTGATATAAAACTAATATGAAGTCCATGATTATTAGTTTTTGTCATCCTGTCCTCCCACTCCCCACTCTAACTTGCTATTTATTACTTATACTATTATTTCCAGGAAGTTCATACAGAGCTGGCTAGAAACCATGCATCAGAAAAATAATCTTGAGGTCAAAATGACACTTGAAATGTAATTAGAGCTACTAAGAAAGAACCATATTTGCAGTAGGAAAATTTCTTATTAGGAATAAAAATCTTGGCACAGTGACTAATCACACAGCATTTCCAAATTGACTGTGACACTCGAGTACTTTCCTTGTATTGTAATGTCAATGGAGGATTTTGATGGATTTCCAACTCCTCTGTTTCCCAACTTTTTAGTTTAACTTAAACAAACAAACAAATAATATGAAGCAAGACCTGCTTTTGTTTGCAAATTTCGGGGTGGTTTCTGTGGATGCTGTCAGAGATTGCTGTTTCTAAAGAAAAGTGAACTTTAACCAGGTTGTAAATTAGTGCATCTCTGCGGGACTGGGACTCAGAATTCAAATTCCAATATAGAATAAAACTTTTGCAGCACATTATGAAAAGTCTCTGTTTTCCAGCTGATAGAGCCTACTCTCTTTTCAAGGTAGTTAAGATTTACATTATCCCTATTCTGTAGTTAAAGTCTTAATTTCAAGCTTAGATGTAGAGAGTTGGCTACCTTACATTGTTATTTTCATTCCCATTTTTCTCTATTTTGTCATGATCACAGAATCACAGAATCAAAGAATCACAGAATCATTGAATCAGCTATTTTGGAAAAGACATTTGAAGTAAACAAGCCCAATCTGTGACCCAGCACCACCTTGTCAACTAGACCATGAAACTGAGTACTACATCCAGGCTTTTCTTAAACACCTCCAGGGACGGTGACTCCACCACCTCCCTGATCAGCCCATTCCAATGTCCAATTGCCCTTTCTGTGAAGAACTCCCCAATGTCCAAATGGTTATAATCCAATTCTCATGTGTTTGTTGGTAGAAATATTGTACTACTGTGTGTATGCTACTCATTAGCATCACTGGTGAATGAGAATTAACAGCTAAAGCAGTTGACCAGGATTTTTAAAAAGATTATGTTATCAGTCTAGCATCCCTGAATCCTGTCAAGAGCTTTCCTATTGTCTTGCAAATCTTCTGAAGGAGCAGTCTTAAGTCCTGGTAATAATCTAATTGCATTTAAAAAGGAATATGAGTTTTGAAAAACTTGAAGTGTATTAGCAGTTTCTGTAAGATGCCTTGAATGAATTTCAGGATGAAAAATAGATGATAATAACATAGTACAGGAAGTTAAGTTAATAAAATACACTTTGGGAACTAATCTTTTAGTTTTGTTACAGAAATGTATTAGCCAGAAGAATTACAAATGCAAACCCAGAAAGAGTAAATCTCGGAAGGAACCAAACTTACAGTGAAAACCATACCCCTGTATGTGGTGTGTGACATTATTCACTTTTCATCTAAAATTAAAAGTATGTTTTGTGGATGTGCTATCTGTGTGTCCATTTGTTTTTTATTGTAAATAGATAGAACAAGCTGATTCACTTTTTGGGGCTCATTCATTAAATATATTTCACTTCTCTTCTGAGAAGAAAATTAGAAAAAGAGGAAAATTCTTTCTCAAAGGAGTAAGAATGTTTGAAATGAGAACACTGTAGTTCAATAAAATGTCACAGTGCTTGACTTATTGTAATTCTGGGGAAAAAATGCCTGCAAATATTTTCTGATTCTTACAGAATTTGTAAGAAAACGTGAGCAAAATTTGTTGGTTTTTTGGTCCAATAAGTGTGATGTATGTTCTGCTTCTCGTTCCATAAACACATGAAACCCTACAGTCTCAGAGTGTTTTTCATTTTTGGTACTTTGTAACCTTAGGCTAATGGTCTGATCATCTGTGGATGCAGCCCTGGTAATCTATGTAATTAAGAATGTAAGCAAAGCTCTTTTTTAGATGATTTTTGTCTGATATCATCTACTGCCAAAGTGTCCCAATAAAAGACGCAAGTTCAGACCTTTAAAGCAAATGTCTGAGGAGTTTAATGTATTTCTTTTAAATTAAGTTCAATTTATATCTATTTTAATTTTATTATACAAATTACAAGGAAGTAGAAAAATTAAAAACCTCCTTGTTTCTTTCAATTTGTGTAAGAGAAACTATGAGAACTGAGAATGTCAAGATTTCATATTCCTGAGATAAGTAAGTATATTGATAATATTTTAGTGCATTTTTCAACATCTTGCTGAAGCCAAATACATATTCTCTGGCATATTGCTTTGGTAGTGAGAATATTAGGTTTTATGCACAGTAATTATAGTAAGTATTGAAAAATTATGCAGTACTTTAATTATACATCTCCTGGATGATAGTTGTATTCTGGGGTGATAATGATAGCAAAAAAATGAAATTTATTTGGATGATCAGCATATCATGCTGGAGAAAGAAGAGGCAAAAATAAATCAAAGGCAGGAGACAGTGGTCAAAAGCAGAGCTACTATTTATTCCTTAGAAGTTTTCAATAAAAAACAAGTGCATACAGCTAAAGTTATAAATCTGGCTTGAAAAATTAAACTATTATTTGTCTTTCTTGTTTGCTTAGCTTGCCAGACTCCACTGACACAGATGTTTTGCAGGCAGTGTACGACAGTATTTAATCTTTCATAAACAACGTACATTCAGAGCTGTTTTGCTCAGGATAAAGTTTACATAAAACTACTACTTCATTATTCCTTTTATCATTGTCAAGAAAGATTCATCCTAAAACTAACTAAAATTCTGATGTTTTCTCAAAATGTCCCCTGAAATTTTGTATTAATTTGGCATGGGCAAGTAGGAAAACTTTTACTTAAACTGAAAGTAAAAAATAGAGAGATTGAAGGGAGAAGCAGCAGAGGAAAGAGAGATTGCTAAATGACATACAAGCTAAAGCTTTAGAACACTAATGAAAATAAAGTTTTGATGAGATGAAGCTTTAGCTACTGTGGGCTAAAATGTATATTAGAATAAGAGAGAATTGTATATATCGATCTACTTAAAAAACCTGGGTGAATAGAAGCACACTTATTAGGAAAGATTTTGATAGAAAACTGGTTTTGTAGTTTGCCCTCTGAATATGTTCCCATTCTAGCTTAATGATGGCTAAATCCTCCATTTGCCACCTCAGTGAGAGCATAAGCCCACAATTTATATTTCCTTGCAGTGGATAAAGATCTATACCTCTGTGATGTGCCTTTTGAAGAGAAATGTTTCCAAAGCAATTGTCTAATTTTTCAACTGCTGGAAGCTGGAGCTCGAACTGCAGTTCCACTTTTCCGTGCAGAAACCAGATTTTTTTCTGAGTAGAACAACTTTTCTTCCACTGTACTCTAGTCAGTTAATCACAGTAGTTGGGGGCATACACGGGCACTCAAGATCTTTTATAACACTGAAACTTCTCACTTTTTAATTGATCATTCCTTGATAAATCTGCTTTCCTGGTGTCTTGTTTTAAATGACTGCAGTACACTAGAAGTGTAAATGGTGAAGCTGACAGCTACATACTAGGTACACTAGAATATGTTCTATTTTGTTCTCTCACAGGTTGCACTGGTGAAACTACAATATCAGTTTGGAGTCTACTGTCTATGAATCCTTACCCTTGTCTATTTTTCACAAGATTAACTTTCCTTTTTTATTCTTTCCTCTTTCAGCAAAATCCACATAGCTGATTCCAAGAAATTTGAGAAATCATATTAAAAAAAAAATGAAAAACATACTTGCAACAATTATGTAGTACCTGCCTAAAGTCTGTCTAATATTTTCCAACATTGTATGTTCTTAGGAACTTAAACCTCTCTGTACATTCCTTTTCAAAGTATCCTTCATTGCCCAGGACACTTAATGATGGAAAATAATACTGCCATATCTCTCTGAAAGGAGAAGAAAATTTCTACTCAGTAGTTTTTTCTCAAAACACTAGTCAAGAGCGTTCTGAGAAAAACTACAGAATGTCTGTTCACTGAAATAAATTACATGAGATTCAAGTGCTCAAGTAATTTGCAATGAAGAGGAAAGAAATTAAAACGAGAGCATGTTTAGATAGCTAGAAAAGTCATGCAAGTTCATATAAAGTCAAAGAGTACTGTTAAATTGTCACAGGATGGAATAAAATTTATCAACACTTTTAGTACTCACAGTTCAGAAATGTTCAGTGCTTTAGGAATTGCATTTTCAGTTCACTTAATACAATCACAACTATTTAATCATAGACAGCAGTTTTTGGATGGAAGGACAATCAGTTTAAGAAGTTCTGAAAGACAAAGTGCAGAAGTTGCTTTGATAATATTTTTCTCATTATTTATTTTCCCATTTCTTCTCTTTGTGATAGCATGTAAAGCAAAAAAATATAAATATTTTACTCTATTGGACTATAAAGTCTTGCCTTGTTTTAGTGTAGCCACAGCTGTACAAATAAAGCATTTAAAAACAAAACAACATCAAATACACTAACTGTTTCTATGAGAGTAGAGAAATAGCTATCTTGTCATGCTACCTCTGTGAAACTGTGAGTGAATAAGGGTAAGGTTTCAATAAGCATTTCAAATCCATCTCCTTTTTTCCTATCCAATCCCTAATTCCAGCATGAACTGAAGTATAGAATTAGTTAAATAGTATACACTGACAACATATTCTGAACGCTATGTTCTTCTGTACAATATTTCATTGTTCAGTTTATACAAATACCATAAAGAATATTTCCTAAAATTAGTAATGGCAATTAGTAATGGCAATTTGTTTTAGAAAAAGTTTTAAAATTTCAAACACATGAAAATGTCATAGCTTCACAAATACCTCCAAATAAAAGTTCTCTGAGTTATTTTTTATTTTTCCCCAGACCTGACCACAAAATAAGAAAGATCTAAAAAGATCTAACTTTTCAGGGCTTTAAATTTTTATTTACTTCTGAATTTTCTTTACTTTTGGAATAAACATTAATACTAATGGAAGTTTAAAAAGAAGAGAAATGAAATTCATAGATTCAAATTAAAACCTAAGCAATACACTAGTATCAAGAAAAGATACTAACCTGAGTATTATGTAAAGACATTTTTCAAAATAGGTTTGTGCCTGTAGCTGTACAGCCAATATGGAAAAAATCAGAATGAATATTAATGATAGAAAGTACTTTCCTTGATGGTGAGCATTTGCAGAAGTTTGCAGTCTGAGTAATGCCATGCAGTGGTTTAAAAAGGGAGTGTTTGTAAGAAGGGATGGTCAGGATTCAAAAACTGAAAGGATATTTGGGTAGATAGCTCCATTAGAGTAAGAATATGCCCACTTCTTCTTAACAATTTCAGTTATCTATCTTCATGATTATAATATAAAAGCATTAAAATATCTCTGGATAAAAGATGAAAAGGATTTTGGTACACATTTTTGGGCTGCTATATGAAGATACAAAAATTTATACAGCCAGCTGTACTCACTATCATTAAATCTTTTTCCAGCATTCCTGTTAACAGATTAAGGTTTATTAATCATCTAAATTTCCTACTGAACCTCTGGCTTCTGAGGAAATTAGCAATCCAATTAATATTCTTCATGTACCTGTTTACAAGATGATTCAGGTTGATCATGATTAGTATTTTTCTGTGTAGCTTAAACAAATTCTTTGAGTTTGCATATTCTATTGCTACAGCTGAAACATTATCAGCTTTGTTGCCTTTATTTTTTCATTATCTCTTTTCTGTTTTTCTGGATTTTTTTTTTTTGTTTAGCTATCAACATCTGCTTTTATGTACCTTTTAGCAATTTCTCTAAACATATAAGCAATAAATCTTAAAATAATACTTAGTCTGAGTTTTAGTTCTGAGGTGAACTTAAGCACTATATCAAATCCAAAAAGATCATTGCTTCAAGTGTCAAAATACCACTGCTTCATCCTACTAGTATATTTATCTCTGTGGATCTACATCTCTATGTCTCAAGAGTAAGTCTAAACC
>VXBQ01011948.1:7880-34061 GCA_013400175.1 Phainopepla nitens | reverse complement strand
CTTTATGCTTTTGTAATATCTCTGGTTAGGCAACCACATGCATGAATCGCTATGTGCCACTAATACCGGCAGGACACAGACACCTTGGCATTACCTGTGCACTTTAGAAGTTACTTTTTTCTTGGTACTGTAGTTGTTTACTATCTTACCCTGCATTCTGAAGCTTTCACAAAGTGTCATACTGAGCGTGGCTCAAGCTGAGCTGGCTGTCGAAACTGTGTCTGAGCGGAACTTCAGAGATAGCAGTGAATTGAGAGCACTCAGGACTGTAGATTCTGCTTTGTGTTACATAACAGTCTTCTAGTCGCTCCTCTCAGCTTGTGACAAATGCCTGCCTTGGTTTATTACACAGTAAAATGCAAACTTCTTACACCACAGCACTACCTGCTCTTGCCATACCAGTTTGTATGTTGATGGAAGAGAGGGGTTTTGTGAGCATTGCACAGAAAATTGGGCTGTTTTAGGCATGGAACAATTTCAGGGCTGGCCTATTGGTTTGACATGAGGAAAGCTACAAAATATAATAGAAGACATGGTTCTAATCTGAGCATGTAAAGGGATAAATATCTCTACTCTTTAAGAATCACTAGTATGTTTATTACATGTGTGATAAAGTGGAAATTATTTCCTCCCTTTCTAAAAGTTTTTGCTTTTTGGACACCTTTTGATAGATTTTAGATTAGCTTAGTTTTACTATTCCTCCCTAGTATTTTTCTTTCTAACTAATAAATGGATTTATATGAGTTCATACAAGTTTTATGGCTTCTGTGTACACTGGAAAGGATATACTCTTGGATGTCAAAACTTCATAGTGTTATTAACGTCATCACTGCATAAACTTATTAATTTCATCTAGTATAGATATTTTTAAAGTCCTGAATTTTTATTAAAGTTCATGTCATTACCTTTTTTTTTGCCACTCTTACACTGTAATGTAAAACACATATAAAAAGAGAGATATTGTATAAATTAAACAGTCTTAATTGCCAATACTGAAATAGAGGTGTTGATGTAAATTCTTTGCTTCCATGGGTGAAAAAGGAAAAACTTTTCATCTGTGGTGTAAAGTAGACCCATAACAATCACTACATTTTTGTA
Organism: Phainopepla nitens; assembly: GCA_013400175.1. Lineage (NCBI taxonomy): Eukaryota > Metazoa > Chordata > Aves > Passeriformes > Bombycillidae > Phainopepla > Phainopepla nitens. The sequence continues at coordinate 32,963 of VXBQ01011948.1, read as the reverse complement.
TTACTACAGAAAGAAAAGATGAAACGGAGGAGCAGTATAAGGGCCAAATCTGTTTCCTTGCTGGATTTAATGCAGTTTGCACATAACTGCAGCAATAGCTGGGGAAATAAATAAACAAACAGTATATTAAAAATAAATTTTAAAAAACTCCTAAGCTTCTTGCAACATCTCCTTATGGAGATGTTTGGCCTCATATTGTCTATGTCCAGCCAGAAACTTCTTGTCCCCCTACCCCCCAGTAAAACCTCCAAGGATGTCTTTTTGAGGGGATATTATCTTCTCCAGTGCTGTAGCACTCTGGTATGTTCTGATAATCAAGCTTATACTTTGTCATTCATTAAGCATTCTTTCTGTGTCTCGTTAGTCTGATGTCCTCTCTGTCATAAAGAGATGTTTCTTGCAGAAAGGAAATTATTTTTTCTTAACATGTATATTGACATTTTGATGGCTGTACTTTCAATGTCTGTTTCCTTTCTTCCAATAGATTTTTCATTCTATATCCAGGACATCAGATTTCAAAAAAGACTATTAAAAGTTTTTTAACTTTAAAGCTTTATTACATTTGCATTGCTAATTAATGGATAAATTATTAACACAAATTACTGCCACACAACTTCATATGCATGCAGGCACATACATACTGAATTAGCAATTTAATGTAACAATTATTATAAATGTGGCTGTCTATAGTTCATGAATCTGAAACAGCAATCTTTGCAGATTCAAACTTTATATATTTATGCATTTACATATATAAACATAAACACTCAAAAGCACTCACATTTATGTTTAATGCAGGCAAGTGTGTTTTGTATTAGTTGCACAGCTATACTTGTCTTTCCTAACCATGCATTTCATCCAAAGAGCACCATATGTAGTCAGTCAAAAAATGTAAGGCCTTACCTTCAGAATCAGGGCTTGATTTCTTAGACGTGTTACAATTCACTTCCACAGCACACTCTGCCCTAAGGTCTGTGATCAGCACTACAGAAAAAATACCAGGCATGACCCCTATATATACACAATTCACTAATAGAAACAAGGGAATACTTAGATTCTTGTTTCAGTTCGACATTTATCAAATGATATTACTGTTAGAAAGAGATCCTTCACGCAAACAATCTGCATTGAATTGGGAGTGATCTTGATGGTACACTTCAGGGAAAAAAAGGACCTTATTGTACAACACAGCAGATGAAAATACCCGCAGCCTTTGCACGTACCACTCATTCTGTTAACCATGTAATATAAATTGTCATTTTGACATGTAGACTATTTCTCTTCCTCTATCACCTCCATGTCAATCCAATTCACTCATTCTTGCCAATGATGAAATGGGAAAAAAAAAAAGAAAAAAAAAGAAAAGGAAACAGGGAAAGATTGTTATCCCAGATCTGCATTTGCAGAACATTTTAAAGCCAGTTAGGTTAACCATTGAGAAGATGTTAGTCTAGATAAGAGAATCCCCACTGGTTTTCTGTCTCCCTTAGACAATGAAATCACGTAGTTGTGTCTGTGCCTCTGTTTTGGATTGTTCTGTTTTAATACATAACAGATTGAGGGCTGCCTACAATTCCTAATTAACTCAAACTAATGAGAGAGCGGGTGGAGGGAATGCCAAAAAAAGAAAAGAGATCGTGTGTTGGAAGAGATTGAATTACAACTTAAAGGGGATAGAGAAAGGAAAAGAAAAAGGAGGAAGGTGGAGGAGATGCAAATATTATTAGGGCTGAAAAGTAGGGGAGAAGAATCGCCTGAGAACAGATTTGCCTTTTATTTCTAACAAGAGGCAAAGATGTCTTGCAAAAACACCAAAGAAACATATGCAATACAATATTGCACTAATGTTAGATTATTGCTTCCTTTTAGAAACTACTTTGGCACACACTGCTGTCTTGATCCTGGTCTCGCTCTCCTGTTACCAGTAAGTTAGTTTGGCTTGATGACACAGACCCTAATTAAACCAGTTTCAAGATAAAGCAAGTAAAAGTCAATTTTCAGGTGTGCACATACTGTGTGAAATGTCGTGTTTAGAAGGGTAACTTTTTGCCCCAGGCCCAGAAGGAGACTCTAGCCAGACCTCCCATGTTTCTGTGCCTGAGGTTGCTCACTCTGGGAGCCAAGATGAGGATGGGAGCCTGGGGGAGGCAGAGAGGACTGCAGGAGTGTGTTTGCTGTGGCCGCAGCTGAGGCTGTAGGACTGCCTGGAGTGAGACCTCACCTCTTCAACGGATGTGCCTACTCCATTGATTCAGGCTGGGCAGGAGTAAAGAGGGGCAAACACAAAGTGAGAAAGAAAGGTAGAAGGGGAGACCAGATCATGACAGGGAGGGCAGGCAGGCTGGTGGGGGGAGTCACTGGGGATCAGGTTAAAAGAAAGAAGTGCCATGAAGATAGGCTGTCAGACCAAGGGAGTAGAAGACGTAGAATGAGTCAAACTTTCACATTAAAAAAATAAGGGAAACACTGGGGAAACAATGAGAGAGGCTGAAAGCAGTGTGTTGCTGAGTGAGAAGGAGTTTTAGCAGGCAGTGTGGTGTGGGGAGTGGAAGTGGAGAAAGGAGGGAGGTGGGAGAGGCAAGGGCTGGGGATGTAGCCTAGTCACCACCGCTCTCAACCCAGAACCAGATGCTCTTGCTGCCTGCGTGCGCCCGCACACACGTGCACAAGCATGTGTGTAGTGCTTGCTTCTTTACTGTGGCCCAGACTGGGGTTAATAACAGCACTGAATAGTTTACCAAAAGCCATGGGGATGTTACCGGTATGCAGGAGGAAAATGGCCAGCTCATTTTGGCCAGCTGTGCTTATTTGCATGAGGCCAGGTTGCTGCTGGGGTCTGTGTAGATGAAATGAAGCAATGGGCAACAGCAGGGCAAAGGACACGCCACCAAATCCTGACAGGCTGAGGTGTGACCTGACAAATCCTAACCACCCTGGACAACCTCAGGACAGCAAGGGGAGGGACGGCATGAGCCCAGGGTGCTGAGACACAGCCTGGCTTGGGCTCAGGGAAGCAGGAGCTGGGTAGGGAGGATGGGAAAAGGGGCCCTACAACACCTTGTTTCACACTGAACACAAGTGCAAATTTAATTACAAATTCAGCCAATGGAGGACAGAACTTTGCACCAAGGTTTTCTTAGATTTTTTTCTCCCAAGGAAATTTTTGGCATATTTTTTCACATAGGGAAAAATAACTTTAAATATTTCACCATCTTCATCTCATTAACAGCAGAGGACTTTTTTGGCTTGGTTTTTTTCTTTGTTTGTTTTTGGTTTTGTTTTTTGTGTTTTTGTTTGTTTGTTTGTGTTTGAGTTTGTGGGTTTTTTCCTTTGGAGTAGGATATGTGCTGTACAGGAGAGATACAAAAATTAGCTTTTGAAATATATTCTGCAAGACAGGCAAATTATAAAACAGCCTGACATCTATCTGTGCCCCAGATATATGAGCACAAGTATCTTTGCAATCACTAAGTGACTTTGGATATCCATAGAATTTAACATACTGCATTGGAGAACAGGTATGGCCACAATAATCATAAGAAAACATGTCGTAGATAGTGCAGCTGTGGAAATATTCTTTTTGCATATACGTCCACATGGCCAGAGAATTTACTTACCTACAAATATACCTCACTTGAAAACTTTCAGGAGAATCTGTTGCAGTACGCAGAGAGATGTTCTATTTTAACCTGCATCTAACATTAGCTGTTTAACAAAACAAAGAAGAAAAGAGAGTGTGAATTGTAGTTTTAAAATCAGAAGTAATGGAAGGAAAATTCTGGTTACCTTTAAACAGTTCCTACCATGAGAACCACAGACCTACTTCTAGTAGTCTTAAAAGCTAGCCAACAGAGATACAATACATGAAGAAATACATAAGTAGGTATAGGACAATTGTTTTCATTGTCTGCTACCAAAATTTCCTGAAAAAAGAAAAAAATAATGAGAAAACAGATTAACTCAGTTAGGGTATGGTGCTAATAATGCTAAGATTATCCTTGTGGTTCCCTTCCAACTCAGAATATTCTCTGAATGATTACTGAAGAGAAAAAAACCACATATATACTACAGTTTATTTCTCAGTAATGTAAAGCCAAGAGGTTGTACCTTAGTTCTGAGTAAGGTAGATTTGACCATAAGAAAGAGGAGAGTTCCCAGCTGACTGGAAGCTGGCTAGCTTGTCCTAACTTTCAAAAAGAGCAAAAATAATTACCCTGGGAGCCACAGATCTTTTATTCTCACTAACAACTGCCAATAAAGTTTTGGAGAAGAGTATTCTGGAAGGTATTGAAAAACACCTAAGGGACAACACAGTCATTGATCACAGCCAGCACACTTCATGAGAGGGAAGTCCCGCTTATCAAACCTGATTTCTTTTTATGACAAGGTAAACTACCCAGCTGATCAAGGAAAGCCAGTGGATGTAATCCTTTTGGATTTCAGTTAAATTTTCAATAGTGTCTCTCCCAGTATCCTTACAGACAAAATGTGCAGCACATAGCTGGATAAACACATCATGGGATGGGTGAGCAACTGGCTCATGGGTCAGGCAAAAGGAGTTTCAGTGAACAAGGTGACATCAGACAGGTGACCTTTCATCAGTGGGGCTCTGCAGAGCTCTGTCCTCAACCCTATGCTCTTCAACATTTCCATCAATGACTTAGACANTGAGTCAGCAATGCCCTGGCAGCCAGGAGGGCCAACCTTGTCTCATGATTTCTTCTTTTTGGTGACCAGTGACAGGACCTGAGGAAATGGCATGAAGTTGCATTGGGGGGTTTAGGTTGCCGATTAAAAACAAGGTTCTTCACCCAGAGGGCACTGGAACAGGCTCCCTGGAGAAGTGATCACAGCACCATGCCTCCCTGAGCTCAAGAACCATTTGGACAATGCTCTCAGGCTCATGGTGTGAGCCTTGGGGCATTTTATGCAGGGCCAGGAGTTGGACTTGATGATCCTTGTGGGTCCCTTCCAGCTCCATGGAATCCCTTCTGTGTTTCTGTGACTTTCATCTCACAATGACATTTCAAAAGTACAAGAATAAATTGTGACAGTGGATAGGTTTAGGCTGCTGCATTTTATCATGCAATCTCACACTTGGGAGTGGTATTTTACAGAAGCCATATTAAAATTAACATACACTGCTGATTGTAGTCAGCACAAAGCACAAAAACAGTCAGCTAGGTGCAGGATGCCAAAAAGGCAACAGTATTACCATTTTTATACATGATTATTTAGAGATTATTTAGAACATAACATTTCTGCACACTTGACACCATCCTGTCTCTTTTTACTAGAAAATACACAGCTTAGAAATCTCTGGTTCCAAATACCTATTAAGAGCATACAAAGAAAACAAAATAGTTGGTCCGTGTTTTGCCAGTTTTAACTGGCAGATCCTTCTCTATTGCACCTGTGTGCACACATAGTAAATCAGTACAAAATGATAAATTAACTTCTCTTTCTGAAATGGGTTTTGTACAGCGCACAATTGTGAGGTGAGCAAGGGTCTGTAGTGACATAGAGTCCCCAGGCAGGTGCCACTTTATTGTAAATATCAGGCCTTTTTAAGCAGTTAGGCCTTTATCAGTTACATGCTTTTAAATCATAACAAACATAATTCAACCAACCACCATACACCATGATGTGAACACGTAATGGTTATATAACTTGTTTTTCTACCTCTAATTCAGCTGAGTCACTTTTAATAGCCCTTTTTTACTTAGCCAAAGTAGCAGGCCTGAGCTATGATTTTAAAAGGCCTTCCCCTTGTAAGGTTTTACTGATATGCAACATACAATCACTTTTTTCCCTTAATCAAAGAGACTTTTGCACTCATTCATAAATCCAGATGAATGTTTTATGTCAGCTGAAAACTTACATTCAAGAAAAGGGAAAAGTGATGACAATTTGGCTGGAGTCCCAGAATAAATAGACAGAGCCCTGTAGAGAACTGATATTAAACCTGTTACATACACACATTATACTGCATATTTACACAAAGCTAATGCAGACAGTCCTGTATCACTAGACCACACCAGTGTATAACTCTCCCTTGGCTAAGTGAAGCAGTCTGCTTTAACCATCGACACCCTTGCACAAAAAGCTGCCAGAAATGGGGTTTTGCAACTGCCGTTAGATTTTGGAAACTAGATTGCCATAGGATTAGGCATCAAGTATTTGAATTTTCTTGCTCTCAGGAAGGCTGAAAATGGTTTGAGGAAAAAAGGAGGGAGACACTGTCCCTACTTGCACATTTTGCCAGTCTGCTTGCTACAGTAGTATTAGATTAGTCTTTCCTTTTCCAAAGTGACACAGTAAAGAGAATGAATGGAGAAAAATTACAATCAGACACCTGGAGAGCTAAAGGTTTTCCAAAATATATGTAGATGCAATCCCCAAATAGCAACTTACACAAAGTAACAACCAACACCTGAAGAAGAGGAAAAAAAAAAAAAAGTGAAAATGTGCATTTCTGTTATAATCCTAATGAAGGAAAAAAAAAGGGAAATACATCACACAGAATCAATAATGAAAAACTAAATTTAGGTTACTGCTATGTGTTGGAATCAATGAAGTAACACCAGATTAAAACTTTAATCTGCTACATACATGTACCACATACCTGTAGCAATCCTTCATTAAAGATTGATTTCCACGGAATAATATGGAATTTTTAGTTCCTATCATTCATATCAAAATATTGTTTTTTAATTTCTTTAATTGTCTTCAAGTTATTCAACAAACATCTGTTTAGAGGAGACATGCAAAATCAAGCCATTAATATTTTCTTCATGATAATTATCATAGACTTCTTAGGCAAATAACATCAGAAATAAATTTTGCTTTTAAAAGACAATAAATATTCTAACTGTATTAAAAATTTATCTGGAAATGTATTATCAAAACCCCCTATCATAATAAGAAAATGCCTTCAACATGTACCCTACTGCACAGTAAGCAATACCCCATAGATATGTTGCTTCATCAACAACAAAATGCACATTGAATTTTACATTGCCAGAAAAAATGTTCTGCAAATTTTGCAGGCTGGAGCTCAGTGTGTCTGTATGAGTATGCACCTCTCTGAGACTTCAGAGAGCATGAAAAAGAATCAGTATCTGAAGTATACCCTCTCCAATGTGGTGTTTTAAGAATGCTGGGGCCATGCAGACAACAAACCTAAGCTTTCTTTTTAAAACAAAGATGGCATGAAACCTTCAATTTTTTAATAATTATTGGCTCAAAAGGTATTCTATTCTGCTGCTTTTTTGTGTTCTATCACACTGTCCTAGCAGGAACTTCCTAAAGCAGTTGCTTTAGCAAAGTTAGGTTCCTGATACTCCTACTTAATTGTAACCCAAGTGTTATAAGATCTTTTGAAAAAAGGTATTGTAGCCCAGGTTAAATGATGCCACCATTACTGGGCTTTGTGGGAAAAAGTCCAGTAGCTACCAACCAGTGTTTTGGCCAGCATGGAAAATGACAGATAACTAAAGCAAATTGTCTCTCAAGCCCATGACCAGTAGTCCAAGCTCCCCTCTGGGAGCAGGCTTCTGAGCTCTCCTGAAGCATGACACCTGTGCCAGTACCCCCATCCCAGCTGGATGGCTCTTGGAGCCTGCCAGCTCTCCTGTGGACAATACTTGAGAGACTGTCACTGATTATGAGGGCTCAGTTGATAATGCCCCGACGCATACATACTCCTCAGGGTTCAACAGGGCCCATTAAGAGATGCTGGAGGATTTGATGGGAGCATTTAACTGAATTCAAGGGGAATTTTTGATAGGCTTCTTTAAACACAAAATGTAGATGTATACAACTCTTTGCTGGTGTGCATATGTGAGGGTTGGTCATGGCATCAATGTTCTTATAAGTAAGTCACCGTTATAATTGTAGCATATCTTTTTGGATAAGTGTATAGATGTTAAATTAGTCAATGATTAAGTGCTACTATACCTTTTGAACCTTTAAATTCTTGTATCCACATCCTTTGTTCTTTAACCTTCTTACAGTCTCCCCATAAATCACTCTACAGTGATTCTAGTGTGACTTCCTTATGTATGATTTATTCATAAGTGATAGAGTGAACCTTGCCACTGAGCTCTGTTCAAATAGCACTTACTCAAATTTATATTAAAATCTTCTCTTTTGCCAACAGCATTGATGACAACTCTTTAAGCAGCCTAACAATTCACTTATGACATGAGGTTGTCAAGCACAGGGATTAGTGCCCAGACAGATGTGAACAGTCAGCAGTCTTAGCTAAGCACTCTCAGCAATTCTGTATATCCTGCTTAAAATACGTCAGCACCTGACTGGATTGTGACTATCCTACTCACTCATACATGCAGCAATTACCTGAATGATGCAGCATTTGGCAAGTCATACCAAGTTTTAAGTCTGTTCACTTTGTGTAAAGCATTTCTACATCTTTATTTTCTTAGCCTTGGAGTACTGAAAGCTCTAAAATAATTATCAGCACTCAATGTAGACTTATGCCTGAAGCCAATGTCACACCAAATTTACATCAGCACAACTCACCGAGTTTAGTCACACTACTGTTAACTGCTCCAGCAGTGAAACAGTGTCAGATCTCTATAACCAGAGGTGACTTATATTTCAGTTATTTTTTTTTACTATTTGGATGTGTTTCTATAACTGGCAAGTATTGTAACACTGATTGTGTCTCTATTTGTTCTAGTGTGGATTCCTGAGAAACATAAATGTGGTGTAATGTGCTGACAAAAGCTGAATATCTTCCAGTATATAGTAATGCACTCTTCAAAGGGGAAGCCATACATTAACATATGGAGAAATTGCCATATTACTGATCATTTTTTCATTCAATCACTTGCAGATCAGTGGAGGAGAAAGGGTTTTTGGCTCTTGTCCATCAGATTTTGTCTTTTTTTCTGCTGTAGAATGTACTAACAGTTGCCAAGTCAAGCTAACAGAAGCTTAGGGAATTCAGACAAGTCCACCCCCTAAATAATGTCTGGCATGACTGAATCTTAAACTGCATCACTTATCATGGGTTAATTTCAGGCACTGGTATGTCCACCAGAGAAAAGCAATGTATGTTAGTTTGGAGGACATGCAAAAATTGTGTGATACAATAAACTATTTTTATTGAACTTTTTTCAGGACAAAACAGCCTCTTGAAGTGAACTACATGTCTGATACACATCTGTGTGTCAAATTCATACAACATATGAAATACAGTTTAGTTTAACTTGGTATCTATTGGAAATTGAGGTAAGCAGCAAATGTCTGCTACCCTAAAGACAGTATTTGGCATGCTGAGAAATAGTACAGATATTTAGCACATGCTCCACATTAATTGTAATTCAGATTTTCACAGTAAGAAAAAACTGCTTGAATGTTCAATTTGCTATAGAAACCTTGCATATCTGGCTCTGAGAAGCAGTTGTCTAGGAAAATTCTAGGCACAACACTGCTAAATTTGTTGCCAAGCAACAAACCCCTAGATCCAAAACTAAGGGTCATGTTTCTATAAAAAAATTCAGCTAGAGGGCTTTCCCCCAAAAAGAAATGCAATGGATGGCTTTGACAGCTGTTGGAAAATTAGTAGAGCAGACAAATTTATGGGAAATGCTTCAGTCATTGTGTTACTTTTTACAACATGTGGCCTTGTAGTTGTAAAGGACAGGACCAGAACAGTCAGGAAAATGCTGCAGCTTTTTGAAGTGTCATATATTGAAGGAAAAGAGGAAAAAGTCCCCAGAGATCAACACTATTCAGAGTGTGGTAGTGTGAGAGCCAACAGGTTGGCTCTGGCACAAGTGAAGCATTAGGATTTCCAGAATAGGACAATTGAAATCCCTCAGGAGAGCAATCCGTCTGTCCTTCAGACTGGAAGTATTTGTGTTAATTACAATTTTTAAGTAACCTTAAAATCTCTGAGTTTGTTGTTTCTGCCTTTTTTATTGTAAGGCATAGTTAACTGTCAGGAGATTGATTTGCACCTTTTCATGGTAAGTTTAGTTGAACTGGAGCTGTGTCAAGAGCCTGCCAAATGAAGTTTTGTGTGCCATTTCTTCATACAAAGCCCCTCTACTTTTTTCATTATTATTTTTTTTATAGGGCTGCCTTTTTATTCTTGTTTTTCTTTGAAGACAGCAAGGTGTTTGAATAAAAAAATCTCTTTGGTTGCTATTTCCTTCTGTGGATGACCACCTGCAATATATTTAAAGAAGAGATTTCACTGATCAAAGGAATTTAATTTAGCTGATTCTGTAGTAATTCTTTTAGGTGGAGTTTCATTACCTTTACGAACTCTCATGTTTTCCTGCATTTTCTATTTTTTCAAAGACAGCTGCTTTCTCAGTAAAGTGTTACTTGATTGTGACTACTCAAGTTAGCTATTTTCTACATTAAAAGAGCTTTTGTATTCAAAGAAGTTTAGCTGCTCCTGGGGAACTGGTGTACTGATGTAATATTGGCTGAGTCCCAAAGATATTTTAACACTGTGTACTCAGCTGACATGATTGCTTTATGATTAGAATTTTAGCATGTTTTTCTTCCTAATTAAATATTCTCAAAAGTGCTATAGAGATTACATGATATTGTTATTGTATTAATGGAAGAATTTTGGTGTATACATGCTTAATCCTCATCATGTTTTCTTTGAAGTGTCAGTAATAAACTGCAATATAGATGAATGAATTGTTAAAGTGAATTACCTTGCAGTCTATATTTCATAGAAATACTTTATTCCTGACAGCCTGAGAAATTAAGGGTATGCTATAAACATTACCTACTGACTATTATGATATTTTTAGTAAAAGTACAAATCTCCTCCGTCTTACCCTTCACTATTTCCATTGATAAGAATTTGTTGATTTCAAAACCTAACTTTCACAGCTGAAATCCCTTAAACCTGAGGTAACTCAAGTTGCTTAAAAGGCCGCAGTGGCAAAGAGTCTTGTACTGCCAATTCATTACTGTTCATGTAACATTTTAAATGCTGTGCATGTGGTTAGTATTTAAGGCATTATTTGTATACAATCTCTTTTGGAATAATGGAAAATATAGCAATTTAGGGCTCAGTTCTCATTTAATTTACATCTATACTTAGCAAATCCCAACTAACAGTGAAATCACTTTAGTTTATAGCATGTGCAATCAAAATTAAGTTGTTATGCTTTGTGGTAAGGAAAGCAGTTGTGGGTGTATCTGTTATGCCACATTATCAAAATTGTTACAGTCAGATTCCCAAGACTGAATTATCAGGTTTTTGGGGGTTTTCTACTGTTGTCTGAGAAGCGTCTTTCTACTCAGTTTTCTGTTTAATAAATTATCAGTAGCATTTTTCAGAAGGTATCGGAAGTGACCTCTCAATCTAAAATAACTGTTATTTGTTTTATTGCTCCATAGTAGCAATGACTTTTCTTCTGAGAAATTATTTTAATTCTGTTTAAAATGGCCAGGTTTTCATTAGGATGAGATCCATACCTTAGAAAGGAGCCGTGGCAGGAGAAACCATGAAAGAGGCAGTGAAGGGAGAACCAAGAAAAAGTTCAGTCTGGATTCTGAATTCGTGGAGGCCAGATCGAGCATGCCCCAGAAGAACAAGCTTGACTGTGGAATTTTCATAAGCCTCAATTTGCTCAACTCTCTTAGGAACATTAATGTACTTTTGAGCTGTTGGAACACTCTCTTCTAGAAGTTCAGAACAGAAATGAATTAGGTGGCAGCTACTGAAAATACTCCCTATCATTTCAGTAAAACTGTCAGTTTTACTGTGAGTTTTACCTTCAGATGCCGTCTGAACAGTTTTCTTCATTTATTCATAGTTGCTTACAGAGCTTGTCTTCATCACATCTGTATGAGAAATGTCTAGAGTCCTATTCAAGCCTATACAACAACATCACAAACTTTAAAGCTACTTCTCTGTGTTGATGTGTAGCTTAAACACTGCCTATATTTAGCAGTGGTATCTGGAAATCATGTTCTCAGCCAGACCTTTACATAAACAATCGATCCTGTAAAGTGATACTAATGTAGTTGTTGTGTGATTAATTTAATCTCAGGCAAAATATAAATAAGAATAAACTTTGTTCATTATCTGCTAAGAGTAAAATTTTATTGTTTTATTTCATAAATGTCTGTGAGTTTCTTATTCCTCATAAAGCAATTTCCTGTTCACAGACTCTTAATGATTTAGTCACCTTTCTGGACAGTGTTCTGTACCTGCTTTTAGTTATAAAGATAGCAGCTATAAAGCGTTGCACTAAATTCAGCTTATAAAGTGTTACATTTCCAGAATTAAACTCAGTATAAATCTTTAAAGTGTGTTTATATTTTATTTGTGTTAAATGACTTGATAATAATATTGTTCAACAATTTAAAATTAAAAGTTCATTATAAATTAATAGCAACACTGTGTTACCCATTATACTAAGAATAGTGGTGGATCCAGTAAAAAAATCGTGTAACACTGCAGAGAATCAGAAACCTTAGATGTGATCTGTGGCAGACCAAAGTAAATAAGAAACTAAGATAATGAGATACATAGAAGTCAATAAAAACTAAGACTCCTGCAACAGAGGCTTTTTGAAGACATTGCCAGAGATTTCAAACAATCTGTACTTAAAAGGCAAAGTTAAATATCTACTACCATTTAATGCGCAGCCACATAACCTTGAGATCTATTCTGTGAATATTGCCAAAATGGAGTGGCTTTGGTGACTCTGGATGGATGATTTCAAAGGGGAAAAAAAATGACTGCTGGATGATTTCTTCTCTCCCGGAATGATGCTAAGAGGGCTATAGGGAATTTTTATACTTTTGTGCACAATGGCTCAGTGTAAGCAGAGTGTAAGTACAAGAAATGCTCCATTTCAGTGATCTATATTGCACTGGAGTGAGGAATAATTGAAGTATGACTAGACATTTTTGGTCTAGTTGGAGGGTAACACCACGGAATGCATCTGCAGAGCATGTGTTAGAACAGACCTCAGTGAAGGCTAGGTGACAGAGCATATTGTGCCCCTTTTACCAAGATGACCGCAGAATTAAGTAGAAATTACTAACATTTACTAACATTTCCAGTATTCATCCACATTAGTATAGTAACATTTAAAGATGCACAATAAGGACTAAAGGAGTTACAGTTGACATGGGACTGTTTGAATACACAGGAAGAATTATGACCTGAACTTGGGAGTATTAGACTTAATTTTCTAGTTCAGGGGCTGGAATTTAGCCTTAGGTGAAATTCCTGCTAGAGAACTCTTCCAACAGCACTACACAGGCCTAATAAGGACTTCTATTTCTTTTTTTTTTTTTTTTTTTTTTTTTTTTTTTTATAAAAGAAATTATNTTTTTTTTTTTTTTTGCAAAAGAAGGAATGTAAATCAAAATACTGTTTTAGCAAGGCAAAAGAAAAAGAAAATCCTGACTGGAGTCCTGACTGTTAGTTTTCTGGAGTACTGAAATTTCTCCTTGAATTCTGTCTCCAAAGCCCCTATAAAAGCTGAAAAGAATATATAAGATTGTAATTCACACTGTATTTATGAATTATATAATCCGTTAACATTCATGTCTCCTTTTCCTAGCCACTATGCTATGTCATGACGCCATAATTCATCTGTTCCAGAGAAACCTTGGTCCCTGAGACCAAATGATAGAGTGATTTTTTACTACACTATTTAAGATTAGACTTTAAAGTGCAGAGGCCCTTGAGATGCCCTGTGATTGGCTCCCCAATACCCTTAAAGTGGCATTTTCTATGCGTACACTTTAAATCCAAACTTTCTGAATTAATGTGATGCTGTTCACTTCTTCTAGAGTATCTGCAACACTGATAATTGCTGAGAAAGAATGAAGCCTGCTAGAATTTTGTTTATCCTTGAGTAAGGATAAAAAAACTTGGCAAAAACCCAAAACATTAGTGTCTTATCAACACCATTCTCATTCTTAATCTAAAACACAGCACTGTAACAGCCTCTGAGAAGAAATGAACTTTATCCTACCTGAATGATGGGAGTCACCCTTTATTCTGTACCATATATGTCATACCGTGTTTCAATCTCCTCAATATCCCTACTTTCACCTTTCATTCTTACCTATTTTAATAGATACACATATAAATATCATTCTTTAAGTCTATGGAGCACCTTCGTCAAATGTTCATAAAATGTCCGCACAAAAAACCCCAAAAAACAAACAAGGAAACAAAACAAAACAAAAACCAAAAAAACCAAACCAAACCCCCCCACGAAATTTAGATTTCATTTAGTTCATGATTTTGGCCTTCATTGTTGATAATAATCTTTTGAGCAGCAAAAATGTTGTGAGGTGTTGTATGGTTGCATGTTGCACATTTAAGTAAGTTCTGATTCTGGTACTGCTGCACTTCTTCAGTTCTATCAATGTTCACTCTTCATTGGTGTGATCAGAGGGAAGCCAAGCTCAGGCCCACAGAAGGCTTGTGGTTAAGAGCAATACTGTGAAGTGCTCAGGGAGCTGATGCATATGTAGCCATCACAAAAGTGGTAATACACAGTGCTGTAGTTATTCACATAATTCTATTTAATTCATTGGGCTACTCTCACCCAAAATCAAATCCCCTTGGGGCACACCCTGGACTTCTCCATCGTACTGTATTACCCACCAAGCTGCACCTTAGTGCTTGGGCAAAAGCACCATCCCACAGGTGGGTTTGCCTTTGCTTGAGGCAGGAATGGTGCAGCCAGTTTCCCTCAGTACGTTTTTAATGTGTACTACAGGAATTCCATGCCCTTCCACAGTACTTAAAAATTTTGATTGGGCTGGGCCAGCCAGACTGGCAGATCCTCTGGTTGTTGATAAACCAGGTGGCCTTTGCTAAATATGTATCCCAATGTTTGAAGGTCTCATCATGCATTGCTCTCAGTGTAGTCTCTAACAGTCTGTTACATCATTTGATCTTTCCAAAGGCTGATGCATTACAGGGAATGTAATATACACACTCAATGCCACATTCTCTGGCCTAAATGTCTATGAGATTGTTTCAGAAGCAAGTTTCATTTTCTGATTTAATACAGTACTATGTTGCCATATGACTTGCCTTTTAAAGACTAGGATACTGTTCTGAGCAATGGCGTGGGACACAGGGTATGTTTCTGGCTATCCAGTGCTTGGTTCCATCCCCATAACCACATAGTGCTTGCCATCATGGTTTTGGGGGTGTGTGACATAAGTCTGTCTGCCAGGCCTTACTATACTTATATTTCAGCCATTGTCCTCCATACGAAAGAGGCGCTTGGCCCTGCTGGACAGCAGCACATTTCATAATTGTGGATAACAGGGAAATATTATCCATGGTTAGGTTCACCCCTGTTGGATTTCCTCCTTGATGTCCCAAGGTGTCATGGACCCATCAGGCTAGCTTGCACATATTTGTTAGTCCAAATCCAGCTGAGCCACTTCAGTCCTAGCAGCTTGACCTCCCTGCTGGTTGTTCTGATGTTCTTCTGCATCCTGACTCTTGGTTACATGAGCACCTCTGCAATCTACCTTCACAGCCATGTTCTCCACCTGGGCAGAGATGCCTTGCCACAAAGCAGCAGCCCAGGCAGATTTACCACTATGCTACCAGTAATTCTGCTTTGTTTGTTGCAGCCACCCCCCACAGGGTGTTTGCATCCATGAATCAGCATAAAGTATTGTCTGTTTTTCTTGTTCAACCATGTCTAGGGCCAGCTGGATGGGTTTCATTTGTGCAAGCTGACTCAATTCACCTTCTCCTTCAGTAGCTTCTGTGCCTTTTCACAGGGGACACCTACACACAGCTGCTTTCCATCTCAAATACTTTCCCACAAGATGGCAGGATGCATCCGTAAAAAAGTCGTATTGCTTCTCACTTTCTGGTAATTTATTTTATAGTGAGGGCTCTTCAGGATATATTACCAACTTCTCTGGTGACATTCCAAAATCTTTGCCTTCTGGCCAGTCCATGGTATAAGATTCCTGAAGATCTGGGGTATAAGATTCTTGAAGAACTGTGGTTTCCTGTCCGAGCTCGCATAGTGTATAGAGGAGATCCTCCCTTTGAACATCCAATCCAACATGAGTAAACAGGGTGCCAGGCGCAGGTTTGCTTCAGTACCAATCACCTCTGAAGTGGCTCAGACACTTTCTTAAGCTGCCAGTATCTCCTTTTCAGGTGGAGAATAGAGGACTTCAGATCCTCTGTATGCCTGACTCAAAAAACCTAGAAGTCAACCTTGAGTGTTCCCTGGTGCTTTCTGCCAGGGCCTCCAGGTAGGGCCATTCTCCACAGCTGCAGTACAAAGCACAATTTTTACATCTTGCCCTCTTTGGACCGGCCAGAGGGCTACAGTATGAACTATCTCCTGCTTGATTTACTCAAAGACTTGTCACTGCTCAGAGCCCCATTTGAAATCATTCTTCTTCTGGGTCACTTGATGGAAAGGGCTTACAATCAGACTGTAATTTGGAATGTGCATCCTCTGAAATCCCACAACACTTGTCCTACATATCTCACTGAAGGTGATGTTTTGTTGTTCCCTTTTGAGTGGGTGAATTGCAAGAAAATTCCTGAAAGAAAGTAGGAGAGGTTCTGTTTTGTTGCGATGATTTTTTGAAGCTGAGATGCTGAGTACAAGTATAAATTAATCTTCAGCTCCTGCAAAACTAGCTATTTTCATTTCTGGAGTAGTAAATGAATGCAGACAGACCTGGTGAGATGCCCTCTCTTCATGGGACAAAGGAATCACTACAATGATTACTACAAGTTGTTGCTGTTAGAGAGTAGCTGATTTTTAAGACAGATTGATCAACTCAACTTACAAGTTGAGTACAACTGCAGAAAATAACGATGGATCAAGAATTACTGCCTAAAAATAGCATAAATAAAAGTTATCCAAAAGAGAAGTCTTTGGAGTAGCACTTTTCATAGAAGGACAGGGAGAAAAATGTTCCACCAAAATGTGAATGGTTTAGTTCTTGTCCTTTCTTCACTGTACAAATGATGAAATTTTTTTTGCAACCAAGATCTCAACATATTGCTTGAAAATGCAATTAAAAATTCATATTTCTTCAAAATACATTTTTGTCTTTTAAGGATAAGAAAATGAAAAATGCAACTAGGTCTACATAGTTTGTTAATTAACCAACAGACAAAATTTGAAAACTGCTATAGGATGCTATAAATATGTTCTCATCATGGGAGAGATATTACTAGAGTCTATTAACTTTCAGAAGGTTATTAACAAGCAAATTATGATGGATGAAAAGAACAAAAGAAAACATAGCTTTATTGTATAGAAAGGTTGAGTGAAAAGTCACAGGGCAATACAATCACGCCTTCTTGCACAGAGTAAACAGAAGAAACAATAAAGCCTAGCTGTGGAAATGGATAGCTGAAACAATGAAAGCAACACACTCCAAACATGCAGAGAGGTGTGAGTGGAAACTGAGTGATGTGACCAAACACTGATACAGAAAAAAAAAACAATGGCTAAGGAACTATTTAAGGGAGCATTGGGGCAAACATACCACCGTCTCAGTCAGATTAGTCTTGTTAATATGTCATTTAAAGGAAGAGTTAAGGAGGACATTCAGGATAAAATATTGACCAGAAGCAGGAAGGGACTGTGAGCACAAGGACAATTAGTTAAATCCTAAGGGATTAACACATCCATGCAGCTTTTGTAGATATGCTCAAGGAATGTCTTTCTAGGAGGCCTGCTTCTTTCTGTCTTCAGGTTTCCAACCTACAAAAACACATGAACAAAATAACAATTGCTGAACCTAGATGACTGCACATGAATAATGTAGATAATAAACGCTACCAAGGTCAAATGAAAAGGTTCTTTTAATGTTTTTTTTTCTTTTTTTTAATCAGAAAGCAAGATGGCTGATGATTGACCTAAAATACATACTGCATTATTTTTATAATTAATTTCAACAGAACCAGCAGCCAGATATGGTCTTCATGCTGAACCAGCAATCTCTCTTTATAGTGCATGAACTTCGTCCCTAAAGTTTGCTAATCCAGCATAATAGAACTTTCACAACTTCTATGAGCCAAAGAAACCTCAGGATCATGACAATAGTTTGGGGACTTTCTCATGACTTTTTTCATCCTACATCAGTGCAAGCAGGATGCAGGATGAGAGTTTAGCAAGGCAACAGAAGCACTGTAACTTTTCAACCCAAAAACCAGGCCATACTTTAGGTAAGAGCAAAAGAATAGGAGTACTGGATATTTACTATTTTCATCTAAAGCCAAATAGGAAATGCCAAAGAAAAACATCAAAGCTCACAGGAAATTAATTACATTATTAAATTGTGGAAGTTCAAATTTAAAAAGAGAACACAGGAAAAAAAAAAAAGATCAATTGCACCTCCTTGTGGTCTACAAAAAAATGATGAGTCAGACACATGATTGTGGTAGAGCTTTCTGAAGCAGATTACTGGGAGGATGGTGAGACACTGGCACAGAGTTGTGTATTCCCCACCCCTGGAAGTGTTCATGGCCAGGCTGGACAGGTGTTTGAAGAACCTGCTCTAGCAAAAGGTGTCCCTGTCCATGACAGGGGCAGGCACAGGGGTTTAGAATGCGATGATCTTCAAGGTCTCTTCCAACACACACCATTCTATGATTCGACAATTGTTGCAAAAATTGGATTAAATGTGTAGTTTATTTGCTATTTGCGTAGGAGTTAGCCTACAGAAGGCGTACTTTTTAAGCAGTATGAATATATCAAAGTCAAAAATCAAATATTGTCACTATTGTAAAAAACTGTGACAAAAATGCTGGCCACCTCTCTCCACTGCCTACTATTAACCCCTTTCAAGGGCTCTATGTCAGGTTATTTTTTTTCCCTTTCTCATTCCTACCTTCAAATGTCTTGTAGCAGACTATCTGCTACAGACTGTTCAACTACACTGATAGTCACAGGTGGTTGTAGAGCATTGAAAGTTATATTTGGCATGTTTATGCATCCCTTGGATCTTCAAGGATCCACTAATTTTACCTCGCCCTCCTTCAGAGACTGTATCTGCTACAGTCATGGTTTTGATATGGTTTCCAAGCTGTGGACAAATCAAACATGAAAAAGAAGTCTCCATTACTTCTTTTCAATGTCATGCAATACTCAGCAGTATTCACCAAACCAGCTGCTTCTTTGCAGTTGTATGGGAGAATCTTTTACTTGGAAATCAAAATTTTCCACTTGTAAGGATAGGTATTAAAATCTCTAAATTTATCAGAGAAAAGAAAAGAAAAGAAAAGAAAAGAAAAGAAAAGAAAAGAAAAGAAAAGAAAAGAAAAGAAAAGAAAAGAAAAGAAAAGAAAAGAAAAGAAAAGAAAAGAAAAGAAAAGAAAAGAAAAGAAAAGAAAAGAAAAGAAAAGAAGAAAAGAAAAACCCCAAACCCACAAAAATTTAAATCAAAAAACCCGCAAAGCCAAACAAATCAAACATCCAACAAAAAAATTTCATAAAAATACAGTTCTTTAAAGAGAGATTATAACATCAAGGACAAACACAGATAAGAAAACAAAGGTATTAGTAGCTTTAAAGTTTAACTTTAACTTTTATTTACTCTTGTATTAGGAACACCTAGGAAGACCTATTCTCTGTTTGCTTACTTCACTTGAGATCATGTGCATATGCACACACAGAGTTTTTTTTAAAATTTGTAATATAGGCTTGGTTTGAGTAATCTCCTTATTGTTTGTTATTTTCAGATAGATAAAATATACCTATTCTGATTTTCTGAAATTGATTTCTGTATTTACAGGAACTTTATTGTGTGAAGGTGGTTTCCATGGACTAGGAAACAAATAAGGGATTAATAAAGATCTTGTTCTTTCATTACTGTTAAATATTGTTACCTGGAAAAGTACAGAATGTATTTCAGAATAGTGTTTTTTCTTATTTATAAAATACTGCAAAATAATTTTTCCAACAAAAGTAAATAATATAGGATCATTTTCAGAAAACACCTGCATAACCTCTATATTCTCTTTAGTCTGAAATGCTTATTTGAAAATGATCTTTTCTGTCATTTCTCATTCCCTGACCAGAAGACCTGAGGAAAGCCTAATTTTCACAAACAGTATGCACTGAAAGCACGGCACAGCACTATTTGTTTAACACAGAAGGCGCAAAAAGGCTTGAATTTTCTTGAATTATCTTTCTTTGTGTCTAAAGTGGGAATGAAACAGCCTAGTATTAAAGATCTTCAAATAATATTTGATGTTCATAGCCTCACATTCATTGTCAAATCACAGGCAGAGGATGCCAGCTTTTTTGGGAAATGAGATAGAGAGAATGACTTCTTCTATGATGGGGAAAACTTGTTCTTGCAGACAGAGAAATTTATAATGCATCTGTAACCCCTCGGTGTTTTTGCCTGCAGCACTGGTCATAGACTGTGACCGGAATTATTTAGATACTGTGATGCAACTCTGTTCATCTCTCCTGAAGCTGTTCAGAAGTTCTATCTGGAAGTTGCAATTATCACCAGGCTTCTTGGGAGTGGTGAGGGCAAAGTCCCTCATATCTTGCCTAGGCTTGAGATTCAACTTATCGTGACCTGACATAATTTCTGGAAAGATCATGGTAGGATTTGGTATACCAGTACACATGGAAATACAGCTTTCACCCAGGTAATCAGGGGAGCTTTCAGTAGAAACACTGGGACATTTAGGAAAGCCTTAAATAACCGTGGGCTCTTAATTTTGTCAAATTAGTGCCTTGCTTTGTTTTGATAGATTGCTGATTTGATTCCATCAATTCACTCTCTGTAGCATTTATTTCTATCTTTTTATATGTGCAGTCCCTTGTGTGAACTGAGCTATGTGATAAAATCCTCCGTTTATACTGAGATAATGTTTCTACATTAAAGAAAGAAACACATGTGTAAAAACCCTCTGCATTCAAAGTTCATCACACAAAAATTTCGGAAGAAAGTGGATGTCATGGTGCCTTTTGAATATATAATCTTCAATCCACTGTAGTGGATTGACCCTGGTTGGGTGCCAGGCACCCACCAAAACAGCCCTCTCACTCCATTCCACAGCTGGACAGGGGAGAGAAAATATAATGAAGGGTCCATGGGTTGAGATAAGGACTGAGAGAGATCACTCATTGAATACCATCATAGGGAAACAGATTAAAATTAAAGATACTAATTGAATTTATTGCTAACAAAATCAGAGCAGGATAATGAGAAGTAAAATGAGATCTTAAAAATACCTCTGAAACTGCTACCAGAAGGAAACATTGTGGCAACTGGACTTACCACTCAAGAATTTATTCCCTTGAATGCTGTTCAATTACTTATTAGTGCTTGTGATTGGCCGAGAATTGCCTGGGTGAGGTTGCTGGTCTTTTGCTAGCCTTTCTGTTCTTAAAATGGCACCTGCTGTTGTATGAAGTGGGAAAGCCATAATGCTGGGTTATGACAGATAAATGTTGCATGGAAATATCTTTCATTTCAAACATGCATTTATTCAGGGTGCAAACATTGTTGGTAGCAAGTCAGAGTACAAACAACGTGTGGAAATTAAGTACAAATAGTACTCATATAGTACTCAATAGCAAATAGTACTGTAAGTACTCAATAGTACTCTGATCTTTCTGCAGTCTGATCAAAGTTTGTCCCCATCGATTCAACAGCATTTTTTTCCTGGAAGACTCTTCTGCATCTATAAACATCTGCATGTAAGAAATCTGATGAAGCATGAATACTAGAAGGGAACAGACTTTTCCTGTAAAGAACATAAATTTCCTAGAACAGTCTGGTTCTACTGAGGAGAGTCTCTTGGTTGTCAGTAGCAATCTAAATGGCTTTAAATACAAATTCTGATACTTGTAATTCAGGTCCAAGGGAATCATCAAAATTTTAATGGCTGTCTTCAAACTGAACAGCCTGGACAGCATCTTTTACTGATGGTTTAAAATATGTTGCCTTTAGCAGATTTTTCCCTCATGTTGGCTCATGTGTTATTTTTGTTTCCTTTTAAAAAGAAAAGGTTTACATACATGTACATAAATACATGTACATAAACAGTGAGTGAGTGTGCTGAATTTCAAAATCAAGTGGTTAAAATGTGAAGTGCACGCTATCCACTTGTTCCCAAGAAAGTACAAATCTCCTGATTTTAGAGGGAGACAAAGCCTCTCTGAAAATGAGTATTATTACAGCTAGACTGCACACAAAGTGATACACAAATAGGCCATGGTTTAATCAGACATCAAGCAAATTTTGATATTTTCTTTATGGTTTGAAAACTGGGGTTTGTTGGAGTTTTTTAGACTCTCATTTCTGCCATAAAGGTAAACTAGAAGCACAAATTTTGCTTGTGTAAAATTTTAAAAATCAACCCATGCTGAGTTTCAACAGGTTAAAATATCTCTTCAGGCAGATGAGACTCTAACTGATTGCTTAGACTGAGGCACAGGTCAGGTGTTATAATTTTGGTAATTTTCCTGCCTCCAGTGTGTCTTGGCACAGTGACTTCAGTTCACATATGCTGCGCATGGCACTACTGCCGCAAAATATCCATGAGTCTTTTTAATCTTTGTTTTGCCCCATATACATATTTTGTCTATTCTCTGTGTCTGTAAATTGAGATTAAGCATTTAGACTGGGGATTTTTGAAAGTAAACATTCTCTTAAATATAGTGGGGAAAAATAAGCAAACTAAACAAGGAAATACATTAGTCTATATTTTCATTCCTTCTGTGAAACAAAGTTTAATATGGCTTGCTTGCCCAGAATTATTTATGTCAAACGCTGTGTTAGTATGGCATCTACACATGCCTGTCTCAAATGAGCCATTTATGGTCACTCTATCACCATCAAAGGTATTAGCAAAAATGGTTTTAATACGGATTTATAAAAATGCAATTTAACAAAGTTGGATGGCAAATCTCACTCACTTACTACATGGATGAAACATACAATGCAAATGGAGGCAGAGTTGAGTTAGAATGAGACTAAAGCATAAAGGTAAGGGACACTATCTCATTGAATGATGAATTTCACAGTGAATCCCTTGCTTTCTAAACTCGTGATAGAACTTAGGTGTGGTTAGATCCAGTCTTAGTCTCATAGATGAACAATGATTTATGCCCATAGAAATCAGTCATATGGATTTCATTAATATTAATGAAATTAATTACCAAATTCCAAGTAAGAACTCTTTCCACCTTGGGTAAGGAAGAATATCTCAGTCTCAGGCAAGGAATCTCAAACTCTGGGGCGCATGCTAGTTTACAGGCAGAGTCAATGGAATGCTGCGCTGCTGCAACTTTAGAGAGAACTCAAATTTGACTTACCCATAGATCTGTTATTGGTAAAAAGTCTGTCAGCCTTGAGGAGCAACCTTATGAGTTGTCTCAGCTCAAGGGTAGATTACTGCCATGCAGCCATGTTACCTTGCAGGGAGAGTTCAAAGAATGCTCACTAAGGCTGCCATTTTATGGGGTAAAGTGGTTGGTACATTGTCAAAATGTACATAACGGGAAAGGAGACTCAATGCTCTAGCAGGGGTCTCCAGGTAATGAACCGTGACTGAGCAGAGTATTGTAATTCTGGCCTCAGTCATGTAGCACTGACCAGCCTGTGTGCAGACTGACCCCATCAAATCTGCATGGTGGCTGCAGCAGGACAGAAACCCAGACCTCCCCCAGGCAATTATGTGACTTTACTGACCAATTTTGACTAGGGGAAGTCCCACCAGAGAGCCTCTTGGGTCACTTCTTCTCTCAGCAGTGGATCTGTGGTTGGGAACTCTCCTTTTGGGCTGGAAGGCTACTCAGAAGAACCCCTGAAGGTTCAGAGACCTTGCCTTCTTAAAGGGAGGAATTGTGCATTCCAGATTACCCTTCTGAAACTTCAGAATTCTTTAGTCAGCTATTAAAAAGCAATTTTTTTGACATCTCATATCTGTAATCAGCTAATAATGGAGATTTAACTGATTTTGTAAAATAAAATTTTGTTTAGTTAATTATTTTCCTCAATAAATCTTTGCTACAATTAATAGTACGCGCAAGTAGTGGAGGTGGAGGATCAGCACGGCACTCACCTCACTTAGTTGAATACATTTGGTGGAACCGAACAGAATCAGGAATAAATAATTTTGACTCTCATGAAATTAATAGTCTTAGTTTGCAAAAAACCACAGACATTAGCCTGGGTAAGTTAAACTGTTCATACAAAGAATTGTGTATATATAGATAATCGATTTCTATTTCTACAATTCTTTGGTTTTAATAACTTGTTTCTCTCTGATCTTTTGATCAGAGTTCTTAAATGCTAAGTAGTCGTATTGTTCTATTTGTTTCACGATAGCATATTAAATAAGAAATATTCATATAAAAACATTCAGTTAGAGAAAAGATTTCAGGAATTGTATAATTTTATTTGTTTCATGATACTATATTAATTAAGAAATACTGTTGTAAAACTTTCAGTTAGAGAAAGAAAGGTTTCAGGAAGATTTGTTTATGTTTTTGAAATCTTAATTCTATAATGGCACGCTGTTTGGGTTTCATGGGGTTTTTACTGAACTATCATATATCAATATATGATATCCTGCATACTTTTTTTGATAAGCACAATATTGTCATGGCAATGAAAAGCAATTTCAGCTAACTTTTTCAAAAAAAGGAGAAAGATAAAAAGTATATAGTATATCTTGGGGGGAAATTGTCAATAGGAACAGACATGTTTCTGCTGTGCATTTCAGAGTTACACAGTGGAAAAACATTCAAGCAAGTTGGTCATTAGCAAATTGATATTGTATCCCGTCAGGAACACATTTAGATGCACAGGTAGCTGAAAAATTCTTGCAAATGTGTTACAGACTGAGGATCAATTTTTCTTTTTGAGGTGCCCGCTTAATGCTGCAGGTGAAAGACAAAAATGAAGGATCAATTTTTCTTTTTGGGGTGCCTGCATAATGCTGCAGGTGAAAGATAAAAGTGAAAGAGATAATATCTGCAAATACAGCTATTACTTTGAACCTGCAATTTAACTGTACTGTAGAGTCTACTGCATTTCCTTTTCCAAAAATCAAAATTCTGAATTTCA
>VXBQ01011944.1:14879-41693 GCA_013400175.1 Phainopepla nitens | reverse complement strand
CCTGAAGGCTGATCTCCCGGAGCCTCTTCCCACCCCACTCCCAATGTTCCCCACACTCTTGCTGTGCCTCCACACATGTGCATGCTCCTGAGCAGGGCCGTGGGGCTGTGTGCAGACGACAGATGGGGTCACATGAGGTGGCAGCAGAAGCATTTTTGCGGCTGGAGTGGAGTCAGGCTGAGGTGGGTGAGACAGGCCCAGGGCCATGAGGTGTCCCGCAGCCTCCTTGAGGCTCCTGCAGCTCCTCCGCAGTTAGCCAGGAGCTTTGCCAAAAGACTGGAATAAAAACTCACAAACCTGGGAGAGATAAAAACATATGGAAAAAATGCAACATGTGTTGATGAAAAGAGAATGGAATGATTGAAACCATTTTAAATGGGTAAGAGGAAATGGCCTCACATAATCCCAGGGGAGTTTTAGGCTGGATACTGGAAATCTTGTCGTGGAAATGTTGTCCATCCCTGGCACAGGCTGCCCATGGCAGTGGCAGAGTCCCCATCCCTGGAGGGATTTAAAGCATTGTGGATGTGGCCTTTGGGAACATGGGACATTGGTGGCCTCAGCAGCACTGAGGGAATGGTTGGGCACTGTGATCCCAGAGGGCTTGGCTAACCTGAACGATTCCATAATTCCAAGAATATTCTATATGTGGCCAGCACAGACACCTGTGTGCTTGCTGCAAACATCATTTGCAAACTTCCTCTCCTTTGGTTGCTTGCCAAATATTTCTGGTGACAGGGAGTATGGGAGCATTCCTTGCTGCAGGAAAAGCCAGTAGGATTAGATCAAATTCTCTTCAGAAAGTGCTAACAGGATTGTTATGCTAAGGTCTTAAGCCAGGGTTGACTTACAAGATGAATCCTGGCCACTGTGTCTACCAGCAGTATTAGTTAGCTAAAAATAGATGACCAAGACACTTATGCCAGCTGTTCAGCTTTGCTGGGCAGCAACGCTGGGTCTCTCTTTCCTTGCAGGAGTCCCCTCGAGAGACTGCTTTTTGAGCTCCTTTGTCTAGGTCCTCACTTTGATCTAGTCTTCTTTAAGTTATGGCGACACTACAGTCTCAATGGAAGGACAACTCTGCTCTTTCCTCTGTGGGACATGTTGTTGGTTTTTCCAAATATTATGCCGTTTTGTTGTTTTAGGGATATTCCTCCCTCGGATGGTACCCAGTGTCCCTTATGTCTCTCTTTATTTACATATTCATGGACTCAGCCCACAGCAGGCAGGTTTTGAAACAGTTGTGCCTCGGGGCTGCCGTCCCGCCCGGCGCCACTCCCGGCCCTCTGCGCATGGCGCTGCTGCCTGCCTCCTGTAGCATTTCTGGTCCCCGTGCCCCTTCCAGGAGGAGTTTCTGTGCCGCGGAGCTGTTCCGTGCTACACGAGTGCGGTTCGCCCCAGCCCCGCTGCTAGCCACAGCCGCTTGCCACTCCCTGCGCCACATCTGGCACGCTCTGCCATGCGGCCGCACACCAGTTGTCATGCAGCCACACCGCGGCCCAGGAGCGGCACCCGCTCGCCTCTGTGTCTCGGCCCAGCCCAGCTCCACGGCTTTGCTGCCACCAGACCAGCCTGCGCCGGCCTGGGGGAAAAAGTGGGGTGACCCTGGGCAGCACCCTCCACCAGCCCCGTCGGCCCAAGGGACCTGGGCCAGCCCGGCCCCGGCCCGCTCCGCGACTCCCTGCTGCCACGAGGGACCCAGGCCGACCTGGTCCTGTGCATCCCTGGCGCCAATAGCCCCAGCTGCGTGCCGGGCAAGATTTCTAGCCCAGCGCTGCTCAGCTTGGCCTGGGGGCAGTTTGGTGGGAAATATTCTACAGCAGTGCTGGGGGTGCTTGGGTTTGGTCTGGGCCTGTCAGGATGAGCCATAAACAACCCAACTGAGCCCCTGAAGCCTCTGTGGATGATTGAAACACTTCCACAGAAAGCCAAGTCATTAATGTTTCTAGAGGAAAAATTATTGGTGATTGCTTACAATCCATGGGGAATTTCCTTTGGAATTATCAATCAGAGAGTGTATTGAAGCAGAGGACATCTTTTGGCTCTTTTTCTGGTCTGTAATCTCCTCTCTGGTTTAAGAGTTTTGTGCGCTCCCATTAAGGCAGCAGTGTGTTTTCAGCTTGAAATTTGGTGTGGTTTTGTTTCTTTAGAGTTTGGGGGTTTTTCCCAAGTGAATCAGCCCTCCCCTAAATACCCTGTGTTGTTCTACACAACTGCTTTGGTTACGGGCCAGAGAGAGGAAAAGGAAATAACTTTTTATTATCTTCAAATTTTTCCAGGGGTTGTCTTGTCCCTTCCCAAAGCACTGCAGGCACATGGGAATAGCTCAGTTCTGGCCCAGTTCTCTGAGAAATAACAATGTTTGGGAAGTTTAAGCGTTAATAACACCTCTCTTGTCTCTTGGTGGCAAAGATTTGGTCCTACAGTCCCATACTGACGAAGGAAAAAAGGAACTTCTGCTATTCATGGAAAAGCTTCTGTCATTCCTTGTGCAGTCTTTTGAATCTGTGGTCTGATTTACTGTCTGGTATCTTTCTAAAAAAAATTATTAGACATTTAGATTTAGGCAATGAATTTGGGTCTGTTCACTACAAAATCTTGCCAAGGCTGAAGGCCTGGGGTGATGACTGCTCTCAGCAAAGGTACTTTATTAATCCTTTGTCAGATTTCCCTCAGTGCTGGGCAGAAAAGGCAAGGGTTTGGATCAGGAATTCTGCAAGCAGGGCCTTTGTGACCATTGGCTTCCTGTGTGTGTGTCAGTGAGCCAGGGCTGGGACAAAGACTTGTGCTGGAGCTGTTGCCCTTTGGAGCCATTTTGAAGGTATGATGCTAGAGCATTTTGGAGGCTATTTCCAGAGGTGCATTTGTAGGTGCATCTCACCCCAAGTGCAGCAGTCCAGGGGAGGGTTCTGACCTCTCCAGACTTGTGCTCAGCTGGGCTACAGTTGTTGGTGGCACAGATTAGAGCTAGGGCAGGTTCTCCAGGGAACTGGAAATCAATAAGGACTGGTGCTCTGGAGAGCAGGGATCGGCAGGGATTTTTTTTTTTTTTTTTTTTTTTTGGCGAAGCTGAGATGAAATTTCTAGAAGTAACACAAAATTCTAATTCCTGCAGTTTTTGTGGAGGATGGGAGAACTAGATCAGAACTGGCTTTTGTGGCAAGAGGGTCTGAGGAGCTGTATCCCCACATTTGGAGTGATCTGCCTGATTCAAATGAAGTCACAGCCCCAGAGACTGATGGTTTCTGCTCATTCCTGTCCTCAGTTGTCCCCAGCATGTAGCTAATCCACAAGGATCTGCTCTGGTTTTAGGCTGTCCAAGCCCTGGTCATTGCAACCCCCAGTGCCTGAGACATAGAGAGAGCCCTGGCCAAAGTGACTAGTGTCACTTAAATAGAAATGAGGTGTGCCAGACTTGCTGTGGACAGGAACTGCTTTGTGCTTGCTGAAGTTTTAAAATTTTGACTAAATTTTGGATGCATAATCACTTAATTCTGCCTCTAGGGAGAGGGATTTTCCTCACCCCTATTTACAGATTGTTCTATAGAAAGGCACATAACTTCATGAAGGAAAACAGGAAGAGAAACACCCTATGCTAAATGAGATTAATTTTTTCTTGTGACCATTTATTTTGTGTTAAACCTGCCTTTCCCAGTGTGCTTTGGGGTTTTAGGTATTTGGAAATCATTTCAGCTGACTCTTTCCAGTGAAAACGAGAAGGTGAGAATGAGTGATCAACACCCTCGGAGGGGCTGGGGGTGTGCCTGGGTCAGGAACAAATGGCCGGGGCTTATCTTCACCTGGTTTGAGGTCAGGTTTGGCAAGACCACAACATTCCGGTGCAGGATCAGTGCCACGGGGAGGGGCTGCACAGCTGCCCTGAGCCCCAGCCTCTGTGTCAGCAGGGGTGGGTGGGTAAAACTGCAGCCTCCTTTGCTTCTTTCTGTCTGAACAGCCAGGTTTTGTTTGCAGAGCAAGGTGTCTATCCTTCCTCTTCTCCCCAGTATTTTCTTAATAAAGTGGTACTTGGCTGGCAAGATCTCACATCCTCCCCTCCCCATGCCATCTATATGAAGTCTTCCAGTCTATACAGCTTTGGTCTGCGAGGCCTTGTATCACACCCTCTCCTCCCTCTATGAATGTTTGAGCAGGCAGAGGGAAGCAAAAGAAATTTTATAGCTTTCCATCTTCCTCACCTGTCATCACCACCCTCTCTGTGGGGCTGTTTCTAGCAGAAGATATTTCTCCATATTCCCTTCTGAAGAAAAAGAACAAAAAC
Source organism: Phainopepla nitens (assembly GCA_013400175.1). Taxonomy (NCBI): domain Eukaryota; kingdom Metazoa; phylum Chordata; class Aves; order Passeriformes; family Bombycillidae; genus Phainopepla; species Phainopepla nitens. The sequence continues at coordinate 37,414 of VXBQ01011944.1, read as the reverse complement.
AAGATGGTGTTCAATGTGATGCTTGCCAGGTCCCCTGGATTGGAAATCAATACCTGAGAGAGGTTTGCCAAGGCTGTACATGTGGGACAGGTTTGCCCAGGGATATCAAAGGCTGCATCCTAACAGCAGATGATGCTAAGGCCAGTCCAACAGAAGGGACTACATACACTGTGACTGACCCTCTCAATTTGAAACAGATCCTATACAGTGGTCGTTTTCTTGCTAAAATTAGCTAATTATAAAGATGCACTGACTCCTGGCTTTGCAGCAGATCTGATGAATAATTTTGTTCCTTAATTCACTCCCACCCTCCAAAGAGAAAAGATTTTAAAAGCCCATTTGTTCAGGGAATCGACAACTGTAGTAGATTTTTTCTCTTGTGAGTTTTTAAATAACACCTGGATTTAAGCAATTACTCAGAATTAACCTTCAAAAGAATAGATCTATCCAAAAGTTCAGATAAGGAAAAGCAGGAAAAGAGGCAAGATGGAGATTAATAGAGACTTCTTTCAAGTCTATCCATGACAATTTTTTTTTTTGTTCCACCAGGCAAAATAACATCCATTTAGACCCTGTTGTAGTGTTCTCTTATCTACCCAGATTTTCTGCATTGGCTTATTGGTGGATGTACCTCATTGTGTAGATTATATTCCTGACAGCCTGGGAAGGGATCTGAGGAACCCACGCATGCTAAAAGCTGCATGCTGACAAAGGCTGCATATAAAATATTTTCATTTGCTGAAGCCGAATCAAGTAATTCCAAATGAGGTGTTCAGAACCACTGAGTACCTTTGACTGGTGTAGTCTCACTGAGCCTCAAATTGTAATATTTGTATTACAATACAAGCCTGCTCACAGAGGATTACTCATAGAATTCTCATAGAATTCTTCTGTTTGAAGCTCACAGTTTGTAATTAAGTCTTCAATTGAAAAGAAAGAAATCAATAATGCTGGATTTGGGGACTAATTTCCAGGAGGAATGTTCTGTTACTCCACGCTAAATATAGGAGGTGAGACCAAATACTGAAGTCTGAGAACTCTTTATTTTGCACCCTCAGAGAGGCAAGAAAAAACATCAGATGGAATTAGAAGTAATATATTGTATAACCACCTGAGGGACAAAGTAAGGCACTCCTGGAGCAGCTACTCACCTATAATATACATTTATATCAGACTATCTTATGTGACTGATTCCAACATATTTTAACCTTCTGGTCACAAAGCTAAGGCAGATAGCTTGCAAGCAGTATCAGTTTGGATAATTATTTGAAATGGTGCTGGTACAGCCCTAGTCCTGCAAATGCCTGTTGGAATACCAACAGAGGATTTGATGTCTTTTCCTTTCTCTCCAACAGCCTTTTCCATGCCAAGTGAATGTTATGATTGCATTTCTCCGTTGTTCAAGATTCGCTATTTTAGTCTTTTAAAGAAAACAAAGCTGGGCACTAACTTGCTTTCTGTGCTTCTGCTCTAGCCCTTGTAATTTTTCCTGTTTCCCCAGCCCTCAAGAATTAAAACTGGTTTGTGCAAATAGGAGATAGTCTGAAACAGCTTGCAGGGAAATCTTGTGCCCTTGTGTGTTCCAAAGCCCAACGTTCTATCAGCACATGCTCTAAATAATGAATTATCTTGTCAAGGACTCTAAGGCAAATAAGTAGTAACCAGGAAAACAGGTAGAGGGCTTGAGAAGGTTGCTGTAGGAACAATGGAGGAGTTTGGGTATAAAGGGAATTAGCAACATTGCAAGGAATGTTAGAGACAGGAATGCTAGGAGAGAGGACTGGTGGTGGGAAATTCTATGGGTTTAAGAGGAAGATTTAGTAGCTGGGGAGAATATTCTGAGGAGAAATTGGAGAGATGCCAGTAAAAACTACAAGCTGCTACTGCTTTGATGTTGGAGACAGGGATGCGATATGTGCACACTGAGATCATGCAGCAACAGCCAGCATTTATAGGGTCTTCAAATTTCCGCTCATACAGAGTTGATTGGACACAGGTCTTAGCTCCACCCAGCTCCCACTAATGATATGGGTGCATCCGTGGTTCAGAGGGATTGGCTGAGGTCTCCTGCTTGAGCTTGAACTTGTTGCATAAATAACATGCTCGGGGACTTTACTTCTAACAAGCTAACGAGCTAGCTGGTCAAGTAAATGTCTGTCAAGGCTAAATTGTTTGTGTGGCCACATAGACCATCTATAGCTACCACAAGCTGCTGCTTGCAAGTTTCCATTCAGGTACTGCAGGGTGGTTCTAGATGTTCCCATTTCATAGCATTAGGAAACCATACAAAGCCAAGACAAGCAAAAACATGGTTCCTATGTAGCTGCACTGCCCTGCAACCAAATGCCGACACACATTCCCCTATATCCTTATTCAAGTCTTGTGCCATTGAACTTAAGGATGGTCTCTATGAGACAAGCTAAGTAAGGAATTTAAGTCTTGTAAAATAGAAGGAGCTGGTATCTGCAAAAGCCATGTTTGCTCAGATAGTTGCAATTACCATTTTTATAGAATGCTGAGTTACTACTTTAGGCTGCATTTGAGCTGGGAAAAAGCAGATAGCCTTCCTTTGGACCCATTAGCGTACACATCGCTTGTGGGGTTAATTTTTGTAGCAGACAATTGCTATTTTAGTTTTAGTCCCCTGGCAATCTTTCAGAAAATACTCACAGACAAAGCTTTCTCTAGCAAAAGAAATAACTTCATATTTAATCCTACTTTTAAAGGAGAAAGCCAAGCGTTCCAAACGGAAAGTGTTATGAATAAAATTTGGGCAGGAGATCAGCTCCTTTTCAATGCCTTTATTAAAGATTCCAGCTCTGGGATTGGGTGGTTCGCAGTGTCTCCCAGTTTATCCGATCCAGAGGACGGGGAGATGGTCACTATTTACTATACAGTAAATACCGGGTCCCTGCTTCCCGGCGGAAGTCCCTCTGCTCAGAGACTCGATTTACTCCGGCTTGAAGGTCTAGCGTGGTGTTGATTCCTCTCTCTTAAAGTATTGGCGACCCCCTTCCCCACCCTTATGGTTCATTAATGTTCAGTTATCCTTTGCCCTTTTTGGTATGTTATTAGTTCCTTTGAATACCGGGCAGGTTCGGATTTTTGGGGGTTTTTCTCTATCCAGTTGTCANGTGAGGGACCCCGGGCCGCCCCGGCCCCGCGCGCTCCAAACGCTCCACGCGGCACCGGCACCGCGGCTCTCCCGGTCCAGCTCTGCCTGGCCCGCCCTGGCCCCGTGCCTCCCAGGGGACCGGCCCCGCCGCCCCCGGAGCTGCCAGCGGCCATACAGAAAGTGTATGTCCTCTAGCTAGGAAGCAGTATGTAGTTAGTTGCACAGGATCACAAGCTAGACTTTTGGGCCTGGAGCAAATGAAAGTTATGTCTTACTGAATCTCCCAAACTCAGACAACTGATTTTGCACTGGTGTTACTCTGCCTAGCTGCAGCTCCTAGACAGTACTCTTGTGGTGAGTGGTCTTGTACCATATTACTAAGGGATGCTGCCATACACTTGTTTAGGCTATCTAGGTAGGATTTTTTTTTTTTTTTTAATATGTATGTGTGTGTTATTCTAGCTGCTGTAGACTACCTCTTTTGGCCATTTCTGAGTTCTGTAGTAGAACCAGAGAGATGGAGACTGTCTGGTTATGTTTGTGTTTCCACCACCAGTCTCCAGAGTGAGGACTTCAGCAGGGTGGTTGCTAAACAACAGCTTCCATAACAGAAAGTAGACGAAAACCAAAACTTTATTCCCAAACATTACTGCACGAAGCAAACCTTGCCTTCAGCGTACTTCTCTCCAAAATCTAGAGGAGGTATATCTTGCAGTTATCCTGGAAGTGAATGATTGTGGAATTTAAACCAATGTAAACCAATTATAGTGAGCAGTTCTAGAAATAGTTTGATCTTTTATTTCCTGGCAAGTCACTCTTATTCCTGGCAGGATCAGTATGCCTTTCCCCAGAGCAGCAGTGAGCCATGCTGTAATATAAAGTAGCCTCTACTTTTCTACAGGATGAAGGAGACATTTGAACACTATGTAACATTTTCTACAGTCTCTTGTATTTCATTTTGGAGTAACTTTGGATTTCATCTTGGAATTATTATAATTGAAATGCATAGAAAGCTTCAGCAATGGGCTCAGAATATTCTTGTAGTGGATGAGGTCTGGATGGGAAGAGCAAAGGAAGTAGACTTGCTTTCTTGGTCCTTTTAGAGGCTAGCCCAAAAATGCACAACATTAAGGGTATTATTTAAACCTGTTTTATTTTAAGAAATGTTCACAGCCATTGCAAATAAATACTCTGAGATGAGGTGTTCCCTGCTGAGGTGTTCCCTCTTCATACTGGCCGCTTTTTTCCATGAATATGGCAACAGCCCATACACTAACAAGTGTCTGTTGTCCTTACTTTTGATCACTTCAAACAGCCAAGGGGTGTGGATGGCATTCTTCTGGGAACCTTCAGACAGAAGCAGCTTGTTCCAGAAAAACAGCTCCTGGCCATCACACAGGTATGAATTTTACAAAGCTGAAAATGCTGTATTTACCAGGATGGCCTCCTTGGGTTTCAAGAGAAGCAAACTCTCAGTTTAAGGCTTCCCATATTGATCTGTGTTGGCATATTGAATCCCTTGATTTCAGAAGTTACCAGTTCAGTGGGTGATTTTGACATGGCACTTTCACTGTTAGGACTGCAAGGCCCTGAAAACCCAACAACATAACCACCAGCTTCCCGGAGAAAAGGTGGGATTTTTTTGGTAAGTAGTGGCTTTTTTTCCTTACTTTTTTATGTACATAAAAATACATTTGAAATATTTTTTCCTTAACTTGTATTTATACTGTGATACATAGTGTTGCTTCTTTATACACAATCTGTCTTCTTAAATAGCAAAAATCTAACATCATCTAGGTTGGCATTGATGACCTGAAGCTCATGAGTAGAACTGGGGGCTGAGAAAGGTATTAGAGCTGAAACAGAAACATTCATCATGCATTTATCTAACTACAGGATTGGTTGCTATTTCAGAGATATTGCGATCAATTGAATGGTCTATCTTTGCTCTTTCTGTCAAGAAATCAAGGTGGATTTGTAATTGAGAATACAGACTGTTAAAACAAGGAAAGTAGGAGATTATGTACTTTTGCAGTTGTTTTTGATAGGCTTCCTCTGTACAAAAAAGAAGTGAGAAGGTGCTTTCCTCCTTCTAGAAGAAATCCAGAAAATGGCTCTGGAGACCTGAAGTCCAGGTCTTAACTGGCAAAGTTGGTATCATTGTCTCCGAGCCGCCTAAGCTAAGTCAAGAGTGAGATATGATAGCAGTGGGATAGCAAGGTATCAGGCAAGGATCATCAAAAAAGGGACTTGGGAGTAGATTAAAAACCCACACCCTAAGCTCAAAGCAGAGGCTGAATGGACCCAGTTTGTTAAGTTGCAAGGCCTTTGGGTGAGTTGGGGCTATGCTGAAGCTGAGGAAAATGCTGGTTTAGAGAAGACATGACTATGTGCACATGGCTTGCTAGTAAAATTGCCTGTTAGAGCTCAGGAGCCTTATGTATGAGAGTGGAAAAGCCAGCACATGGGAATCATAGGTGAGTGAGGTTGTGGTTTTGAAAAGGTGTATGTCTTGGTTCATAGCATGCCAGTTCTAAAGAGCTACTCTTCAGACCACGTATTACATACCACAATGCAGCTGGATGTTGCTTTTGTGATGGGTAGGTAGGTTTAGAAAAGAAGCTGAGAGTTACCTTATTTTGAACTATGTTCTCTACCTTGAAGCATCCCTGGGAAGCTGAATTTCAATAATTTGTATTTTGAAACTTTTGTGTTCTCAAGTTTCCGACAAAATGGCAACAATGAGAAAAAAATTAAGAGGCTTTAGGAATAGAATGTCATATTTTCAAAATCTCGTTTGTTCTTTGGTGGTATTGCAAAATGTGGAATATGTCAAGATTATCTGAAGTCAGGATGTTCTTTGATGTAAGATCTTTGTATACTTTCAAGCCTAATCAGCCCTCTGTGACCTTCACTGGGTACTGGGATGAGGAAAAACAATTAAGGACATATTGATCTCTGTGCCAATTTCAAATGTACCCTCGGGAGTCTGACCTACTTTGGACTAAGCTTGTTCATTGGCAGTTTCCTCCCTGCTCCCAAAAGTAACTGCATCAACAAAGACACTGCTGCTTTCCCAGACGAAAGTGGGGAGATATTGATGTCCCTGAGGCTGGATGGAGCCCACAGCTGGTAACATTTAGGGAGATGCATCAGTGCTGGGCAGATACATCACAGCTGCCTCCATAACATGCCTTCTCAGCCCAACCCAGAGCTGGATCCTGCTAATGGAGTACCTGGAAAAAGCTGGACATACCTTTTTTATTTATTTTTAGATCTGTCAAGACAGATCTAGCCTGGAGTCCTAGAGAGATGGTAACTCTGGGGTAATCTGCAAGGCTTTTGCTTTTTGGAGTCATTTACAAAAGGGAAACAGATGAAGGCAGCAGTTTTTGCCTCCAGTTGAAACAAGGTATTGCAGATGTTTCCACAAAGAGAGCAGAGGCACTGGGTAGGAGAAGGCTTCTCAGTGCGGGGGTCTGGCTCTAGATCACCTCCACCTGCCCTATGGTCCAGACACCAGTCCATTGCAGATGGAAAACAGAGGTCAGACAGATGAGAAAACAGAGGTCCACAGTTCCCAGTCACCCTAGAGATGCTCTGCATGGGTCTCTTCCTCCCTTGCATCTGCCAATCTTTTTTCTCTTTCCTGCTGTGAGGCTTCCTCCTGAAAGACAAAAGGACCTGATCTCATTTTGCCCCAAGAACTGTAACACAGCAGTTGTCACAAGTGAGATGCTCTCTCCCATGTAAAGCAAAACCTAAACTTGAATGCAACCCATCTTGTCACAATTCCTCTGATTTTCCTGCAATTTTTCCAGATGGGAGAAGGAAAGTAAGGTGTGCATTTCCCTGCCAGAATTGTTTCTTAGGAATTAAAATGACTGCAACATCTAGTGGGTTATTATTTTATGTTATTATATAGATAAATAAGTATGCCTTGGAGCATACTTAGAGCAGCATGTATGTCTGGGCTATATGTGGGACACTGAATTTAAGTGATAATCAAATACTTACCTCTCCCTCACCTTCTTCCATTTTCTTAACATTAAACTGTCATGTATCATTGGAAGTTGGCCTGTTAGAGGCACATTATGGTAGAAGTGCTTGAGGGGAAGCTGTGTTCTTCCTCTGATATCCTAGGGAAAATTTCCAAGAAATCAGTCTCCTCTGAACTGGGATGTAACAATAAGGAGGAAAAACTTAAGTTCTGCCATCTACTAAAATTCATAAACTGAGTCTGAAAATAATATGGGTTTCAGACTTGATGAAGCAGATTGGACCTCTAGTAACACTGCCACAAATGAGCAAAGCACAGGGTGAAAGAAACCAGAAATCTAGCTAACTAGTACAATGAACAGTTGGGGGGGGGGGAAAATCAAACATGCTCTGTCTACCGACCTTTGCCTGAGTTTGAACTCTGTTGTTCATGAATCATGTACAGATGGAAGCCTGAAGGGCTGAGGAGTGGTGCTGGGCTGCAGGGCAGGAAGAGCACTGGAGTGTGAGCCAGTAGGCTGTGTAAGCTCTCTCTGCCACTGGCCTCAGCTGACCTTGGGATTTTGACTCCCAGTGCCTCAGTTTCCTCATCTACACAGTAAGTTCTGTTCTTCATAAAGGGCTACTAGCAGGCAGGATGAGGGGAGCTGTCTACACTTAGATAAATATGGTTTTGCTGGTTCATTTTCTCTAGAAACACAATATGAGAAGGGAAAGGCATCCAAAATTTGGAGGGGACAGTGGTGAGTCAGGCTGGGGCAGTCAGGCAAGAAATTTCTTTTGGAATCAGAGTTTTGGAAAACAGCTTATCTGTGAAACAGCTTGAGACCCAGTCAGGCCCCAGACCTGAGAACAGCCAGTGGGCAAGTGCAGAGGTGGAGCTTATACTGAGGCTGTTAGATATAAAATGCTTGGATGGGTCAGTGCTGACCACAGCATCCAGGAGGGGGCTGAGGGGAGCTGTGCAGAGAGCAGTGCTGGCCATGGGGACAGCAGCCCCAGCCCTCTTGGTACTGCTCAGCCTAAGAGTGACTATTTGTGATGCTGAGGACACCTGCTCAGGTGAGTAGAGCACAAATCTTACTGCCATCTCACTAAAACAGCCTATTTCATCTCCCCTGATAAGAGAAGGAGGTTGGGAAGGGAGGGGGGAGGGGGAGAAGTAGCATATGATTTCTTTTTCCTTCTATGCTTTTTTAAATTCAGCTGCCAGTGGGAGGAGAGTAAGGGGGAGGCTGAAGTCTCTGCAGCTGCTTAAGAAAGCTGCTGGCTCCAACTAGTGATTAACATCATTCCCTCACCAGTGGGGTTTCTAGGACCAGTCAGTCTCTGGTGAGGTTTTCCCCCCTGGTTCGGGTTTTTTGTTAGTAGGGCCTCAGTGCAGTTACCAAAGGATACAGATTGTTATAGATAATAAATAGATCAGGCTGAATTAGGAATGATCAAAATAAGCAATTTTATTACGCGACCTAAATGCGGTCTTTTTTAGCCACAAATCAAAGAGAACAACGCCGAGCCCGGGTTCGGCATTGGGTAAACACACATTGATCCAAGCTCTATCGCCTCGGACTCCCTGTGTTCATGAATGCCATCTCAGTCAGTCTGGTTTTATACTGTTTTTTCAGCCTGGGGCAGAAGTCCTTCTTTCTTTTCGTAGCTCCGCATATTCATGTAGTTGCTTTTCTCTGTGCTGGGCTGGACAAAAACCATTTCTAGGAAGCAATATACCTCAGTGAATGGATATCCTGGGTTCCAGGAACCTGGCATTGAGACGTTAAGTACTTTCTGATGACTCTGGATATCTTGATGGGTGATGCTTATCATGCATTCATGGCTTGGGTGTTTCCTCGGAAGTTTTTTGAAAGGACTCATCTTCAGTGAGGCTGCTCCCATTAAGTTGTAAATGAGGTTTGAGGTTTTTGTCCACAGCTGTGGCACAGGGGACTGAGGCTTATGTTTTTAAAGTGGACATAATTTATTTTATCAAATAACATGAATTATTTTATAACACATATTACAACACAAATTACTTATAATACTTATAACAAGAGCAATACAAAGGATCAGCCCGGGGATGCTATGCAGCACAGTGTTCTGACTGTATTCCTCAGGAAGGCCATGGGGCAATTTCAAACATGCCTGCCATCAGGAAATTCAGAGTAACCCTTACCCTTACTGTCCACAGATCCATCAGTGTCGCTTACTCTGCTATCAGTACCCCATTGGGGCACCTCTCAGCTTTTGTTTTATTAACTACAGTATATTTATCATGCATGCAATGTCATATTGCCTCCTCTCCCACTGAACTCCCCTGAAGCCAGAGAGATGCAGACTCTGGCTCCTCTAATATGTGAGATCCTCAATGCCATTTGTCAATCCATACTACACCTCGAAACTTCCATACTCATTGCTTTTGATTACACTATTCCTCAACTTCAAAGGATTTAGTTTCCTCTCCAAGACATTTCAGAGCCCTAATAATCTCCACAAAGACTGTCTTCATTTCTCAGAGGTGAGAATAGTGGGACTGGGTGATGCTGACCGACTCGCCATTCTTCAAGGATGTCCAGGGGTCCCAGGTGTCTCCGGTCCAAAAGGAGAACCAGGTCTCCCAGGAACAAAAGGTGAGGCCCCTCAAAGCCAGTGATGAGCACTGTGATGTGAGATGGTTTTGTTGCTTTGGGTAGGGGAAGCAAGCTGAGGCTGCAGCAGTAGCTGGCCTGGCACTGGCTGCTGTGAGGAACTGGAGAATTGGAGTGGAAAACACTCCCATTTGATGTATGCTGGTACACATGGACTGACCTGTTTCTTCCTTGAGTCCTATCACAAATCTGCAGTGATCTTGGGGTGTGAAGTATCTCATTCATTTCTTCTACAGAAAATCATTCATTTATTTTCTGGGCTGTATTGAACAGTCTGTGTGGGAGGCAGGCTGAGATGCTCCTGCCTGTTTTCTGGTGAGCAGTATGGGAAATGTACTGGCAGCCTCTATTCCAGGGAGCAAGGGAGATGGGGGTCCTTCAGAGTTTTCATAGCCAACTCACAGAGAAGGTGAATCACATCAGCTGAGCAAGCTGATCTACCACAGCAAAATCCATGGACTGGCTCCATGATGTATCAAAACTCATAAGAATTCATATGTTCACTGCAAATTAAGACTTTAAATGGCAGTACTAGTGTAGTAACGCTTCAATAGAAAAAAAAAAGAAGTAAGGTAAAAGAGTAAACTATGTTGCAAGACTGAATCTGATTAACTCTGCTCCCTTGTTTCAGTGAAAGCCAAGGCCCAGCTGCCCAGGCTTCTGTGACTCCCCACTCTGGTCAGTTTGTAACCTGCACATAAAAATGAGTCTCTTTGCAGGAGAAATGGGAAACCAGGGATTCCCCGGGAAAGCAGGACCACCTGGTGCAAAAGGTAATGTGTAACATATCCAGCTCTAATCCGTAAATGCCCCCAAGCTTGGGACATGCACTGGGAGACTGGGTCTACAGAGATGAACTGCAGGACTGACCATAGGATAAGAAACAGTGCTGAAGTAGCACAGGAAAAGCCTGATTTTGGGGTATGGCTCTTGCATGGAGTGAGCACTAGAAACAGTGGGACTTGAGTGGGACCACAATACAGAAGAACATACCACTGTTCTCAAAATATCCCACTGACCCTAAAATCAGACCTTTTCTCCATTCCCCACTCCTACCCTAACCTGCCTCCAGCACACCAAGCCTGCCTGAACACCCCCCAGCTCTCAGGAGCTTTGGAGCTCTCTGTGGAGCTTCAGCCCAGAGGCCTGATGCACAGGCACTATGCTGAGTGCTTGTTCTGCCAACTGACAGGGGAGATTTAAAGAACACAGACACCAATGGAAAGAATGGTCTTATTTTGCTATGAATATAAAGGCAACACAAAAGTAAAATAATACACTCAATAAAACTACATGCTTGGCTTTGGCAACAAGCAAAAATTAGCAAGGTAATGCACCTAATCATTACTATACAAGAGGCAGGATAGTGATGGAGAAAGATACATGACTAATTACCTAAATACTTTACCAGCATCCAGAGTTCAGAGTTGCTAGGGAGTCCCGTTTCATAGCAAGGATCTGGAGAACCCTTCCCAGCAATTGGGAAAATCCTGTGTGGTGTGTCCACCCATAGGTGAAGTCTACGGATTGGCCCTGAAAGGGAGTCCAGTGTTTAGAGGCCCAAATCAGCAAGTCAAAGTGACTTGATTATATTTTTAGCACAGAAACACTGGATTTAATGGCATGCTTCCCACTTAGCCGGGGCCAGTGCTTGGTCAGAGCCCAGGCCTTAGATGGGAGGGTTTTTCCCCTAAAATATCCTACAAAAAAGCCTCTATTCATGTCAGCTGGAAAAGTTTCTTTACATGACACATTTCTTGCAGATAGCTGCACAAGGTTATAAACAGCTAGCATAAGCATCTTTGTAATTTATTTTTAGGTAAATAGTCACACAATGCCCAGGATCCATCTTGTAAGTCAACTCTGGCTTAGGCCCGCTGCTCAGGCCTAGGCACATCACTGCTTTCAGCAGCCTCCAGCCTTCAACTCAGTGTGCAGTGCCCATTTGACCACAAGAACAGGATCAAACAGTGGCACAGGATGAAGTTTCCTTTGTAATGGAATGAAATCCTGAAGAGGATGATGTCTGTTGAGAAACTGGCTTTCACCACCCAGGCTTGCTTAGGACCTTCAGTAGGACATGTGCTGCAAATACTGGAAAAGTGTCTCTTCCAAAAAATCCAGCTGCCAGCACAAGGGAACTGTATGAACTGAGCAGCACTGACTAGCAGGGAAGACATCCCTTTTTACATGCTGAATATGAAGCTATTTCCTAGCCAAAAGCACCTAAGACTTGAACAGAAATGCCAGCAGGAGATGGACAAATCCACTGAAAACCCCTGACAAACCCTATTGATCAAATTCTCACAAGTGCCTGACAGAAAGGCCCCACAAAAAGTCACTGAAATGGAACTGTGAATCCCCCATACATTCCAAGAGATGGAACAACAGCAGTTCTCTCTCCTCTGTATCCTGCTCTTCCTGCTGTTCCTGAGAAATACTGCTGATCAAGAGAGCAGCCAGGCTGAGGCAACAGCACCACCTGGGACACTCAGCTGAGCACTGTAGCTTCGCACCTCTTGACAGCCTCTCCTGTACATTTGGGACATATGGAGGGGCTGGAGCAGCTGTTTGTGGAGGCACAGTAATTCATTTGCATTGGATAGTCTGTGATGAGCATTTCCCTCTTGTATTTTGTAGGAGCAGCTGGAGAGCCTGGCTTCCCAGGACTGAAAGGTAAATCATGCTGTGCTGAATTTTTCATGTGAGCTACTTTGTAAACTTCCACCCAGTGGTGTTCTGGTGCAACACACCAGATAGGAGCAGTTATAGAGACTGGATGGGGCTGTTTGGTGACAGTTATAGCTCATCATAGGCTCTGCCCTGGCCTAAGTGCTGTAGGTAGTCCTGCTCCCAAACTAGATGTTCAGCAACAGGTGCTGCCTTCAGCTCAGGCCGCTGGTGCTGCTGCCTGGCACCATCAGCTGCAGAAGCCACAGGGCTGAGGGACCAGCCAGATTTGGGCAGAGCTCATAATATTCCCATGCTATGGCAAAATGCAGAGGCTCAAATGAAATTCAGTTGCTGCTAGTACCAGAGGAACATGTCTCTACCAGTACTAGCAAAAAGGTATTAGGGAAAAATGTTTTTTTTTCCCTTGAGCCATCATCCTGCATATAAGGACCACAGGCACCCACCACTGAGCACTATCTGCACTGTGGCTTCCCTCTCTGTAGTTTGGCTGGCAATCAGTAGGTCCAACACCACTGCTCTGGCAGATGGTTCTAGTGCTCCCGTTGTCACTGCTGCTCCCAAACCACTGGCTGAAGCCCTGTGCCAGCAGCAGTCATTCTCCTGACTTGTAACTCTGTCCTTCCAAGGTGCATTGCTTCCTCCTTCCCACACTCACCCACTCCTCTCTCACATGTCCCAGCCCAATGGGACTCACTGGCACATACTGTTGGTACACAGCTCCATGGGCTGGGCAGCAGCAGGCAGAGCAGCCGGGTCCAACATGGCTTGTGTCAGTTTCACCATTTGGACCTCTAAACCCTAAAACAGGTCCAGTGGGAAATAGATCATGCCAGGTCCAACAGGTCAAGAGAGGCAAGGCTGCTGCTTATAGTGCACGCATATACATATATCTATATATCTCTATATCTATCTATCTGTCTATCTTGTGCACCCCCCAGTGGCCACACCATGTACCTCCTGGTCAACCTGGAGAGCTCTTCCCAGTGTCTGAAGCAGCTGGGTGTCATTGCTGTACTTACAGGGATTTGTGACTTGGCTTCCCATCTGCCTCTCTGTGCTTTCCGGATCTGTGCATATAGGCTGGTGGGTCTCCTCTGGTGGGCCTGGTAGCAGCCAGGACAGCTTATACTGAGCGACTCTTCCTGCCTGGTTTCTCTATGCCTTTCATTTGCTTGATGCAGATGAGCCAAGCACTTCCTCCAACATCACAACTCACCAGTACAGCATGATTTGTCTTGGCAAATCTCAAGTACTGGGGAAGGGGAGTGCTGGATGTGGAAGGTGGAGAGCAATTGATGGTGTTGTTTGTCCAACAGGAACAAAAGGAGAGCCTGGATTTCCAGAAATATGGGGTAAGTTTCATCCTAGGTCTTCATGACACTGGTCAGCTTTGCAGAGTGGATGGTGGTGAACTACCTGCACCAGAAGTCAGGACAGGATAGGAAGAGAAACAAGTTCAGAGTGACATTGAAGGATGGAGTGAGGAAATATCATTGTTATCTTTGCTTCTCACAGACACATGCAGCTTCTGTGGGTCTACTCTATACTCCAGCCATGCTGGGAAAGTCATGTCCTCTGAGCACTACTTAGATGTCAGGTCCTCTGTGTGTCCTGGAGGAGGTCTGAGTTTTTCAGAGACTCAGTGTACAGATTTCTAAGATGAAACTACTACAAACAGCTGTATGGACATATGGCTACTTCAAAGGCAGTTATACTCCTGCACTTGCAGTGACACCTTTAGTACTTGTGGAGTTCATGTGTGTGATAGTGGACAGATTAACTTATTCATTGGAAGAAAAGAAGAAAAAATAAACCATTTTTCAGTTGCCCTATCTGTTTCCATGAGCTAAAGTTCAAGGAGAGCTACAACCTGCTCTGGCTACAACTGGATGCTGTAGGGCCACAATAACATGCAAAGTCTCAGACAGATCAAAACTGCTGTAACACATGACAGATTGGGATGCCACTGAGCTGGTCCCTTGCTGCCCCAGACACTTCTCAGGACATGTAAAAGGTTTGACTTATAGGAAGGAAAAGGAAAAGGCGAAGTCTAGGACCATCTCCCTGCTAGGGTGGTCACAAGACAGCCTGATACAGCTGTGTATCCATGTATCACATACAGCACACTGGGACGCCCGCACCACCAGCACCACCATCTCTGATCATCTCCCCAAGCTTTCCCGACAACAGCTACTGATGCAGCTGTAGGCTGGGATATCTGATAGGGACCATTCAGTCAGCTGTGAATCTGAACTTCTGTCAGCAGGTATGGTTTCCCAGGGGAGGGAAAAAAGTCTACATAAGTTGTATATATATATGTATACATATATATAAATATACATATTCAAAAGTGTTGTGTGTCCTCAGTGGAGGAGACCTCGGTGTGGCCTTCCAGTACTTAGGGGGTGCTTATAAAAAAGCTGGAGAGTGATTTTTTTTTCACATGAGCAGTGACAGGACAGTGGGGAATTATTTAGAGCTAAAAGAGGAGAGATTTAGATTAGATATTAGGAGATGATTCTTTACTCAGAAGGTGGTATGACCCTGGCACAGGTTACCCAGAGAAGCTGTGGCTTGGAAGTGTCCAAGGCCAGGCTTGGATGGGGCTTGGAGCAACTTGGTCTAGTGGAAGGTGTCCCTGCCCATGGCAGGGAGTGGAATGAGATGAGCTTTAAGGTTCCTTCCAACCCAAACCATGGGTGATTCTATGATTCAGTCCAGAGAGGATGAGCCAAACACTGTTCACTGCTTCACAGGGAGCTATCTCTGTGTGTCACTAACTCCTTTGCTGTCAACTACCCACACACTCTCTGTGCCCTGCATACATTCTGGAGCTGGGACAAACTCCTGGATCATGGGTTTGTCATCCTTTTCAGAGCAGCTCCATCATCCAGACCCGCAAAAGTCATTGCTGATGAGAGGAGTCTGAGTACCTCAGACCATCTCTTTCTTAGAAGGTGCCCATCTCCCATGCAACATATTTGCTCAGAAGCCATGGCAGGGTTTGGTTCCCAGCAGCTCTACATTAGGATCCTGCAGTACAGAGAGCCAAGCTGGGTGCTGAAGGGCTTAAAGGCTCAAAGCTGATGTGCTCCTTGGATCAGTAAACACATTATAACTCTTTCCCCTTGATCTCTTTGATTTGCACAGAACCCAGGAACTGCCAAGAACTGTTGGCCAAAGGGAAGATTTTGAGTGGCTGGTACACAATCTACCCCCAAGACTGCAATGCCACCACCGTCTTCTGTGACATGGACACAGATGGTGGGGGATGGATTGTGAGTAGGATGAGGAGAGGGAGGTTTTCATGTTTGTACAGTGATTCTTAAGGCTGCAAAGGATGGCTCAAAAATAGAAACACACAGCTGAGGTTCATATCTGCAAGCCAGAGTGAATCCCTCTGGATGCTGGGGATTCCCCCAAGACTTGTCTCTGGAAGCAGGCTGAGTGCCACAGACCCACTCCATGCTTAAATCAGCAAATAATTTCCTCCTCATTTCCAAGGGCATATGCAGGAGATCCTTCAGCAAGGGATTCTTGTGGGGTTTGCTCCCCAGACAGCCACAGGAGTGTCCTGATGCAGGGGAAGCATTTACCATGGTGGGCATGTCCCCCAGGCACTGTGGATGCTTTTGAGTGAGGGATGGGCTGGTGGGGCTGAGGGTCTCTTTCAGGTTTTTCAGAGGCGCTGGGATGGTTCAGTGAACTTCTTGCGAGATTGGGATTCGTACAAACGAGGCTTTGGCAACCAGCTGACGGAGTTCTGGATGGGGAATGACAACATCCACTTCCTCACCTCTCTGGGTAAGGTCTGTCTCTGTCCCAGGCTAGGGCCATGAGAATCCAACCCCTGTACCACATGAGGTCATTGCAGACCTCTGAGTTTCTCATATTCATCTGATGCCCCCGCTGTTGATCCCAAACACAATACAGGCTCTTGCAGCCCAGTGCATACAGGAAATTGCACTCTAAAAAACCAGCAAAACTAGAAGTCGAGGAAGAGAATGAGCTGGCTGCATGATCTACCCTGGAGACAGGCCAACACATCTTCCTACTTGGACTGGTTGTGATGGCAGCACCTGGTCCACACAAAGCCTTGGAGTTACAGCTGTGTGCAGGACTCCTGCCCATGACCACCCAATATCATACCTGAAAAGGTGCTTCCCTAGAAAACCATCAAAGGCATAGGAGGCTCTGCAGGAATTTTAAATCAATCAAAATCTCTCAAGTAGTGGCAGCTCCTCTCAACTTAGCTCACAGCTCCTTAAACCCTCTACCCTGAAATCCAGTGGCATACCCACCATCTGCCCTGCACCGCTGCTGTCCATCTTTTTTCTTCTAGGACCCTGTGAACTCCACATTGACCTGAGAGACTTTGAGAACAACTACTATTTTGCCAAATATGCTTCATTCAGAGTTTTAGGAGAGTCAGAGAAATACAGACTGGTTCTAGGAGACTTCCTGGGTGGAAACGCTGGTAAGTTTGAGGCAGCTCACTGGAAAAGTCTGCTTCCTAGAGCATTTCAGAAGCGTTCAGCTTCTATGCAGAGATGTATCATGCACAGTCCTTGTATCAGCTACATTTTGGGTCAATTTTTTAAAACTGGCCATGGTACCTCAGGTACTGAGTGACCTCTTGGTAAAGGGATGGAGGGAGACACCTATCACCCAAAGAACAAGCCCAGCCCTATGGTTTAACAGCAAATGAGCCTGGTCCTGAGCAGCACCCCAGCCAATTGACCTTCTCAAACACCTCTGCAGCAGCCAGGTCAAATTCTGCTTTTGGTTACATTGGCAGGAGACATTTGCCCATGAGGTTTGGAATTTCCAGGGCTAGGGTGCTGCTCAACACTTGCAGCATCAGCACTCCATCCTCTTAATACCTGGTGTTTTGGTTTGTTTTTTTTTTTTTAAAGTAAACAAATCTTCTTCAAAATTCAATATCCATCATTCAGGAATGAGTGAAACCAACACCTGAGAGAGTAGTGCTCTAGGTTTATGTGGCTTTGCACACTGCAACCCAGTCTGGTAATTCAGACCTCAGTATGTCTGCAGAGAACATGAGCATTCCAAGAGAAGTGCCGCCTGTGTATCTGTGAAAATAATCTGGCCCATTTGATTCACAGGCATAGATAAATTCTCCACGTGTTTTAGAAGAGCTCAGGATACTTCTTTTGTCCAAGAGAAGGAGGAAACCTAGGCAACCTGGGCAAGAGAGCAGCAGGCAAGGACCTTGCACCTGGCAAGGACCACTGGTGCCCAGCAGGGGTGCACAGACACATCAATGTCCCATTTGTGATCCCTACTGCAGTAACTGTGAACATGTGTTCTCTGCAGGAGACTCTTTATCGTACCACAGGGACATGCCATTTTCAACAACAGATCAGGACAATGACATGAGCTCCTTTAACTGTGCCACAGAATACAAGGGAGCGTGGTGGTACAATGACTGCCATTACTCCAACCTGAATGGGATGTACTGGATGGGTGTGCATGGGAGCTACGCTGATGGCATCAACTGGAAGACAGGCAAAGAATACCACTACTCCTATAAGCGAACAGAAATGAAGTTCAGGCCAGTTTAACATGGTGACAGGGTGCCTGACTAGCTCCAAGAGGTGCCACTCACTAACCAAGAGAAGACACAAAACATAATGTTGTTTGGGGACAAAAATGGACCAGAAAGCATACTACAGGTTGTGCCTTCTGCCTAGAGTAGAATTTTTGAAGCCAGAAGATATCAGTGCTGGTTTGAGCTCCTGTAAGCACCAGACCCTGGTGCTTACTCTCACCCTGACTACCTCCAGCAGCCCCACTGATGCAGACTGAGCCCAAGCACCTTTTCAGAAAAAGTGCTTTACCTTGATTTAAAGACCAGGTGATGGATGGGGCTAGTGCACCTCAGTAAAGCTCTCTGATATTATTACCCTAAATGGTAATTACTGGTAATTTCCAGTCTAATACATGTATATGAAGACTCCAATATGCATGCAGCCTCTTTCTGCTGGACCCAAGAGCCATCTGAAAGGCACTGAATTCCCGACCTGTCCCATTCTCCCTGTAGGCTGTGATGGGGCCACAATGTAGAACAGCAGGGAAAAGACTGAGTTTCCAGCACTGAGCTGTCAGCACTGTTTCCCCCCTTCCTTCCCCAAATGTTCCAGGACCTCAGTTGGGACCTCAGCTCCTGGAACCACAGCAGACTTGCTCAGCACTTCCCACCAGGACAAAGCCTGCACCTGTGCCCAGAGCCAGCTTTAGCCATTCTTCCAGGGCATGTTTCTAAAACCCATTAGCTGCTGTGGACCAAGAGCTGTACGCAAAACAGTCTGTTCAGCAGCACATGTGGTACCAAGACATTACAGCATTCCAAGTCAAGCCCTGCACAAGTGGTCATCATGTAGAGTGACAGTACTTTCCATTTCATCTTGTTTCTAGTAGCATTTGAGGGTGGGCTATGTGCTGGTGAGTGGACACAGTTCATCTGGTTTGTGTATTGTATTTAACTATTAGCAGAATTTGGTCTCTTCTTCCTGCACTTGTGGTGCTGAACTCCTTACCACAGCTGACACAGGAGAGGTGAGTGCTAACTCTTCCGTGCAGGGATAGACAGAGACAGTGGAAATAGAGTATTTCTTCGTGTTACGTTCCTAGTGGTCCTGGGTTTATTTCACTACATATTGCACAGATATGTAGGAAGGGCAGCTCCAGCCCTACAAGACAGAATCCAAACATTGTAGGTGAGAAAAGTGAGGAGGTAACTCAGTCCACCACAGCAGATCAACAGTGTGCTAAGAAATAAACCTGTCGGTTTGCATCTCCCCACTCACTAGGTCCTGTCTTAGTTTACTTCTTTTCAGTTACACAAGAAAGTGTGTATCTGGGCAGAGAAGTGCACATTGAAAGCCCAACAGTCACTTTTCCGTCTCCAGGAGCTCCATCTTGTTTTTCTCCTACTCCCATGAATGAGATTCACATGCCTTCACCAGGAGCAGGAGCATGGTCTCAGAGCATTCAGCTGTATCTCTCCCATCAGCTGCTGATGCTGTCTTCCACGAGTAACTTCTCAGAGGCTCGAGGTACTACCAGAGACTCCTCTGCAGAGATGTGGGCAGGTGCTGACATACTCAGCTTTAAACTAGTGCTAAATCCCCTTTCTCTGCTCCCCTTTAGCTTCTCCTCTTACTATACAGAAACCTTCAATGTTTAAAGTTTGTTTGTAAAGGACACTGATGAGACTTTAAACAGACTACTTACTACACAGAAATAAAATACAGATAAAATACAATACATGATAAAGGTATCTATATTACAGCTAGTGATGAAATAGTATAGATTAGGATTCAATGTAATTTACCACCAAATGGATGATGGAGTGCACATCAAATTCTTCCTCTCAATTCCCAGGAAAGTAACCGTGGAATTTGAGCCCAGACTCCAGGGAGAAGTCCCTGCACGTTTCCAGGGAGTATGTAGGAGGCTTCTACCTCCACAAAAATTTGTGTAGCTTTTCTGATTGTAAAAGTAGTGTCTTTCAGTCAGGAATTTCTAGCTTATTTCCCCACATCTGTTCTCACACCCAGCTGTTTATTGGGAGTTCTGGCACCAGAGAGAGAAATAACTCACTAACTTGTGAGCTGGCCTGGGTTATCTCATCACTTATCATGGAGGAGAGAGCGTCTGGAGCGGACACAGCAGCTACAGATAAGCTCTTCTGTGGTAGGAGGGATGTCCTGCCGTACTCTGGTAGGGGTAGCATGTGCAGGAAGATTCTGGCCTTACTTCTGCTTGTATAACACAATGCTTACTGGCTGCTCTGCCCAAAGACCCATTCCTGGCAGGGACAGCCCCTCTGTCACCATCAGCCCACCCACTCCTTCCCACAGGCAAGTTCCCGTTTTCTGGCTTACAAAAATCACTCCTAGCTTTTAGTATCTCTGAACCTTACTCAGAGATGGGTCTGCCATTCTCCTGCAAAACACAATAGCCAAGTTGCGCTGAATCTCTCAAGTATGGCCCAACCATATCTCACTCCCAAACAGCACAGGAGGCATTGCTTTCAGAGTAAATTCAAAGCAATGGACACTTGCCAGAAGTGCATCAACTGCTCAGGTTAAGAAAAGCCAATGATGAAAGTTTAATGTCTAGGAGGCAGAGCCCCTCAGCAGCACTCTCTGACACCCTCCTCAGGCTACACAGCTGCCAGGTGGTCTCTTTAATGTGTGCCCACTCCTGCCTACAGCATGGTGCTGCAGGTCCTGGCAGCAACCTGCCACCAAGTGCCACTGGCAGATTTGGTGCACCCCAGGGCACTGATTACGGCACCTCCTGAAGCTGCAGGATCCACAGCCACAGTCTGCCACCTCTGCACAGTGTTGGTCCAGAGAGCAGGGGTGGCCAACAGAGCCAGCCTCATGCTGGACAGGCTCTGTGCAGCCTAGCCCCAGCTTCCTCTGTTGAGCAGTGCAGCCACATTGCTCCTCAGTGAACTGCCACATCATTGTTACAGTGCCTCCAAACCTGATCTGAAGAATCTTATCACAAGGGTGCTGCTGTAACACCACTTGGTGCAGTTTTTGCAAGCCTGCACACCATCTGATGTTACCACTTGGTCAACCTGGCTGGCACAAACCTGCATGATGCCTCCCACACATAAGGCTCTGCACTATGCCACTCCCAGCTCCCTGCACTCCACAAGGACGTGGCTTCTCCATTCCTCCAGGGCCATCATGCTGAGCTCTGACTCAAGGCAGCAGCTAGCACGGTCCCGGAAACATCCATCCAGCACTTTACAGGGATAGCAGCAGCAAAAGACGAGGTCAACTCTTTCTTCTGATGTCCACCATGCCAAATCAAAGACTATGGCAAGGTTCGCTCGGTCAGACATGCAGCCTTTCACATCACAATCTCATTGAAACTGAAAGAAGTTGATCAATAATTAACTCACATAAACATGACTTAACTATTGAGAGTCAGCAAATATTAATCACAAACCTAGAGAAGCAGGATGTGCCTCAACCTAGTCAAGAGAAACAGAAAGCACCTTGTCAAGATAAAAGAAACAAAGCCTATTGTCAGCAGAAAACACTGAACCTGCCAGTGAAGGACTGCGCATGCTTCAGTAAGAAAGGTGAAAAGTGCAAAGTGAGGAAGACTGCCAGCTTTCACCGAAACAACCCCCGAGGAAGACCCGGAGCCTTCTTCAGTGCAACCACCAGAGTACACTGTGCTTGCACGTCACATATGCTAATGATATTAATAGTTTCCGAGAAGTAATTTGTATAACCATGCCTATCCCAAGGAATGTACTAAATATGCATGAAATTTAGCCATATATAGTGCTGTGTAAAACTGCTGGGTGTACGTGTTAGGAGGAGCAATCCCCCAGGTACCCAGCACCGAACGGAGCAAATTTGGCTGAATTTCCACCTCACTGAGTCAGTCTCTGAGGTGACTCTTAGCTCAGCATTGGAGCAAATCAAAACAAGGGACCTGTCCCATGGTGTTCTCCTGGGCTACACCAATTCTGCAGCCCTGAAGAAATGCAGCTGCTGCTTGAAGGTACAGCCTCACTTTCCTTGCTTCAGCTGCCTCTGCCTTCCCTCCTGGGCTGGCACAGGCCTCTGCATGGACTCTCTTGTGAGCCAGACCCGAAAAACCAATCCCTTTGTTATGAACGTGATTTTATCTATCCAATTTAACAAACAACAAAATTAAATTTTGTAGCAATTTTTAATTCAGTAATTTTGTATACATAAATGATTATAATAGAGTACAATTGGAAATATATGAGGATAAGTGATAAAGTCTAAATAAGAATCATAGTCTGGAAATAAATGATTGAGTATAATAAAGGTTTGGATAAGGCATAAGCAAAACCGACCAGGGTATGGGGTGGGCTCCTCACCCTGCCTCACGTACAAAGCGGTTTACACCAAAATCCATGCTTATATACTGTATGCTGATACATACTCATCAATATTTCTGTAACTCTCCTCCTACTTTTAGCACCCAAAATCTACGTCACTATATTGCATTGCACATGCTCCACTGGTACTCAGGGGCCTTCCAACCCTTTCGGGGTC
>VXBQ01011944.1:0-14785 GCA_013400175.1 Phainopepla nitens | reverse complement strand
ACAGTTTAGTTAGCACGAATCAGATTCATTTATCACACCTTCGAAAATTAATTCAACTGGAGAAAAGTACACCTCCTTTTCAGCTGGCTCGGCTCCCATGTCCTGCTTTTTATGCAACGGCACGAACCTGTGCCTGGGAGGGACCACAACAAACACCTGATCGGGGAGGAGGTGCTCCCTTCTCCTAGCTCTGACCCAAGCGTACACAGGACGGAGCGGCCACGTAACCTTTGCCAGAGATGCAAATAACGGAACTAGCTTCCCACATCTGGGAAGACTTTTTAGCCTCTNGCGCACCCGAACCGCGGCGGAGGCGGCGCTCGCGTGGTCACGTGAAGGGACGCTGGGTCACCGCGTGATCCCGAGCCGTGGTCACGGGAGCGGTGCCCGCGCGGCGGCGGCTGCCATGGGGTCGCCGCTGCTGCTCCCGCCGCTG
This sequence comes from Phainopepla nitens, assembly GCA_013400175.1. Classification (NCBI taxonomy): domain Eukaryota; kingdom Metazoa; phylum Chordata; class Aves; order Passeriformes; family Bombycillidae; genus Phainopepla; species Phainopepla nitens. The sequence goes on along the minus strand of VXBQ01011944.1, from coordinate 14,349 downwards.
CTCCCGCCGCTGCTGCCGCTGCTGCTGCTCCCGCCGCTGCTGCTCCCGCCGCTGCTCCCGCCGCTGCTGCTCCCGCCGCTGCTGCTCCCGCCGCTGCTGCTCCCGCCGCTGCTGCTCCCGCCGCTGCTGCTCCCGCCGCTGCCGGCCGCTCGCGCCGCTCCCGGTGGGTGTTTCGGGCCGGACCCTTCTGCCTGTCCCCCTCGCTGCTCAGGCTGGACCCCTCTGTCTGACCCCCTCCTTCCTCGGCCAGAGCCCCGGCCCTCCCTTGGACGGGACCCTCAACTAGCTTTTTCAGGCCTCGGTCAGGACTCCGAACTAGCCTCGCTGGGCCGGAGCCCTCAGCCAGCCTGAGGAGCACCGGGAGGGTGCTCCGAGCTCCCCGGGCCCCGGTGCCGAGGCTGGGTTGTGCCGTACCGGGTGACAACGCCTGTTGTCGGTTTCTCCTGTGCTGATGACACCCCCCTCCAGCTGCCCGGGTCGTGCGGCCCGGCCTGGAGGAGCGGTTCTTCCCGCAGGTGCGGGACCACTTCAGCTTCGAGACCTGCGACAACGAGACCTTCCCGCAGCGGTACCTGGTGTTGGGTAGGTCCCTTGGGTGCTCTGGCTTCGGGCTGGATTCCTTTCTGCTTAAGCTTTAACTGCCTCTCTTCCCAGGTAGAGCAAGAGCTAGAGCACTGGCCACCAAGAATCAGTGTTAGCAAAGAGCCAACCCTATAAGAGCCAAGTACTCTCCAGCATTATCTATATCCTTTTCCTTTTCATCTCCTTTTTACAAAGGTGTGTACTTATATATATAACCAATGTCACATATTTTTCAACCCTGCATATACAGAGGAAATGGGGAGCAATTTGCAGGGAGAGGGCAGTGGTGGACTTGGGAATAGCAGCAGACGTGAGCACTGCCCGGCTGCATTGATGTCTTCAGATGCTGCAGCTCACCTTCACATCGCCTGTTGCTCTGCAGCTTGTTCAGCACCTGTGCCAAGTCATGTGTTTTACCAGGCATGAATTCATGGCCCAATTCAACCTGAAGATATGGACACACCAGTGAATTTTGAGAGCATCTCCATAACTGCAATTTCGCTAATTAAGCAGCCCTTTTTGAACAGAATGTTGGGATTATGTGGTTTAAAGCTTTGTGCAAGTTCTAATTGTTTTCTTTTAAAGTGTTATGTTTTATCTGTGAATCCTGGGCAGAGCTGAATAATATTTGTGAGGAGCAAAATATTAACATTGCAGTTCTGCTGGTTTTTAGAGAGTTTCTTACTCAAAATTCCTACAATTCCATTTCCCTGTACTGTGTTTTGTACAATATGACACTTTTCACATTATCAGCAAGAAAATGAAGACTAATTTCACAACAGGGAATCTGATACTCTTGAGTTTAGCTGGCAGTTCTGTAGGATTTCAGTCTAAAAATAGACAGCTTTCTGAGGAAACCGTGTGGTTTTGGTTTTGGCTCCTGTGAAGGTTGTTTACTCCAGGAGCCATGAAGCATATCAGGAGAGGAGCCAGAGGAAAGAGAGCACTGAGCACTCCAGTTACCTACCCAATACCCAAAGCAAGTGCAGCATAGAGAGTCAGTTGGCCTCCTTGTTAATGAAGAGGAGTTTCACTGATGAGAGGTTTCAAATCCCATTCCAAGTCAAATCTTGCTTTGGCAATTCTGTGCTGAGAATGCCAATAATTAAATTTGGGCCTCTCTGTTCATGGAAACAGCCTCATGTGACAGCAGCATCCATGGAACAGCTGCTGTGCAGGGTCGCTTTGGATGATGTGCTGAAATCAACATTTAATTTGTAGTCTGAGGTTTGTCATTGAAGAAAACTATTTATTATCCCGCTTAATTCCTTTGCAGTTTATGACTTGGCTAAAATCAAATGTTTGTTAAAGTCAACAAGCATTAGAGCAACTCTTAGATAAGCCAGTGTTGGCATCACGGTTCAGCTTGTCCTGCCAGACTCAATTTGCCTTCAGTTATAATGTGATCTGAGGATGAAGCACATCATCTTCATATGCCATCACAAAAAAAAAAATATATATATATGTAACACACCTGTATATATACATATATAACATACATGAGCATATCTTGGGCTCCTTGCCACAGTGTGGGCAGCAAGTGTGTGGGGGGGATTCTGTCCCTCTGCTCTGCTCGGGTGAGACCCCACCAGCAGAACTGCTTCCAAGCCCAGGGACCTCAACACAAGAAGGGTGTGGGGCTGCTGGAGCACGTCCAGAGGGAGCCCCAGAGATGATCTGAGAGCTGGTGTAGCAGAGTGTCTCACCCTCTCCCAAGAGCTTATCTGTTGTTTGTTGGTCAGATAACTCAAAGAGGACAAGCTGTATTGTTGTCAGTTTTTTTGGGCCTGGTGTTAACACCGGTGTGGTATTTCGCAGCTGCCAATAGGTACCTTACTGTTAAAGTGACACCTGACAAGATAAGCTGGATTTTGACTGATAGCCATTCACTTTACAGCTATAAAAACCACCCCAAACTTTCACAAGGCAGAAATCTGCTATAGATTCTGCTTCATAAAGCAGAAATCTGCTAAAATATATATATTTTCTGGAAATGTGTGGAGTTTCTCCTGTGAGCAGGGACATCTGCTTCACGGTTACTCCCAAGGAGTCAAGTGAAAGAATCTGTGTATGTTATTGCCATTTTGGTGGTAAATTACATTTGTCTCCTAATCAATACCGTTTCTTTTGTCAGTTTTAATATAGATACCTTGATATAGTGCACTGTTCTGTTGCTTACTGTTATCAACTAGTAGTTCTTTAGTTTTATACTGTGTAGTGAGTAACTCTGATTAAGATCTTTTGTCTGTTATCCCTTGTCTGTTTAATCAATAATTTGGCTTTATACGTAGATCTGATTTGCTGTCATTAGAACTGTGAGCCAGAGTGATTCCTTAAATTTAAAATGTTGCCAAAACTTGAGGCTAAGGCAGGGCTTGTCTGGAGCTTCTCCTCATCTCGTGACAGCTGGAGCCCCTCTGCTCTGGAGACAGGCTGGGAGGGTGGTTTTGTTCAGCCTGGAGAAGAGAAGGCTCTGGGTAGACCTCTTTTTGGCCTTTCATGACTGAAAGAAGGTTTGTGAAAGAGAGGAGGAGCAGCTTTTACCAAAGGAAGTAGTGACAGGACAAGGGACAATGGTTTGAGTTGACAGATGGTGAATTTGGATTGGACATGAGGAAGAAATTCTTCCCAGTGAGGGTGGAGAGGCCCTGGCACAGGTTGCCCAGAGAAGCTGGGGCTACCCCATCCCTGGAAGTGTTCAAGGCCAGATTGCACAGGGCTTGGAGCAACCTGGTCTAGTTGGAGATGTCTGTACCCGTGGCCGGGGCTTGAACTGGATGGTCTTTGTTGTAAATATGTAATTTACAACAGCAGGAGCATCAGAAAGATGCAGGCAATTCCCAAATGTCAGTTTTGTGTGCAAATTGAGCAGTACCAGTGTTTTGGAGTGAGTTGGGCTAAAAAGGGTGTATAAATAGGAAATCACTCTTTTGGAGGGCAGTCATCTGCAAAGGACTTGCAGAACTTAAGATTTTAGTTGTTTTTCAGGCAGAAGTGAGATTTTTCAGGCCATGTACTGATGTCATGGAAGCTCTTATTTACCCCCACCCAAACTAGAGATTTCTGCAGTCTGGCCTTTCTAACACCTTTGTGTCCCAGGTCAGGTCTCAGGATTCAGCCTGTTCACCGAGTTCTTCCTTATTAAGCTCCTGCACAAAGTCACCAAAAATCGACTCATTTCATGCACATATTTTTTGTTGTGTTTTTGTGGGTCTTATGTGTTTTTGTGGGTTTTGATTTTTTTTATTTTAATTTTTAATTTCTTTCTTTCAATTGCCTCAGCAAAGTTCTGGAAGAAAGGATTTGGACCCATCTTTTTCTATACTGGTAATGAAGGTGACATCTGGACTTTTGCTCAGAACTCTGACTTCATATTTGAGTTAGCAGAGGAACAGCAAGCACTTGTCATTTTTGCTGAACATGTGAGTATTTTAGTCATTATGCATCCTTTAGAGTTCTGTTCTGTTCAGTGTTACCAAATTCAGCTTTCTGCAGGTCTGAAATAATGGTACCATTTCTTGCCGTGGAGCTAAGTCAGACCTGCTATAAGCTTTCTCCTCATGACAGCAGAACTTTACATAATCATGGCTTTTGAATAATTTTTTTACTGTGCCTCCCAGCACTCCAGGATAGAGACTGTTTCAGTACAGCTTATGCCACAAATGATTTGCTTTTGTAAGTAGTTTCTACAGGCTTTAAACTCCATGTTGGAGTAGTGAGATACTTTGTTTGGATAATATTTAATCTCTCTACCCTGCAAAGTTCCAAACCAACCTTTCCCACACTACACTACTAAATCTAGTATCTATCATCTTAGGCATGACGAGATTATCCTGTTCCCTTTTGTAGCTGGGGACCTCAGGAGACATACACGTGCTGAGAACCCACTTGGCACCCACTGAAGCAGCTGTCACGTACTGGCCATCCACTCCATGATCTGTCCTGAAGGTGTCTGTGTATCAGGTGCAGGAGACAAGGCACTTCCTCAGTTATGGAGAAGTTAGAGGACACCTCATGCTCTGTTATCTCTTTATATTGGTGCACACTTAGCCCAGCTCTGTGGTGAAAGCAGAGAAGACCCAGAGCAGCATTGCCACAGTGTATCTCTTTCGTTTCAGAGGTACTATGGGAAGTCTCTTCCCTTTGGACTTGAGTCAACACAGCTGAAGAAGACTGCTCTGCTTACCGTGGAACAAGCCCTTGCTGACTATGCAGTGCTGATTACTGAGCTTAAGCAGCAGTTTGGTGCTGCAGACTGCCCTGTCATCGCTTTCGGAGGCAGGTAGGGGTTGTGTGGGCTCCCTCCCTTCTCTGCATCCTTTCCCAGCCAAAGTTATACTGCCATAGATCTTTTTACTCTCAGGGGGGTTCTCAATGCAGAGCCTTAAGCTATCCTTTTGAGAGCAGATGGGCCTGTGCCTCAGCTCCCATGAGCTGAGGTCCCACTGTGTCCCACTGTGCTTTCCCATCAGGAATTAGTCTGCTTTTGTGGTTACTTTGGAGAAGCACCCCTGACAGGATGTTTCTAAGCTTCTTTAGTGTCTGAATCATCCAGAACTGCAGAAAAAAAAAAATAGCTTGGAAAGGGTAAAGGGAAAATACCAGGCTTTACAGTGATGAGCGATGGGATGGTGTGTCAAAACCTGAGGAAACAAGCACTAGTGGGGTCCCTCAGCTTGCTTCATGAGGTGTTGGCTACAATGAGCCTCACCTGAAATGTTTCTACACTAATGCATGCAGCATGAGGAGGAAACAAGAGGAGCTCAAAGCTTTGGCCCAAACTCAGAGGTTTGGCACCATTAGCAAAAGCGAAGTCTGGTAGGGTAAGTCCTGTGACTGGAGGGCCCTGTTGGATTGTTACAGGCGCTTCAGAAGGGACAAAATGTCTGGAGGTCACAGTTGGCGGTGCCACAATTAAAAGCCTCTGGGTAAGAATCAAGGGACAAATAAATAATGCAGATGTCACTGTGGGAGTCTGCTTTGGATCTCCCAGACAGGACGATGACGCCAACAAATTATTCTTTGAGGAACTAAGGATGCTTTCAAGTCAACTTCCCTTGTCCTTACAGGGGACTTCAGCTTGCCAGAAATTGACTGGGAAAATCACAAAGGTGGTACAATCTAGGCCAGAATATTCCCTGAAAAACCCAGATAACAACTTTATGGCACAGTTCTTAAAGGAGCAGAATTGGAAAGATACCCTTCTTGATCTACTGCTTGTCGACAGAGAGGATTTTGTGAGCAAAGTGGGTATTGGCAGCTGTTTTGGCCACTGCAACCACGAAGCCATCGAGAAAAAGGAGCAAAACCTCAACTCTGGCCGTGAGGAGAGACTTCAGCAGACTTCAGGCTGCTCAGGGAATTATTGAGTAAAGTCCCCTGGGAAAATGTTTTTGAAGTGATGGGGTCTGTCAGTGTTGGCTCTACTTTTTAAGTATCACCTGTCAAGGGCACAGGAGTGGCAATTCTCAAATGTCGAAAGTCAGGCAGGTGAGGCAGAAGGCCAGCTTGGCTGAACAGGGATCTTCTCTTGGAAGTAAGGTGAAAAGGAGGTTGTATGGCCAGTGGAAGCAAGGTCAGGTGTCATGAGAAGAATACAGAGATATTGCTTCCCACTATAGGGAGAAAATTCATGTGATTAAAGTTTAATTGGAATTGAAGCTGCCAAAACTGTGGACAATGATAAGAAAGAGTTTTTAAATACATTAATGATGAAAGGCTATGTAGAAATAACATTGGCTTGTTGCAGGATGAGGGTGGTCACCTCACAAACAGGGACAGAAACAAGGCGGAGGCGTTTATCACATTCTTTGCTTCTGTCTTCACCATGGTTGACAGACCAAAGGGGTCTCAGTGCCTTGAGCTGAGAGACTACGAATGTGAGAATAATCAACTCCCTGTTGACCCTGAACATGTGCGGGATCTGCTGCTCCATCTGGTTCCCTACAAATCTATGGGACTTGTTGAGATTCATCCAAGAATTTTCAAAGAGCTGCTGATGTCATTGCAAAACCTGTCTTGATGATTTTTGAGCACTCGGGAATCCGGAGAAGTCCCAGGTGGCTGGAAGCTGGTGAACAATGTCCCAGTTTTCAAGAAGGGAAAGAAGGAGGACCCTGCAAACTACAGACCTGTCAGTTTCACTTCTGTGCCAGTAAAATCTGAGATGATCATGGCTAATATTATTCTGGGAAGTATTGAAAAACCACCTGGAGCGCAGTGCAGTTATTGGTCAGCTTCTGGAGGGGGAAGCCCTGCATGTTGAACCTGATTTCTTTCTATGATGGGGTAACCCACCTGGTTGATCTAGGAGAGCCAGTAAATGTCATTATTTTAGACTTCAACAAACCTTTTGATGCTATCTCTCCCAAAGATTTTTCTGGGCTACATGTCCAGTGTATGATGGATGAGCAGCTGGCTCACTGGTCAGCACAAAGAGTTACAGTGTCTGGGCTAACACCAGACTGGTGTGCAGTCACTAGTAGGATTCTGCAGGGCTCCATCCTCAGCTCTTCTATATCTTTTTTAACGATCATGGATGCAGGACTTGAAGAAATACTAAGTCAGTTTGCCAACAGCACTAAACTGGGAAGAGCCGTTGACTCCCTTGAAGGCAGGAAGGCCCTGCAGAGAGACCTCAATAAATCAGAGGTGGACAATCAGCAACCCTATAAAGTTTTCCAATGGCAAGTGCTGGGTTCTTCGCCTAAAACAGGGCAACATTGGCTGTGCTTATGGAGTGGGGAACGGGAAGCTGGAGAGCAGTTGTGGGAAGGGACCTAGGGGTCCAATGGCATATTGGATATGAGTCAGTAGTGCCCTGGCTGCCGGGAGGGCCAACCGTGTCCCAGGGGGCATCGGGCCCAGCATTGCTGGCTGGGTCAGGGTGGCAATTATCCCACTTTGCTCTGTGCTGGGGTGGCCTCACTTTGTTTTGGGCACCACAATGTGGAAAAGACATTAAGCTATTAGAAAGTATCCAGTGGAGGGCCATGAAGATGGGGTAGAGTCTGAAGGGGAGGACTTCTGAGGAGTGACTAAGATCACTTGTTTTCTTCAGCTTGGAGGAGACTGAAGGAAGACCTCACTGCCCTCTTCAGTATCCCGTTCTCTTCACCCATGACCAGTGACAGGACTCAAGGAAACAGTGTGAATCTGTCAAGGGAGGTTTAGATTTGATATCAAGAAAATATTTTTCACCCAGAGAGAAGCTGAGCACTGGAACAGGCTCCCCACGGAAGTGGTCATACACCAAGCCTGTTTGAGTTTAAGAAATGTTTGGACAACACTGCCAGGCACAGGGTGGGATACTTGGAGTGTCCTGCACAGGGCCAGGAGTTGGACTCAGTGATCATGATGGGTCTCTTTCAGTTCAGCATATTCTATGATTCTATGAAAATGAGAAATTCCTCCTGCAGGATCAGAACATTTTACATTGGAAATACAGGAAATTAATAATTGGTAAAATATTCTTTCAAGGGGCCACACAGCTTTTATTAAATCCAGCCTCTTTAACAGCATCCAGCCATTTTCATTGTAGGCCTTTTCATAATTCTGCTCTGCTGCTCTTTGGTTCCTTGCAGCAGTCCTTTCTCAGAGCACTCACTGTGCTGCAGCTGGGTGGATGTGATGTCCTTTGCATTGATGGATCCCCTCTCTTGCAGTAGAGGGGTGTTTACCTCCAAAAGTCTTCCAGACGTACTGGGCTTTGAATTGAATTGCAGTGAGGTAGAAAGCATTTGACATGATAGTTATTAAGCCTTCAGCTGGTTGCAGTGTGGTGACTGAACTGTTGATCTGTGGTTTATACTGTGACTATCAGAACAGTAGCTAGACTAGGAAGGCCCAGAAGCTATCCTGGTGTAGGAAGGTGGGAGAGGGATTCAGCAAAACCTCCTGGCTGGCTGTATGTTAGACTGCAGCTCTCTGTGTGTAATTGAGGGCTCAGTCTGGAGCAGCCCTGAACACACTAAACCCAAATAAAGAGCACTGAAATATGGCAGTACTGGAGAAACACAGCATTTCCCCAGGAGAGAAAAGACAGACCACTTCTGGTGCTTATAACTGTACCAAATTAACCTGAAATTACTTGCAGCAGGTTTCAGGTAATGCCTGTCTCCAGGACCGGGGCTCGAGAAATGTAAATTGCTTTACACATGGGTGTTGTGGGAACAGTATTTACTGAATCACTTGAGGTGGTAGGGAGGGAGATTGAGTGATTTCAAGCTTGAAGTTAGACCAGGTTTAACCTGTGTTTTGGGGATGTCATTTGCTATCCCCAGTGGCCTCAGAGGAACTGCACAACCATCAGCAAATTACTGACTACTGTCATCTTGGGTCTGTCTAGCAGCCCTTGGTCCAAGTGTAGATTGTGGTCCTGGCACTGAAGCTACCAAGGTAGCTTTGACTTTTCTTGTGACATTTGTTAGCTTTTCCCCTTCCCTATATCTATGCTGATCAACTATGCAGCTGTTATTTGGGGTGCCCAGAGAGGATTGTCTCCACTTTCCAGGAGTCGAGAGGGCTGCCTGTTCTGCCATGTTCAGGGACACCCTTTTTGCCAAAAGCCTGGCAAAGTTCTGACTAGTTCTAACTAGTCTTGTCATTCTGTACGCAAAATGTTCAGCGTGTCTTCTCTCTTTGAACAGTGAGTGCTTCACTCAAACCCTGCTTTGCTCTGCTGTGAAGCTGTCGGGACATGCTCAAGATGGTGCAAAGTTAAATATTGAGGCAGGATTTACATTTGTCTACAGAAGCAAACTGAGCTGCTGTGTTCCCACCAGAACTGGTGTGAGCATTTGGGGAAAGGCCAGTATGAGCACTGTGTGCTGCTCATTGGCCACAACTGGATCAACATGAGCATGAGGTGCAAAGCATCACAGATATCCATGAGCACGATGCATATCGTGGAGCACGCATGAAAACATGAGGCATCACGGATATCCTGAGCTTATTGTTACCTTGGGTTAGGTGAGCCTGTAAATGTTGGCCTGAGTTATTACAGTATAAGTTGTTGTTAAAGGAAATAACTCTTGCCTCTTCTTGGTAGCTATGGAGGAATGCTGAGTGCTTACCTGAGGATGAAATACCCAAACGTTGTGGCTGGTGCGTTAGCCGCCAGTGCTCCTCTGCTGTCTGTGGCTGGGCTTGGAGACCCCACTCAGTTCTTCAGAGATGTCACGGCAGTAAGTAACATCTCTTTCCAGGAGCAGTATTTTCTTCCTTTAGGATTGCTGTTTCTTTTTTCTTTTCCAGGTGTTTAAATAGATAGCTGTTTTCACAGCATCACTGCTAAGCAGAGAGTGCAATTAAATGGCAACCTGCAAAGAAAAGCAGTGGTTGCAGGATGGCTGAGCACTGCCTTAGCTGGGGCAGCTCAGGGTTCACAGGTGCTGCTCCAAGCAGCACAACTCCGTGCCAGTACCTGTAGTACTACTAAGAATTGACTTTCCCATTTCTAATGGCTTGACCATATTACAGCCTGAAATTTTTCCCTTGTGCCTGGCTGAAGCCCTTTTGGATTATTTGTTTTTCAAATCCCCTCCCAAAATGCTGTATTGGTACCAATGAGTCATAGCATGTCCTTAGTCCACAGTGATTGCATTTTCATAAAGAACTTGGAAATCTTCATTTCATAACTAAGAATGTACAGGGTGTCCCAGGATCACTTAAACCAAACTTTAAATGTGGCTTTTGCAGCTTAAGACCGTAAAAAGTTGGTGTTAGAATTGACTTCGATTTGTCTTATAAGGAAAGAAATTTACTACTTGGTTGTACTGAAGTCTTGTGATGGTATCTGTTCTGCCTCTTTTTTGGCATGAATTTCTAGATCTGGGAGACACAGATGGCTTTGTATGCACTACCTTTGTGGTCCCTCAGTTGGGCTGAGGTCTGTGCCTGGTGCAGGAGTCAGTGAGCACACAGAGATGAGACCTTTCATGCTTTTCTGCCCAGAATTAGTGCTAGTCTATAGTTCATTAAGCCGGCACCTCTTTTTGGGGAGTTTGCAGGCTTTTATACAAGTTACAACAAAGTTACATGGAACTTGTTCACTGGTCAACTTAACCAGTGCTTTTCTGCACATGCTCCAGTCAGTGCCCGGTTCACTATACCAGGGTGGTCTGACATTAACATGTGAGATGTCTCAGGGGTGATTTTTACCTTGATGCTTAGTCTTATGCTACCTTTGGGCCACCTTATCATTCTTCTCCCCGATCCTTCTGGTCTGGAGGTGATTCATCTTTGTTGACATATTCTTGTCATTGTGTTACTTTGCTGTTATTCTCTACTTCAAGAACTACACCTGTGTATGTAACTTTTGGTCTTTTTGCTCTTGTTTATATACATGAACACTTTGTTTCTGTGCAGAGACTTACACAACAGATAGCTTTACCAATAAGTATAAAGAAGAGACTGCTTTATGAAAAGAAACACGTTTGAAACTCCTAAGTACATAAAAGAATAATAGACATCTTGTCTTAGAGTTACACATTTTCAAACAAAAAATGTAATACCATTTTGTGTGGAAAAATTCACAGCGCCAGAGGTTTATATCTAAAAAAGAGACAGAGGAGTCCTGTAATTTTATTTGAATAAAGGGAGAGGCCATGGGGCATTTCTCATGGGGTCTTTCAAATGGCTGGGGGACACAGCCCCCTTTTTATCCTGATTTCCCAGATGCATCATCCTCTTCCTTTCCCTTTTGGCTGAGGTACTTGGAAGGTGCAGACTTTCCGAATCACCTACTCTATGTCCCCCTCTGCTGTGCAACCCTCCCTTTTTTTTTTTTTTCTTTTATATAGCAAAACACTATTCATAATTCTGTTAAGCCTTTGTTCTTTTTCTCTAAGTTCAGGAATTTAACATGGCCTTGGCTGAGCAACGGTCCATGTCAATTAGTAACATTTTCTAGAACTAACTAAGTAACTTCTGTTACTTCACTATCTATAAGTCTCTGTCCCTATATACAAGCAGATTCACAGTCTGTTTGTAAAGACACATTCATCTTATTCCTTTCAGTTTAGTCAGCTAACAGGCCCTGCAGTGGGAATTCCTCCCTGGTTGAAGCTAACTTCTTTTCAGCCTCCCTGTCTTGCTTCAGCTGTGAATATGCTGTGAGTCATTACACACCCGCAAACTTAGGGCTTTAACCTTTTCACGTGAAAAAACTTTCCAGCTAATTTATAAATCTCTTTTCTCTGCAACAGTAAGCCAGGCTCTGGGCTGAGCTCTTAAGCAAGCACTAGGTGGTTTCAAAGTACTGCCTTCCATCTTCATTGTGGAGGTTGCTCTGATGTACAGTTTATGCATCTGAAATCTGAATTGTTCTTCTTGCTGAGAACACCTGTGAGAGCTGTTAATGCCAATGAAGGCACATGGAATGACTGCAATTTCTCCTCCCTCTGCTAAGCCAAACTGTTTCTGGTCTGTAAGGGTCTAGGGGTGAGCTTAAAAAGGTCCTCATGCCAGGCAGTGCTTGGCAGCAGCCCAGCAGTGCCTAGAGGGGAGCTCAGTCATCACAGTAGCCAGAGCAGACCTGCTTCTCTGTCCCAGGCCAAACTATTCCCACACTCCAGTTAGAGTCATTAGTAGGTGAAGATCAATAAGCACACCAGGAAGGATATTTGGATCTTCTAAAGAGATGTCCAGGTAAACTGTGGGAAACCCCACAATGATTTCTTTAAACATAATTATCAGACAAAGGCAGAATTAGGAAGAAAAGAAAGGTCCCAAATCTGTTTTTTAGTTGAGGATGTCTTCATAAGAAAAATGCCTAGCTATTGATTTGTAGTTACTTACCTTGCTCTAGCAGGGTAAAGAGACCTCAGAAGAGCCCTAATAATTCTTCTTGTTACAAAACACTGGTTGCCAGGAGATCTAATCTACCTTACAACTTGAGAGAGGAGAAAGAGCTTGAGTTCCTAGGGCCTTCAATCACAGAAACAACTTGATCCACCATAACCAACCACAACTCTTCAAACCTAACCTCAAGTGCTTTTTCAGGATCAGTAATGGTTTTCACAAGAAAAAGGACATGGTCATTTGGCAGGCCACTAGCAGGCTAAAGAAGAAAAGCAGATCTTGGTCTTGTACTCCCAGTGCATAACTGACTTCTCCCATGGCTCTTTCTCACAGATAAAGTGCAATTTCAAGGACTCTTCTCTGTGTTTAAAAAAACCAAAACCCTTATGACCCTTGCAACCTGCCCCCTTCTCTGAGGCATGCTTCAAATTCTCTTGCTGCTTCATATTCAGCTTGGTGCTCCATGAAGGGCAGAGTGTTTTGTCTGATGGCTCATCCCAGCCAGACCTCGTGACACAGCTGCTGCTTGGCCTGAGCTGCGCAGAGTGTTGGCTTCTGCAGAGACAAGCTGACTCTCTGAAAGACAGGGCAGAAGCACTGGTGTCACTGCTCCTGGAAATGCAGATGAAGTGCTGAGCAGTGGCCATTAACCCCTGTCATGTTCTGGTCCTTCTGGCAGTTCTTTCCGTTTCAGCTTCTTCAAGTCTCTCCTGTGGGAAACCGTCATCTCGTATCTTTTCTGTCCCTTCAGGATTTTCAGAAGTCCAGCCTAGGCTGTGTCACAGCTGTCCGTAAAGCCTTCCAGCAGATCAAAGACCTGTGCCTGAGTGGAGGTAAGAAGGGAGGCCTGCAACCTTTCCAGCTACGGCGGAAAAAAGTTGATACAGCTTTACCTCAGCTAGTTGTTCAGACAAGTCAGTGCAGATGCCCACATGGCTTCCTCTTTCTGCTTGCACAATTGATGTTTTCTTTTATTAACAGTTTCATTTAGCATTAAAATTGGTAACCAACACTGAAACATAAATAGCTCTGTGGAGCTTTGCACAGTGTTCATGAAACCATTTTTTCTGCAGCAAAGTGCAAAACCACTTGGAGGTGAAAACCACTTGTATAGTATTTTATGCTAGTAAAGGTACATGTTTCACCAGATATTTGTCTTCAATATCCACATCATGAAGAGCTGTTCTTGTGGGTATGACACATGTGTGGCTCAGCTCACTGGACAGATCTGAGAAATATGTGGAGGGCAGTCTAGGTCCTGAAGCAATCATCCAAGTCCCTTCCATCTCCAGTCTTGGACAGTTAGAACAGACTGGTGAAGACCTGTGCAATGCTCCTAAGTAGGCTGGACTGTGACGCAGCATCTCCTGGAAGCTATGTGTGGTGTTGGGACAGATGTGGTGGCTTCTGGGTCTGTCTTGAGCCTTTGGTCTGTGATGCTGCGTATCAGGAGCTGTGTGTCTCCCAGCTGCTGCTGGTCCTGAAACTGCCAGTGGAGCCTGGGGATCAAAATGCCCTTTTAGCTTTGGATCACAGCAGCAAGAATGTTACTGTTAACCAGTCAAGCTCTTCCAGCTCTGCCTGAGGCCATGCTTTCTGCAGCTGGGGGTAAGGTGATCATATTTAAGGCTTTGGCCCTCAAGTGTGTATCCAGAGTCAGGTCCCAGGCCGTGCGTTTCCAAGCAAAAGCAGCTGTGCTCTAGTGGTCAGCTGTAGAGCAGGATTGGGACAGGAACTGAGACTCCAAAATGTGGAGGATGAAAATGAAGGGAGCAGCTTTCCACAGCAGAAAAGCAAAGATTGTATGGGTACATCTTGAAGGAATGTCTTTAAAGATGAATTTCCTGACTCCAGCTGACCTCAGGTATATCTTGAGAGGCCTTTGTGAGGACTGTTCTCATTTGGCTGTTCTTCCTGCAGATGCAGCATCCTCCAAAGAAGCTTTTGGTTTGGTTTTTTTTTGGG
>VXBQ01011941.1:24417-68739 GCA_013400175.1 Phainopepla nitens | reverse complement strand
GAAGATGGTGAAGGGCAGCATCGACCGTATGTTTGACAAGAACCTGCAGGACCTGGTGCGCGGCATCCGCAATCACAAGGAGGATGAGGTGAGGGGACCCTTGCCCGCGCTGCGGCCCGGGGATGTCACCGCTGCCCGCTGGGGCCGTGCNGGAATGTTGGTTTGGGAAGGGGGAAGCGGGACTCAGAACGAGAAAGGTGACGCTGGGGTGTGGGGCAGGAGGGACAGGCTGGGTGAGAGCACGAGGGTTAATACGGGAGGATCGTGCTTGCTGCTCACCTTTCCATTCGCTGTGTTGTTGTGGTGTTGAAATCCGTGATATACGCAGGGAAACATGTATTTATATATACATATACACGCAAATGTTTCATTATTATTATAGAGGAATGATATAGAGGAATTCCTTCCTCTCCAGCCCTACAGTCACGTGCTGTAGTGAGCTCTGTATTCTTCACCCTGAAGCTATTATACAGGAGAGCTAAGCTCCTAATTTAGCTTTCAGACCATTCCTGCCTGGTATCTCCTGACTAAAATGTCTTTCTTTCACAGCTTTTCTAGGCAGCTATCAGTTCTCCGTGTTGGCCTGTTACCCACTCTTGTGTGAGAAGCACGTGATCAGGAAATTAGTATAGGTGAAATAATTAGTCATCAAGAACGTGTTATGTGAGACTCCAAAGTGAAGTGTCACATGGTAATTGAGAAGTAACGGGCCCTAATGTCATTTATGTTCATCTTCGAGTAACTCATGAAGCCTAAGAAGCTTTCTTGATGTTGGTCTGACAGCTGGGCTTTGCTGGTGTGTTGGGGGCTTGCTGTGGAGTCGATATCAGCTATCAAAAGCATCTGGAAAAGTTGTAAACATGTAACTAAATGAAGAACTTTACTGGGAAAACTGATCTTCCTTGCTGGTGCTGTTGAACTGAAACACAAAATGCAATTTCCAAAATCTCTGTGAAGCCCCTTGTGCACAGGACAAGGGGTTGTTTGGTGGTGAGCATACCTGGGAAGCTTCAGTTTTTCACAGAATGACAGAATATGCTGATTTGGAAGAGACCCATCAGGATCACAGAATCCAAATTATTTTAGCATATGTTAAATTTCTGGTATTGGTTTGGTGGCAGAGGAAGGCAGGGCTGCTGTGCAGTGCCCTGAAAAAATGTGGGAAACACCATGAAGTGGCAACAGCAAATTTGTATGGGATTTGTATGGAATTTCTGAGCCCAGTGTGTTCTGCCAGAGCAAGACCTGGTGAGCAGTGTTCCCATGGAGCCCCCCCAATGTGGTGTGCTGCTTTTAGTAAATCTGCTTTATTCCTTTGTGCCTAGGACAGAAAATGTTCCATCAGCTGTCAAACCCCTAAGGACCCTCCTGGTGAAGGTCCAGGCCTTTGTGGCACCAGTTCTTTGAGAAGAATTGAATGTGCTTTCTAAAATAATTTTGTGACAAACAGCTTCATAAAGAGAACTGTGAGCCACACCAAGCTTGTTCTCAGTCTGTGACAAGAAATGGTTCAAATGTTTTGGCTTTGGTGCCATTTGGAGTTAGGAAAAAACACTCTTTGGACAATTTTGTAGGGCTCTGTACTTTTTGGAAGCTGGTACTTGGGCATGTGCACACTCTGGGATTCAGTGAGGTCAGAGCAGTGTGTTGTCTCTTACAACAGCTGGGCTGCAGCATGATGGGATTTTAAACTCTTCAGTTTAGAGTACAAATGGGGAGATTTTGAAATAGATAACTATAGGGATAACTCCTTTTTATGTTCTCATGAGCACAGCATTTTAATTTTAAGAATTAAACCCCAAACCAGGGTGTGTTCAGCTGATTAAGACATTGCACTGGTAAAATGTGTGTGTTTGGGAATCCTTCAGACATTTTTCTTCTAGGGAGTGGCTGCAAACAGTGCAGGACTGTGCCTTTTCCTGGCTCAGCTGGAGAGAGCTGAAAATGTGCTGTTGAGCTTTTGGGTGTGGATTCAGTGCTTCCCAGACACTGGCCAGGGACATTGGCTAATTTTCAGGTGATGTTACAAAATCAGAATTCGGTTTTAGAGGAAGTAGCTGCAGAATTTCTTCCTCTTTTCCCTACAGTGCTTCCATTGTTCATTGTATCTGTTAAATGTTGCTCCAGTTCTGTAGTTCAACCAACATTTGTATGTCTCAAGGTAAGTATCTAAGCCTAAGACAGACACTCTGTCCTGTTCAGGAAAGCAAATTTGTTTAAAACAAACAGTGCTTTTGTGGGGAGGATATTGGCTATTGGTCTTGGCTCAACAGGAGTTTCTCCAGGAGGAGTTGTTTCTGGAAGGGATCTGCTGTGGTTGTTAAATAGCAGTGATATGGAGAGAAATGAAGGCAAGATTGTTGTTTTGGCTTCTGATTTACTTGTGCTTTTTGCAGGAGGTTAGTTTATTTACATGTCTTGGGTTTTGTGTATTGGAATTTAATCACATGGAAAAATCTGCCGTTGCTTATTCCCCCATCTCTCTGGGCAGTCTGTCCGGTAGATCTGAGATGGGAAGGTTTATTCCTTTCCCCTCCTCCCGCAGGTGCCCCGTCTGGTATTTCACAGCCCATCGAGGCTGTGGGGTGCTTGGCCCCCAGATCGCTGTGGCTTTCTCCGTGCGGTTCTTTGACAGCCCCACTGTTCTTGCTTGATGGGTTTGTGTTCTTCCTGTGTTGCTGTGACCCTAAATCTCACACCCCAAGGTGTGTCCTGAAGTCAGAGGAGGCCACGTCTCTTTATTGCTAAGTTTTGTGTGCTCCTCAGCTCGTTAGAGGCGCTGAGAGTGCTGGAGGCTGCTGGCCCTCACAGCCTCTGCAGCCTGTGAATTCCCTGCCAGAGGCATTTCCTTTGTGTGACCCATTTATTTTGAGTTTAAACACTGAACCTGAAGGGATGGGCCTCCCTAAGGATGCGAGGCAGGGGAGAGGAGGTGGTTAACACGGTTCCGTGCAGACGTACCCTGTCCATTTCCAGTGTTGTAGGGACTGCTGGAGCTGCTCGTCCTGCTGCAGGCTAAGTGCTGAGTGCGAGGGGTGAGGTGGCAGAACGGCATTAGCTCCTTGCAGGTCTGACGCTGGGTTTACTTTCCAGCAGTTGCTTTAGTCCCTGTGGTGTTTCCCAGTGCCAGTTCAAAGCCAACCAAACTTATCCTACTGCATTTGCCCGAGTTTTAACTTCCAATACCTCATTCTCTTCCTTTCATTTGGAGAAGGAATGCTTTTGCTAATGCAAGTGGTGTTTGTCAGCAGTTATGACGTGGGTTTTTATGCCCTGGAGTAACTTCTCCCACTTTGTGCCTGCTGCTTCGGGATCCACTCCACAGCGTGCTCAGGAGAGGAATGCTTGCACCAAAGCTGTTCAATTACACTGGATTTTTGCCAAGATAGTCCAAACTGATCAATTATGTCTGTTCTCCTAAATGTGTAATAAGGGATAGGATAATTCTTTGCTGTTTAGTTATGACGTGGGGTTTTTCATGCACAGTGTTTTTCATTCACAGTTAAGTTTGCTTTTCCCAACAAGCTCCTGTCAGATGCTGATGTGAGATGTTCCTTTATAAAATTGAAATTATAAAGTTACAGAAACAGATATTAATGAGTGTGCTTAGGCTCATTCAGATAGTAGCCCTCTGTTTCAGGTGTCTGTGATTTACTGCAGGACACTTAAGGAGAGAGAAGAGATTTAAAAAGTCCTGTACAGAATATCTGTGCACTTCTCTTATGAGAAAATTGTCCCCTCTTTTCTCAGAGACTCTGATGTGTGTGCTAGGATTAACCCTTTGTAGTTTTGTTAATCATACTTTCAGGAAAAATCATATTGAAAAATTCACATTTTCCTGTCTGTGGTGTTGGGTGATAAGTATCTCATTGCTGGTTTACATTTAAACGGTTTTGGAAGAGTGAAAGGGGCAGTCAGTGCTGCCAGTTGAGAAGAAGAAAATGACTTCAGTTACTAATATAATGCTAAATGGGAGGAGCATTGTGTCTCATGCTGTGAAATGTGTTTTACTGTCAGCCTGGGCTTTCTCCCCTGGCAGCAGCTGCTTGCTTGCTGAGTGTTACCTGAGGACAGGGCACTTGGATTGTTAAAAAAGCTTTTTCTCTCTAAATAAAGGGCTGCTGTGTTCCACTGCTGATTTCCAGCTTCTTGGACACATTTTCAGATGAAACGATGATGTGGGGAGTTTTGAGGAATCTTTTCACATCACAAACTCTTCTGGGCTCAGCCTGTCCTCAGCGAGGCTTTCTCATGCTGTGGCTTCTGACAGCCAGGCCTCAGCCACCGGTGCAGTATTAGTATTTGATGGTAAAGGATGTGGGATGGAACATAATCAGGGAATTTTGAGGAATGCTAAACAGCTTGTTGGTGCCTGAAAGAACAGACCGACTGCTGGGCAGCACAGTTCATTGATGACAGACAGCTCTTTGAGGCACTGCTGCTCCATCAGTTACTGTGTGTCATAAACGTGTTGGTATCTTTGAAGGCAGCTCATTATTCCACCCACTTCCAAGTGCATCTCGAGTTGCTATTGTTAATTCTTGGCATGTGTGAATCACTGCAAAAGACAAAGTCGGAAACAGAAACAATACACAAAGAGGGTTGGATAAGGACCTCACACCACTTGGTGAGAAACCAGTCTGGGACTGGCCTGCAAGGCCCAGTGTGGCAGTGTCCTGCCTTACCTGCTGTGTCCCAGACACAAAGGGCCTGGAGCATGGAACACGAGCCAAGATGTGGCCTTGTTCTCCTGTGATTACAGCCAGGAGCAGCTGAGGCTTTGCATTAGTGCTGCCTTTCAATAGCTTCTTGCTTTCCCCTGTATTAAATATTACTTAATTGGCTGTGGCATAAGTGGGGATAATAGCTTTGTTCCCAGTCCTGATCGTTTTATAGCTGTCTCTGCTGAGGGTTTGAAATGCTCCAGGCAGCTCTGCACTGGCAGAAGTGGAAGTAAATATTGTGCCCAGGCAGGTCCAGGGGAGAGAAAGAGCTGTCTGGTACCTAAGAAATGGAGTGACCATCCACTGTACCTTTAATGAGGCCAGGAGAAAAACAGCCAGAAAAATCAAAGTGCAATATGGATACAAATTATATTTCTACACTGTGATCAACTGCAGAGAGTTGTTTATTTGATGTTTTTGATGCAGATCTTTGTCCCAGTGCTGAGTGCTGAAAATGGTTGGGGTTTTTTTTGTGGTTTCTTGCCATCAGTGTCCATGAAAGTGACTGAAAACCTCTTCCTCCCCTGGGTTAGTGATTACATTTGTGTACAGACAGCACCTTTAGGTTTTTCACTTGGAGGTGTGCCTGTGAGTACATCCTGTTCCTGGTGCCCTGTGAAGGGCAGCATTACATGGCAGGCACCAGGAAGAACTGACCAGTTCATGAGATCAGTTACAAGGGAGCATTTGTGTTCATTAGGTTATTAAAAACTGCTGATTGTTCATGCTGAGAAATTGAAATGCTTCATCATCTGAGGGGAGTCTGCTAAAATCCAGGAGTCAGGAAGCATAAAAACACTTGAATAGGGTAAAAGTTGCAGAAAATAACATTGTTAATGGTAGTGTTAGTAGCTCAGAAAGGTGGTTGAGTGGGTTTTTTAAAATAAGAAATTTTCAAAGCAACTGAAATAAGTGAGCCCTGTTGAATCCTCAGTGTAACTGAGGACTGGGAATGTTTGGTTCCTGCCAGCTCCCCCTCAGTCACTGCCCAGCAGGCTGAGCAGTCATAGCTGAGTGCTGGTTTCTGTATTAGCTGTTTCTTTTTTATTGTTATTTCCATGATGACCTCGATGTTCAAACCTGAGGACTTCTGCTGAGAAATTCCCATGTTGAAAGGTGTACAAATGGAGGGAGGTGTCGATGTGGGAATGCTGAAACTTTCTTCTGGTTGGCTCAGTCTTTATGGCAAAGCTGTATAAAATACACTGCCCCAAGTGGATCACTGTTTTAATCACCTTCAGCCTTAAGAGTGGATGTTTGTTTAGTGTGAGTGGTGTGATTGTACAGCAGAGAGGAGGTGAACAAACTTACTTTAATTACACAAATATTTGTGCTGAATTTAAGAAGTCAGGCATGGCCATGGACCATCTTTTTCTTCACTGTCTCCTTACCTTTCCATAACTGCAAAGTACTCACAGCTGTGCCTGAATCACTGTTAGAGCTTTGTAGTATTTTCAGTGTTACATTTTTATTTGGTATTAATACGTCATTAAGCATCTTTTTTTGGTTTATCCCTGAACTACTTCAGTCATCTGAGTCTCAGCAACAACAGCTACTTTAGCTCCTTGGGAGGAAGTGACTGTTTCCTATGAATCCAGCAAAGCACGTGCTTTAATGAAGCCTGCCTTTATCAGAGCCTGAAACTGCAGAGATGTCTGGAACCAGCAAGTTGAAAAATCTACTGTAAGAACACTTGCATCGTTTTTGCATAGTAATGTAAAAATAAAACTTTGGTTACATCTTGTATTTGCAAGGATGAGCACTTTTATCTGCTGCATCTCTCCAGGCTTAAAAGTTGTCTGCTCAGATATGGTTTAGACAGCACAGACCCCTGAGGATTGTTTAATTGCTGTGCAATTAAATTAACAAATACTGTGATCAGACTGGAGATGTGCTTATATTAAGGGACTGATCAGACTGGAGATAATTAAGGGACATCTCTAGACCCTTGCTGCTGCTGCCTGCTTACTGATTTGCTGTTTGGAGTTTGCTGATTGCCACTTTGCTGCTTCTCAAGGTGCCAGCAGTGATCTTGGCCTTGCCCACCTGGGAGGGGGCCAGGATGGCTCGTGTAGCTCCAGCTTCCTGAATCAGTGCCCTTCTGTGGGCATTTCACTGTGAAATGCTGAATTGTCTTTGGGTAAACAGCAAAGAGGAGCTGTCCATGGGAGACTGCCAGAACACCCCAGTGCTTGGAGGGGTGCTGCAGGTGCTTGGAGTCACTTTGGACAAGCAGCTGCAACTCTACAGCTTTCCTGAAACCCCATCTTTGTGTTACAAACCTGTACAAGATCCTGTGTGCTTTAAGGGTGCCTTAAGGGGCCCTAGTGGTTGGTCTGGGCTTGGGTATCTGCCCTGAAATTGTGCACAGTACTTGCATAGATAGCATTTCTCTGAATTTTTAGAATAAAGTTCAAAGGTTTTAATTGGCTTATGAGTCACTTTAGGATGGATGTGTGCATGCATCATGCCAGATTTCAGTTGGTATGTGTAACTTCAGCAAACATTAACAAAAGAAAAAAATTCGAAACCGACTTTTTGCATTCCTTCCTCTGTGTTGTTTGGCCAAGGAGTCTTGTGATCTCACTGTGCTTGTACCAGACAAGGGGGTAGTGGGTGATGCATCGTGTTTCTAATAAATAATATAAAAGTCTGCTGCAAATGAACCAGCAGAACCTCGTGCCTCTGGTGGTGTCACTCAGAACAGTACATTGGGCTGGGATCTTAAGCCTACCTCAGGATGAGCCAGTAAATCCCTGGAATGCTGGATAGCAAGGACAAAACTAAGGCATGTTAAAACATGTACAGCATTGCTGTTATCAACAGCTGAGTGAAAGATAAACCTGGCTTTATGAAAATGCCTTTCAGTTTGCTGAGCCCTTTATTGCAGCTAGGGCCCTCTGCACTGCTGGACTGAGGCTGCTGCAGAGCCATCAAATGAACATTGTGCAGCTTCCCACTCCCTGCTGATCCTCTGCTCTCTGCTCAGCTGCTTTGCCATGGCTTTGGTGAAGTTACTTGTGAGGAGCATGTGTGGGAGCACGTGCCTTGGGATTCTTTCTATCCAGCCATGGAGTAGCCTTAACAAAAGATTCCTGTTATTTATCTCAAATAGCTTTTCCTGAAGTAGTGAAAAAATATAGTATTTTTATGGGAATTAATGTGTAATATGTTGATCTCTAATGCTGTGTCCAAGTCAGTAGAAAGCAGCACATTTTGCTCTTTAATGCCTTTGTCTGTTACTTCAGTTGATTCATTGGGTACTGTCATGGCACAATGTGTCCAGGTGCTGCAAACACTAGAGGTGTTCTCTGACTGGTTCAGTGGTGTTTAAATTCAAGTACTGCTTCTGGGGGCTCGAGAGAAGCCTGGCAAGTGATAAATATTTCTTCTGAGTCAGGAGCTGGCAGCTGATCTGTGCTGGGAATGGGATCTGCTGCCTGAAGTACAAACAGCTCTGAAAGTTCCTTCACCTCCACAAGGTGTCTTGTGGTGCCTGCCTTTGGTGTTGAGCATCATGGTCATGTTAGGAAGTTGCAGCAGTGGGCATCTTCCTCTCATGTGAGACCATCATGTGCTTGAGCTCAGCGTGATCTCACCGAGTTTGTCTCAGAGTCCTACCAAAAACTGATAAATCCTATAGTGCTTAAAACAGAGGAAATGTTACATTTTGTGCTTATTTCTTTTTGTGTTCTAGGTATTTCAGACATTTCTGATTTACCGTGGTGACATATCAGAAAATATCTTGCTCCTTGTAGCATTCACTGTTAATTCTTTCTTTAAAACACTGTATTTAACCCTGGAAGTGAAGAGAAATAGGAACTAATGTTCACTGACATTTTGCTCTTTCATCTGGATGGAAGCACTTGCATGTTGCAGTGACAGGTTTGAATCTCAAATCAAGTGTATTTGGTTTGCTGGGCTGCAACCCAAAGTGGTAGGAATGTGAGTTTGCCTTCTCTTGGGTTTAGAAGGTGGTTTATGCCCGAGATGAAAATACAGATTCTTAAAGACTACTGGAAATGAGTAGTTTACATGATTAAATTTAGTGTAAAGGTTCTGCAGTGATCTCTGTCCCAGTCATTAGTGTGTTCCTGTCAGGTAATGAAAGAAAGTACAGCATGTAGAATCACATGTCTTAAGAACATAATTGTTGTACAGATTAGTGATTTTTTTTTTTTTTTTTTTTAACTTCACATACTGCTTGCTTGAGAAAGATAAGTCTTTTGTGAGCATCTCTGAAATTGTCAGCAAACCCCAGATTCTGTCTTGGCTTAAAATAAAGCTTTAGTGTTTTTCAAAGTTAAGTCAAAAAACATGGCTGGGAAATGAAAAATCCTATGAAATTACATTTTTGGCTTATTACCATGACCCACTCTCCCCTTCCTCCTTCCATTTCGAAGGGACTGTGTCTTTGATTCATGATGCCTTCTTTCTTATTTTAGCCACTCACATTCATTTAAATGCACATATTATCTAGGTGAGATCTTGGAATTCTTGAGGAATTTTGGCTTGTTTTAAAAAAACCAGCCTGTGTGTTTTGTTAACACAACGTATAAAATGTTCCAACATCTCGTTGGTGACATACTTTGAGAAATGCAGTTGTGGCTGTGCTGTTCTCCCAGCTTTGTTGTACTGGCTGCTCAATCTGCAGGCTGCACTGGGTTTTAGCTGGGCTGCTCCTGGCGAGGCAGAGCAATTACAGAGTGCTTGCTGTAGCATTTCACTGAGGAGCCTTTCCCACTTGCCAGCCTCGCAGGAATAAAAGAGAGCCTCAGCTCCTTGCCTGCTGCTCTGAGAGCCTTCAGCTGTGGCCCTGCTCCCAGCTTCCTCCGGAGGGGTTCCTGTGCCTCATGGCTCTGCCTCAGGGGCTGCCTGGGCATGGCCCGGCTCCCTCAGAGCCGCTGCCTGGGCACCTGCACAGCTCTGGGAATGCTGGGGCTTGGGAATGCTCTCAGTCAACCGGCCCGAATGTGTGAGCCATCAACACCCACCTGCAGATTATACTGTCACAGAATTAGTAAGGAATTAAGAGCTAAGAAATATATTGATACTGTAGTGAGTACTGGGAGCGTAAATGGACTCGTGGCACTGCTGAGGCCCCGTCTTGAATGCTGGGGTCGGGTTTGGGCCCCTCATGATAAGAAAGATGTTGTGGGGCTGGAGCGTGTCCAGAGCAGGGACTAGAGCACAAGTGTGATGAGGAGCAGCTGAGGGGGCTCAGCCTGGAGAAAAGGAGGCTCAGGGGGCCCTTGTGGCTCTGCACAACTCCCTGACAGCAGGGGACAGCTGGGGGGGAGTCGGGCTCTGCTCCCAGGGAGCAAAGGGAGAGGGCAGAAGGATACAGCCTCAAGCCTGTGCCAGGTGATATTTAGATTGGATATGGGGGGAAAATGGCTTCGTAGAAAGAGTAGTCAGACATTAGAAGGGCTGCTCAGGGCAGTGGTGGAGTCACCATCCCTGGAAATGTTCAAAAAAATGTGTGGACGTGGCATTTGGGGACATGTTTTAGTGATGAACGTGGCAGTGCTGGATTAACAACCGTTGAACTTGTTGATCCTAGAGGGCTTTTCCAACCTTGATGTTCTGTGATTCATAGGACCTCAAAAGCATTTAAGGAAAAACAGAGCTGGTTATATCCTGGGAAATACTTCGTTTTAATTACCACACTAGGAAATTCCTATATCAGAAGGATTTATGCAAAAACATAATCAGTGCTGGGCAAGATACCCAGATTTTTTTTGCCTGTGTCAGTATGTAAATGTGAGGGGTTTTTTTCTTCCAAATATTTAGACCTCGCTGAGTGACTACAGTTTTTTTCATTGCATCAAGTGGTTGTCGTCCCGTTTGGTGTGTGGTGTGACCCCAGGGAGCAGCTGCTGGGCCGCAGTGGGGGCTGTGGGTGTCGGTCAGCGGGAGGTGCTGTGGTGCAGCGCTGTGCCCCGACAGCGTTCCAGGAGCCAGAGCCTCGCTGAGGATCCGCTCCCGCCTCCGGCCTCCCTCCCACTTCTGGGGGTGTGAAATGTGGCAGTGCGTCCAGCTGGGTGTGGTGCTTGGCTTTCAGATTTAGGAGGCAGACTGAATAGATGAGTTTTCCTCATATTGCTCATTCACGGCAGCGCCGCTCCACAGGATTAACGAGAAGTTAATACCTGCTGATCCTGTAAAGCTTTCTATATATAGTGCCTCTCATTCCTTGGAGTGTTTTGGGATTTGAAGTACAGCTGTTTTGGAAGAACTTCTTTCTGCTCTCTCTAATCCCTTTTTTTTCAGTTGTGGATCTGATTCTGAGTTCTGTAATATGCTTTTCCAGAAGCTGGACTAACTGATAGGCAGGGATTTGCCTGGGGGATGTTGGGGCTGCTGACTCTGGAGCCTGTGTTTGGCTGCTGGGCTGGGCACTACTGAACTTCCCTCTGCTCTACTTTTTCCCCCCTCCTGCTCACACAGTGGGTTGTGCTCAACTCCTGTTGCCAGGAAGCTTGAGCTGATGTTTGAATAGTCTGGGGATAGATGCAGAGGGAAATAAGTGAGGCTTTGGGTTATGGATGTAAAGACTGAGAACCTGTGTGTCAGTGTTGTTCTGCCTTGAGAACCATCTGGCTTTGCTGCCCAGGATGTGGCAACAAGATACACATGTGAAGGATTCTGTGACACTGTTCCAGTGTGCCCTTCTGTGGGCATTAAATATTCAAGGCCAAGTACAATATATTTGTGGATCAGTTGCATGTTGTGTAAGTCACTCTTTCAGAATCTTTGATGAAGTATTTATTTTCTACCCTCAGAGGGTTTTTTTTTTAGTTTATACTCAAGAGTTTAAACTTCCCATGTGAGTTGTCAGGACCTGAATTGCTCTCAGGTGAGGGGTTTAGAATCCCAAATGTGCTTCTGGGTGAAGTCACCTGGTCACTATGTTGTGAAGTGTTTGGGGGTGACGCCATCTCCAGTTTTGGCAGGTGTGTGCTCTCACCTGTATCCAGGAGAACAGAGGGATCTGTGTCCAGGAAGGCGTTGTTTGGTGTTTAGTGTCCTTCCTTAACATGAGAATTCCCACTGTAAGGATAGGATTTCTGTCCCAAACACAGGCATTTAGGAATATCTTAAATTCCTTCAAGTTCATTCATTTGTCTGCTAAACACCCCCAGCTCTCCCAGCCTGGCTCCAGAGCAGAGGGAGCCCTGGGAGCATCTCCGTGGCCTCCTCTGGGCTGGCTCCAGCAGCTCCACGTCCTCCTGATGTTGTTGCCCAGGGCTGGGGCAGCTCTGCAGGTGGGGTCTCACCTGAGGGGGCAGAGGGGCAGAATCCCCCCTCCCCTGCTGCCCACGCTGGGGGCTCAGCCCAGCACAGGGGGGGTTTCTGGGGTCAGTGCCCATGGCCGGGGCAGGCTGAGCCTCTCACCCACCAACACCCCAAATCCTTCTCCCCAGGGCTGCTCCCCATCCATTCTCCACCCACTGTTCCCAGCAGCAAACTTTTGTGACTTGAATAGTGAGTGTCACTCCAGGACATTTGTAAAAGACTAAAATATGGTTGCATTAATACACAAAAATTAGTGTAAAGGGGAAAAAAATGTTGGTAAAAGCCAGGCCAGTAGACTTCTTTGCTGAAAATATCATTTTGGAGGAAGGTGGTGGTATTCAGGCAGGGATTAGGTAATCAGGGTCTGACCTGGTTCCTCTGGCAGTTAGGAATGTGAAATATCCTGCTGCATGCATGGCTTTGAAAAGAGAGATTATTTCTTTGCCTTTAAATTTTCATGATTCCTGTAGCAGATACCTTCAGTACTTAAATAGTAATTAATTGTGAACTGGAAGAATCTTTTGGCTGAGCAAATTCTGCTTATAAAGTAAAATCTGTACAGATAATTTTAAATCACATGTTTGCCACATCCTTCCCACAAGCACAGATGTGATCGCTTGGAAAGATGTGAAGCACCAATATTTAAATGTAAACATTGTGACATTTGGCTCTTTGAGTTGCTGAGAAATTCATACAAATAACTGTTATTTATCAAAATGTGTAAATGGCAAAAGGGCTTACGTGAGTTGAGAACCAGAGAGAGGTTCCTGACTTTCCATGGAACTTCCCTGGCTCGGGGATCCAGGGTGCACCTGTGTCCCATCCAAGCTTTGTGCTGTGTCCCTCCAGGCAGGGGGAGCCTTGTGGGTGCACAGCCACCGTGTCATCGTTGGCAGCACCCCCAGAGGAGGGGTGGCTCAGCCTTTGCATCAGTCACCTTCCATTTGTGGGCTGTTAAGTGTTTGACGGCTTCTCCTTGTCACGGAAGGAGCAGCTGTTCTCTGACATCCCTCGGGGGGCAGTGAGCTTTCTAGCAATGGCAGCTCTGGTTTTGTTCAGACCTCTGCCTACTCAGTGTCCATTGAACAACTTCATGTTTGCAGATTTTTGAATCTAGAGCTTTGGAGTGCGTGGTATAATTGTGAGGGAGAAGCAGAAGGGACAACCACCAAAGAAACATCTCATACTTTTGGTTTTGTAACAGAATTGTGGCAGTTCTTTTTAATAAGTAATTTTGTCAGAATTAAGTGCTTACTAAATATTGTGTGTGTGTGAGAGATTGATGCTTGCAAATGCTGAGCTCTGCTGCTTCTCCCCACCAACATGCTGGAAACTTGGGAAGCTGGTAAAGGAGCTCAAATTTTTGTTTGTTTTCCTCAGGCAAAATACATCTCTCAGTGCATCGACGAGATCAAGCAGGAGCTGAAGCAAGACAACATCGCAGTGAAGGCAAATGCAGTCTGCAAACTGACCTATGTAAGTGCCTTGCTGGGATCCCATGGAATTGCAGCTGGATTTTGTTCTTTCCTGCTGACTTGGAGCCAGCCTTGGGTCTGGGTGCCTGCTCTCCCTAGACTGCTCTAAGTGCAGCCTGTGGGGACAGCTCGTCCCCAGCTCTGACGTCAGAGGCTGCACTTTCCTGCTCTGTTTGGTACAATTGGATTTTACTGTGATGGGTCAGGAAGAGAATCTCATTTAAAGCAAACAAGTTAAAAGAAATTGTTTTTAACTGGATTGGTTCTTACGACATAGTGACATGAGCACTTGAAACTGGGTTTGTTTCTCTTTGCTCAGTCCTTTGTTGACAAGGAGGAGACAGAAATATTGGTAAAGAATTCTTTTAGTGGTTCTCTTATGGTTTTTATTAGAAAATCAGGAAGAAAATGCTTCACACCAATGCTTATGTAACTGCATATCATAGAATCACAGAATGATTTGGATTTGAAGGGATCTTAAAGCTCATCCAGTGCCACTCCTGCCATGACCAGAGACACCTCCCACTGTCCCAGGCTGCTCCAAGCCCTGTCCAGCCTGGCCTTGGAATCTTCCAGGGATCCAGGGGCAGCCACAGCTGCTCTGGGCACCCTAAAACTAATGCAAACTGTTGAAAACTAGGGATGTCTTTCACTTACTGTGAGTGGTGCAGTGTAACATTGCTCATAAACCTGTGATGTCTTACAGTATCATTTTCAGACTCCTGTTGCATCCTAAATTTTGGGAGGTGTCTTGACCTGTTTTGAGTCTCTTATTTCAGAAGTTTATCTTGGCTTCTCTGCTCACAGTTACAGATGCTGGGCTATGACATCAGTTGGGCTGCTTTCAACATTATTGAAGTTATGAGTGCTTCCAAGTTTACATTCAAGGTGAGTTGTAATGTAAGTGCAGCTCTCTTGGCCAATCATGTCACATTGTGAAAAGCCAGGATATTTTTATGTGAAGATCACCTGAGGATCCTACTACCAGGCATTTTTCATTTTGTAATGGTTTTATAATTTTTCTTGAAAAATTTGTTTCATGTTCTGTTGCAGACCTTTTTCACCAAACAGGGTGGAGTGTTACTTCCTAAGCAATGATTTCCAAATGGAGCTTTATACCTGAAACTCAAGAGTCAACACAGACAAAATTAATGTAGTAGGCAATCCTACCTTATTTCTGCAGTTTTGTGGTCACTGAACTGTGTTGTAACAAAATAGAGAAGGTGAAGGTGGTTTAACCCCCTTTTCTAGAGAACTCTCTCAGGCCTCTTCTGTTATACAAACCTACTCCTTCATCTTTTTAATGTTACTTATAAACCCATCAGTTGTTTTCCACCTAAACATTGTCTAAATTGACTCTAAAAACAGTCCTTGTTTTCCTCCTTGCCTTTTCCCAGCGCATTGGTTACCTGGCTGCCTCCCAGTGCTTTCATGAAGGGACTGATGTCATTATGCTGACAACTAATCAGATCCGAAAGGTAAATGTTCACTTCTTCATTTTTTCTTGCACTCTCTCCCTACCTGTGCTTTCACATTTGTATCAAGTATTTCTCCGTTAGAAATACAGAGATGTTTAAGTAGAATTCTTGGTTTGCAGTCTCCTGTCATTCCACAAACTGAGGGATTAATGAAACTCAGGAGCTGTGCACAGCCCTCCCTGTGCCGTCTCATACCAGCTCTGTGTTTGTTCAGCACAGAGAATGGTGACAGAAATAACTTTGCTGGGCTCTAGGCAGTGCTTATAAGAATGTAACAGGCAGGAAAAATGTCCCCACTCCTGAAGCAGTGGCTCAGGAGTGACATGGCTCCACAACATTTCTACTTGTGAGGGCTCTATTTTAAGTATCACTGCTTTAAAACTTAACTGATCCAGTATAAGATGTGCCTACATTTTTACCATCTGAGGAACCAAAATGTGTTTTCCTTGCCTAAAAAAGATCAGTGGCGTGTTATCCAGTATCTTCCCTAAAAAACTAGTGCTTTTCCCTTTATCTTTTGAATTATTCTGTGCTCAATGTATCTATTGTCTTTATTATTGACACTTTATTTTACTGAATTTCAGTCACTTACTGGCTACTTCTGCTTTGTGCCCAAGTTTTTACTTAAAAGCATCTTTCTTTATGCCTTTTCACGTTTTATTGATCCAACAACTTGAGATTTGAAGGATTATCAGTTCTCAAAATACATTAAGGCCAGGATGAATTGCAGTTTTTTGCTCCTTAAGAAGTAGATTGCATTATTCTTAAAGTAGACTCTTAATTTCCCACCACCTGCAGCAGGTTTTTAAATGAGATGCAAATGGCACAGTACCCCAAAGGCCTGACTATGTTTAGCTCTTCTGAAGCAGCCTCTGTCCACGTGAATCTGGACTCTTTTTTCAGCAGTCCATGTGGGAATGCTCTGTGCAGCTGCTTCATGTTTGTGTCTCCTGATACACAATTTATAGTCTATACTTGAACATACTCAGGGATTAATTTTACTATGGTTAAGTGACTTAAGTTTAGGAAGACCTGAAGGACTATGGAGGGCTGGATTGGATACTGACTACAGATAGATCCAAGGAAACTTCACCAGTAAATGTGTTCCACACACATAATTTGTGTCCTGTCTTTGTGGACTGGAAGTTGTGGTGCTGCCAGCATCTTGGGAGAAGTATAATCTCATTTCCCTACTAGATTAAGCTGGGACAGCACTCACCAAGAGTGCTTGTTCCCACTAAAGTTGATGGCACTTGGAATTGGACTAGCAGGATTAGTGCTTAACACCAGATTTTTAGGACTTTAAATATGTTTGTAATCCTGTAATGAGTGTTTAAAAACTATTTCCATTCCCAAAACACCACCAAGGTGCAATCTCTCTGATTGCTTTTATGTTGCAGTCACCCATCTCTTGTTTAATTATGGTTCCTTGTGCCCATTATTAAGCCCCAGACTGGCTGTATTTTAGCAGGTGCTGGTAGTTGATACATAAATATTCCCATGAAGAAGTTCTCCTTCATTGATGTTGAATGGATAAAATTAGTCTGAGGAAGTTGTTTCTTGACATCCTGTGTGATCTTAAATTTTTGAGCGTGTTTCTCTTTTTTTAGGATCTGAGTAGCCCTAACCAGTATGATACTGGAGTTGCACTGACTGGCTTGTCCTGTTTTGTTACTCCAGATCTTGCCAGGGACTTGGCAAATGACATCATGACATTGGTGAGTTGATAAGGTTGAAATAACTTTCCTCTATAAAGTGTTAAGTTATTAAAATCTGGTAAATATATTAAGTTTAGATGCAGCTAAATTTGTGAAAACTGCTGCTTCATTCTTGTGGGGGTTGTGGGGAGCTTTTACACACCTTAGTTAGATCAAGAGGAACACTTAGAAATACATTCATTAGCTTTGGTGATAAACAACAGTATTTTGCTCTTGCCTCAAAGCTGAGTTTTCAAAAAGCAGTTGAGTCTCCCAGGAAGAGCTTTGGTGACAGGAGTGTGAGCATAGGAGCTCTGGAAACACAGATGTGCTCAGAGCCTGACTGCGGTTGTTTTGTTGACAGATGTCTCACACAAAGCCTTACATCAGGAAGAAGGCAGTGTTAATCATGTACAAAGTTTTTTTGAAGTACCCAGAGTCCCTCCGTCCTGCATTTCCTCGCCTTAAGGAGAAACTTGAAGATCCAGATCCCGGTGAGTGGATTTTAGTGAATTCCTTCTGCTCTCACACGTGGAGGTCCATTTGCTTGTAGAGCTTGTGGAGAAAAGATCACATGAAAAATGCTGTAATCACCTTTTGGGCACTGACTCACCTGTTTCAAGGTAGGGGACCATAGGAGAGTTTTGACAGGTGTTACCATATTAAAAATACGTTCTTTAAAATGTCCATTTCTTCAAACACGCAGCTGCTGAAAATGTATCAGAGGGTTAAACCTTAATGGATAAAGCAGCTTAAAGTTTCCTGATTTGTTGCTTACTGAACTTGGCTGTTGAAAATATTTCAGTTGATTTCAGGGTATCCTTTTCTGTTTTTGTTACTTCCTGTGCTTTGTTAGTAAGTTGCAGCTATTGACTTGCAGTGGACACACTTAAAATGATTTAACATCCCTTAGTGTATTTTTTAATTTATTTGAGTCCAGACTGCTCTTTGGGCCCCTCAGGACTGTGTCAGTGCAGGTCAGCAGCAGTACAGGAAATCTGCAATTGCTCTGTATCGTATTCACATTTTTGCTCAGTCTTCAGGAGGTGCTGGTGTTCCCTCAGTGCACCAAAACACTTGTTTTAGGAATTCTGTGTGTAATGTGTTTCTGATCTCCACTTGATTTGTATCTGCAATTACAGGGAGAAATTTAATTGCATTTCCTGGACTGTTTTATTGTGGGCATGGAATATTCATCTTCCAGGGACAATGTTATTAAAGAGCAAAATCCCTCACCTGCAGAGAGAGGAAGAAATTGCCTGTTATGCTTTGTGGAGAGAAGGATTGCTCTCTGCTGGGGCACCCAGCCTGTCTAGACTAAAACATTCCAAACTGACAACAACCCATGTAAGAGGCTGAGCAATGAGAAGGGAGTGAACATGTTCAGTCAGATCGTTTAAGGAATTGTTATTTTTGGTTTGTATTTAAACATTTCTAAATAGTACATATCAGAGAAGTCAAGAGTGATTGGAAACTTTCTGATGGGTGATTATTGATTGTGTTTTCTGTGTCCCACAACCAGCTCTCCACAGTCCAGGGCAGAGATGTGGCAGTGTGCTGTTTGTCATGCTGGACCCATACCTGGCTTGCTGCTATATTAGAAAATAGCCAGAATTAAATAAAACCCTTTCTCAGTTTGCTTTTGCATCCCTGTATTTACTTTACTGCCTCAGGGTTGGGAATGAGGCCAAACCATTGGTCACACAGGTCTCTGAGTCTTCAGCTGCTTTTGCTGTGGGGGTTCTGCAGCTGAAACTTCAATTACAATGAAGGCATTGATGGGATTTGTGCTTCTCCCCCTTGTTTTCCCCAGGTGTGCAGTCTGCTGCAGTAAATGTTATTTGTGAGCTGGCTCGACGCAATCCCAAAAATTACCTTTCCCTTGCTCCCCTCTTCTTCAAGTTGATGACATCATCAACCAATAATTGGGTTCTCATTAAAATTATAAAACTGGCAAGTATTCTGCTTTTTGTTTACAGGATTATGGTTCTTCTTATTAATTACCTTGGGTATGAATATGGATTTCTTGCTGGGAGGCATAGTTACCATTCAGTCTGAATAAAAAGAAACCAGGAGTATCTTCTAATGTGTGTGAATGTAACCAAAGAGAAAAATATGTTAATATAGCTTGGTTTAAATACAGTGAGCTGTAATTTACATAATGTTTTGAAGCTGTTGAAAAGCAGCTATTAACTGAAGTTTCTTCTCTTGGAATAGTTTGGTGCTCTTACTCCATTAGAACCAAGATTGGGAAAGAAACTGATTGAGCCCCTGACCAACCTCATCCACAGGTATGTGTGACAGATCCTGCCTTGTTCAGTCAGGACTGGGGAAGGACCTGGTGGGTGGGTGAGGATGCTTTTTATAACTTTTCCTTGATTTCTGGTATATTGGCTTCAAGTATCAAAAGATAATCTTAGATCATGGTTGTTTCTGAAAAACCAGAGTGAGGTAAAGTACCTTAAAGGAAAATCTCTGGGTGTCTGACTGTCAGCATGAATTCCTCCAAAGGATGCATGAAAATTGGAGCAATTTGCTTTCCTTTCACTACATTTCAAGCCAGAGATGACTGTGGACTATGTATAAAAACTCTGGCTTAAAAAAGGCTCAGCTATGTATTTGCCTCTCCTGTTCACCTCACAGATTTTATTCCTGACTTCTGGGAGCACCTTACTCACCAAAGCAGTGTGAGAAGGAATATATTTAAACCCTTTCTCATGTATTTGGCAGCTCAGATGTGTTTTGAAAGAGGTTCTTATATATATGTTCTAAATGTAGATTAAATAAAGTTGAAGTTTTTTTCTTGTCTCTTGTTGATGCTGGTTTGTGGTGGTGTAGTAGTTCTAATTCTGAACTGAAATCAGGAAATAGATGCCTTGGAGGGAATACATGGGTTCTCCCAGTTATGAAGAGGAAGTGTGATCTTATGCAGGAGTTGTTGAATGAAAAAGTTTTTCTTTTTATGTGACAGAGCAAGGTTTTAAGCAGATATCTGTGTAGCCTTGAGAGCAGCTCAAGCCAGGTGATTTCTGTCCATCCTCGTTTCCCTTTAAAGCAGGCTCAGAGCAGATCAGCATTCAGGTTATCTCCATGGAGGTGTCAGCAGTAACAAAGAGAACCCACCAGAAAAAGCAGGAAGATGGACAATCCTACCTCCTCTCCCCAACTCCCACATTAGTAATTCTGAGTTGTGAGGACTGAATCCTCTTTGGCTTGGTCTCCGTGCAGTCATTTTGGTTCTCATAATGACTCACAGCCCCCCTGACCTGTCCCACAAAGTTCCCAGGGAGCAGAAGTGTTGGTCTTGGTTCTCAGCATCCCAGGCTGACCCTCAGGGCATTGCTCTGCCACTGCCTTGGAGCTGTGCTCCTTCCCTTGGAGCCCGCTCCTTTGGGGCTTGGGGGGTTCCTGTTTCCCTCTTGTACAGATCAGGCTTTGTAAGGACCCTGCAGTTCTCAGAACTGCACTGTCTGTGTGTTCAGCTGGCACAAGCAGCCTTGAATTTCAGTTTTGGGGGAAATCAGACCCTGGAAATGGGTTGCTGACTTCCAAGGATGGGAAGTGTGTTCCTGCATCCCAAGCCTCTGCTGCTGGGCCGTGACTCACTCACTTGGAGAGAGACTTGAGCTCCTCCATCTGCCTTGTCATGAATTTTTGACCTTGAGCAGAGGATTTAATTTGATTCTTGGGCAAGATTGCTTCAGTATTTTGTGACTAGTGCTGGAGTTTGAGTAATCACTTCCTTCCGTATTTCTTGTGTCACAGTGCTTTTACTTGCTGCTTTTCCATGAAGATTTTTAGGTTTTTAAACATTTGTTTAAAAAATCCTACCCCCAACAGTTTTTAAGTGAGAATCATTTCTTCTGTTTGAAGGGATATGGAGCGGAATATTGACAATGTCTTGTGAAGTTCAAGGTGATAACTAGCTCCAAGATAGTGCTGACAACTCTTCAAAATGTGCTGGTTTATTCCTTATTTAATATACTTGATTTCTGTTTCAGCACCTCAGCCATGTCTCTCTTATATGAATGTGTGAACACAGTAATAGCAGGTGAGAACTGAAACTTGGAACCTAGGAAAAAAACGTGATTAACTTTGTCATCAACTAACACCATCTGTAAATCTTTTTTCTTCAACTGAATGTATTTTTTAATGCAATAAGTCTCCTGGCAAACTTTGTGTTACTGTGGGGCTGAAATCCTTTGTTGTCAGTGGGTGAGGCACAGTCACTACAGCTGTGTTGTGTTGGCTGGAGGCTGAAACCAAGTACAGACAATGAGATTTATATGCCAGATCCTAAATGTTGCTACAACTACAAAATATACCAGCAGCAATAGAATTAAAACAAGAATCATGTCTCCTTGCCAAGTTTTCTTAAGTGATGATGGATCAGACTTTTTTTTTTAATTTTGCAACTTTGCAGTTTAAAAATGGGGTGTAATTCCTTAGAGGAGGCAATTGGAGTTACTGATTGGCAGTTTCAGTTTCTGGGGAAGAGATATGAGCTCCATAACTCAGAGGGTGAGAGAAAACAAAGGCAAAAAGGGATAACACATTATTGCAGCTCAGGCTTGGCACTTTTCCTATCAGAGTGTGGAGCAGAGGGTTATTGACATTCACAGTTGGTCTGTCTGTCTCCTGTGGGTGCTTTGGATAATGGTGCAGAACTTGCTGTGCTGGGTCAGTTCAGAGAGGGAAGAGAGATCTGTCACTCACTGTGTATTCCTTCAGGGAAATGAGGTGTCACAATGTGGGGGAAAATAACACAGAGCAATTCCATTGTGGATGAGAGTGACTTTCCCTGAGATCCAGTGGGGTCATCCTGTGGGTAGAGAGGGAATTCACCCACCCAGGACACCTCAGGGGTGGTGATGTCAGACTCAGAGCCAGCGAACGAGCCCTGAACCACCAGAGGAGCAGCTGGCACCTGCCAGCTCTGGGGTGACAGTGTCCAGCCCAGCTCCCCTGCAGGCACAGAGGGCAGCACATGGCACCTGCTCAGGCACAGCTGGCCTTGGCCTGGCTGTGCTGTGCCAGCAGCAGTTACCAGGGTGAGCCCGCCTTTTCTGCAGTGGGGTTGTGTGCTGCCAGAGCTGTCAAGTGTACTGTATAATCAGCAATGGCTGGCTTGATTACAGCTCCAATCTAATCACATTAAACTCCAGGATCCATTGCTGCATCCCATTGCATTGGGAAAGTGCACAATTAAAAATTCAGCTGTACAGTAGCTGCTGATGTATCAACAGCCTTGACTGCTACATGCTGTCAGTGAAATAAACCTTAGTGAGAGCAAAGAAGAGCAGCTTTGCCCTAGCTGTTGCAGCTGTTTCCACCTTTATACTTTTTTTTCCTGCCCTCTTATTATTACTGTTACAGTATATGAAACTATAAGTTCATGTCACAACTTCCTCTCCTCCCTCCAAGACCCCCAAAAGTCCAGGCAAACAGACAAACAATAATCTAGCACCTCTCCCTGAGAGCTGAGCTAGGTGTGGGCTGTCAGGTGTTGTTGCAGTCACTCCCAGCACAGAAATACTGAGTGGAATTTGTGCTTCTGTTTCAGTTCTGATCTCTCTGTCCTCGGGGATGCCCAACCACAGCGCCAGCATCCAGGTGGGACCCTGTGCTTGGGACTTGTTTGTTCTGCTCTGCTGGGGGATCCCAGGGGCTGGGGAAAATGGGATTGTGTTCCTCTGCCAGAAGTTACAGCAGTAGCTCCCTGAAGTGCTCTCACTGTGCCATCTTGCAGACTGAAGTGTTTCCTATATAAATTCTCCTACTTTAATTCACTCTAAAATGCAGAGTTTGAGAGTTTTCCCAGCTCTTTATTCATCTCCTGCTATCAGTACTGTTGTACAGAGGTTCCTTTTGTTTGGAAGTCTGTTAATGCAACAAAACTCTCTCACCTGGAGGCCTCAGATCTTGGTCAGATACTTCCTTGTGTATTGAGTAAACTTCATGAAGGTTTATTTTAATCAAGACCTGTAATAAATATGGTGTGGTCTTTTTTTTCCAGCTTTGTGTGCAGAAGTTGAGGATATTGATAGAAGATTCTGACCAGAACTGTAAGTATGGTGCTTGTCTTCATGGAGCTGTTGGCCCCCAAGCCCTGGGGAAATGCTGCAGCAGCCTCAGAGGGGTTGTAGTGCCTGATGTGCTGTAAACAGTTGCTGGGGGGTTTAATATGGAAATTATTTTTGATGGTGAGCACTTCTTTATAATAATATTTTTAAAAACAAATGACAGCAATTATTGCTGCTATTTGTGGTCTTGTAAATCTAAAACAGTTCTTTCCATGCTCTGGGATTTCCCTTTTTATGGACTGCCTGCTTGGAAAGCAGTGACAGCTATTTTCAGCAGAATGAGCATAATAGCCAACACTCTTGCATTCTTCTTACTTTAGTGGCAAAGAATACTGAGAAATTTTTCTTTTGTGCAGCTCTTTTTCCTACCATCTGAATTTTTCCCCCTGACAACAGGACTGTTACACACTAATCTTCAATGCTTGTAAAGCTGTGTTCACCTCAGGATGCCTGTTCTCAAACTCCAGCATTTCTCTTTATTAAAGACATTTTTTTGAATCAATGATAAAACTTGAGGTGCAGGAAGACCCTGATGAGGGTTATATAGGTAACTACTTGTCTGTCAATGGGATTATGAAATTAAAGACCGTAGTCTGTGATTCACCATCCTCAAAAATGCTTTTCTTGATCACAGATTTTTGTTCAAGGGTTTCAATACCAAGTGCTTCTGCTGAAACCAGCTTTAAGATTTCATGCTCAGCACAAAGCAGTGTTTCTATATTTGGAAAGAAGTTTTATTTTGTCTTTCACAGTGAAGTACCTGGGACTGTTAGCTATGTCCAAAATCCTGAAAACTCACCCCAAGTCAGTTCAGTCTCACAAGGATCTCATTCTCCAGTGTTTGGATGACAAAGATGAGTCCATCCGACTCAGAGCTTTAGATCTCCTCTATGGCATGGTATGTTCCTACATTTATTTCCTCTGCATATTTTTATTTCCTCTGATATTTCCTTAAATATCACCTTCCACTGACCCTTTAGGAAGGTGATATTTAAGGAAAATATGCAACTTTCTCTGCCCACTCCGCAGCAGACTTTTGATAACAACTCCCATGTCTTTTCTAACACTTAGGACAAGCAAAATAGCTGGCTCAGCGTGAGGGCTTTAAAAATTCTGATTCAGACTGGATGGAGTATCTCAGTTCAGGCCCTGTTGGAAATCACCCATTTTGAAATCCATTCCACTGGATGTTAATGACTCCTAAATTTGTTTCCTTTATAAGCAAAAATGTTTTAAACTTTCTAATCTGGCAGTAGAAGATTCACTTTCTCTTGGATTTCTGTATTGCTGATAGTAATTCTGATCCTCAGCTCTCCCACAGCAAGGTCATCACAGAATTAGGTAGGTTGGAAAAAGCCTTTGAATCATCAAATCCAACCTATGACCTAACACCACTTGTCAGCAGGCCATGGCACTAAGTGCCACATCCAGTCTTTTCTTGAACACCTTGTAACTTGTGCTGGCTCTTTTTAACAAAAACATTGAACATTATTAAACAGGTTCACTTTTGGATTGGGGCCCACAGAGGTGGTTCTGGTTTCTTGTTAACGTGACATGGGTCCAGCAAAGAGCCAGCAGCTGCTTTACTGGAACTGGCAGGACTTGGCTGTGTAGGGAAGTGATTGAACCCTTCACCACCACTTTAACAGGTCTCCAAGAAGAACTTGATGGAGATTGTGAAAAAACTGATGATTCACGTGGATAAAGCCGAAGGGACGACGTACCGAGACGAGCTGCTGACCAAAATCATAGACATCTGCAGCCAGTCCAATTACCAGTACATCACAAACTTTGAATGGTCAGTGCTTTCATCTCCAGCTCGCAGCTCACCACAAAGCCAGTGCCAGGTTGCCCTCTGACAGCCAGCCATCCCTTCCCCTTCCACAGGTACATCAGCATCCTGGTGGAGCTGACGCGGCTGGAGGGCACGAGGCACGGGCACCTGATCGCAGCGCAGATGCTGGACGTGGCCATCCGCGTGAAGGCCATCCGCAGGTTCGCCGTGTCGCAGATGGCCATGCTGCTGGACAACGCCCACCTGATCGCCAGCAACACGCAGAGGAACGGCATCTGCGAGGTGCTCTACGCCGCCGCCTGGATCTGCGGGGAGTTCTCCGAGTGAGTGCACGCCGAGCCTGGTGTGCTGGGAGGGGCAGCTTCTGGGCAGAGCTTTTGGTCACTGGGGTGTGCTTTTGGGAGAAGGATGGTTCAGGGTATGGACCTTAATGCCACCAAAGTGGTTGTTTTTCTCTTGTTCCCTCGCGCTATCGACTCCTCAGCTCTTTCTAGCAGAGACATTTTTAACATCTGGTCATTTTTGCTGGCGCTTCAGCCTTGCCCAACTCACGCAGGAAGCCATTGTAGTGAATCATAGAATCCCAGAATATTCTGAGTCAGAAGGGACCCTCAGGGATTGTTGAGTTTAGCCCTGCCCAGACAGCCCAGCAGTGCCACCCTGGGCATCCCTGGCAGCTCCTGGAGCTCTGGCAGCCTCGGGGCCGGGCCCATTCCCTGGGGAGCCTGGGCAGTGCCCAGCAGCCTCGGGGGGAAGAACCTTTCCCTGAGCTCCATGCCAAGGCCTGGCCCAGCTCCAGCCCTTCCTGGGCTCCTGTCCCTGGCCCAGAGCAGAGCTCAGCCCCTGCCCCTCCGCCTCCCCTCGGGAGGAGCTGCAGCCCCCGAGGAGCCTCCCCTCAGTCTGCTCTGCTCCAGCTGAACCAGCCAAGTGCCCTCAGCCGCTCCTCAGACCCTTCCCCAGCCCCGTGCCCCTCCTTTGGGCACTCTCCAGCAGCTTTGGATCCTTCTGGTATTGTTGGTGTAAGCTGTTACATCTTAAGACATTAAAGAACTCCTTAATCATTAAGATCTACCCCCCTTTATATTATAGGGAACATGTGCAATCACCGTGTTTGAATTAGTTTATTCTCTCCTCTCTGTTTTGCCCTTAAAAAGTTTTTGAAGAGCCCCATCTTCCTGGAAATTAAGAGCTGTCATCTTTTTGCTCAGAATTTTTCAGTGCCCACAGTAGCACAATTTTCAGTGTTCTTGTACCAATAGGGTTTTTTAGCTTCAACACGTGTTTTTGTGTCTTGCTTGTGCTGTTACCCAGCTTTTATCCTGGTAGATTGGACAGGTGTGGTGCTGTGGTCCCCTCTTACCAGCTGGTTTGGTGTCTCCTAATTGCCACTCTGAACCCTGGCTCCAGTTTAAATTCACATTGTAGGTGTGATGTTGGGGGAATGCTGGTGCAGCTTAGATTTTAATTTTCTTAAAAAAAAGTTGTATGAAGAAAAGTGCAGAAGAAGAAGTAAGAGAATATAGTCTTCTCTTCCAGCATGATCACATTTTTACTTAGTAACAACTTTAGCTTTCCGTTTGTAGTAGTCCAGTAACTTTTTTGTGCGTCTTCCATTTAGTTGTGAGCAGATAATTTTGAACAAGAGCATGAGATCTATTAAAACCAAGTGCTGTGATCTATATTCCTTTGTGTATTAAGCACTGCCTGCTGGATTTTATTTTTGCATGCCTTTCATCTGTGTACTCTGTCCTTACAGACACCTTGAAGAGGCAAACCAAACCCTGGAAGCAATGTTGAGGCCCAAAGTCACAACCCTGCCAGGCCACATCCAGGCTGTTTACGTGCATAACATGGTGAAGCTCTATGCATCCATCCTGCAGCAGAAGGAGCAGGCTGGGGAAAAGGAAGCAGCTCAGGAAATTACACAGCTGATGATTGAACGCCTGCCTCAGTTTGTGCAGAGTGCAGATCTGGAGGTTCAGGAGAGGGTAAGAGAGCAAAATGACTTTGGGATTTATCATGGGAAGCCTTGGAGCAGGTCTGTGGTTCTCTGTGGCCGTGCACATTTTCTATAAGCTGTTATCAGTGACAAAGCCCAGATCTTATTGCGGTTTGATGCCATCTCTGAAGGCTGCCAGCAAGATCTGCACTCAAAACAATTTAATTTTAAAATTATTCAGGCACATAAGGGCACAAAAAGGACCCAGCTAAAAGAGAAGCTTAGTATGGGCTTTTTACATTTGCTCCAAACCTGCAGTTTATGCTGCTTCTCTTTATTCCTTTAATGGAGTAAAACACTTTGTGTCAACTTCAGTAGATTTGTTTGGTTCAGCTTGTTAAATATTACTCTGAAACCATTTCTGCATTTGTTTTTAGGCTTCTTGCATCTTGCAGCTAATAAAATACATTCAGAAGCTACAAGTAAAAGAAGTTCCTGTAGCTGAGGAAGTGATAGCCCTGTTTGCTGGTGAGCTGAACCCTGTGGCTCCTAAAGCACAGAAGAAAGTCCCTGTTCCAGAGGGGTAAAGTTCCTTCTCTCTCCCAAACCCTTATTGAAACTATATGATGAGACTGAAATACTCAGAGGTACTGAGTCAGGCTGTCTGTTTGCTGCAATTCTTCCCAGCCTGGACCTCGATGCCTGGATCAATGAGCCTCCATCAGACAGTGAGTCAGAAGATGAAAAACCCAAAACAATATTTCATGAGGAGGAGCAAAGGCATTCCAGACACAGACAGCCAGAAATAGATGAAGAGGAGCTGGCCAGAGTGAGTGAATGTTAAAATACTTTTCCCTACATAATTCAGTAGTGATCTAAGTGGTGCTGGAGCAGTGGGGGCTGTTGTGGATTCTCCACATAGCCAGGGAACCCTTCTACTCCCCATAGCTCAGGAAAGCTGATCACTGCTGTGAGCTGTTGCTTATGGACTTCAGCAGCTTCTGTGAATGACTGTAACATGACTGTGCTCAGCAGTGATCCCATCTTTCCTGCCTCTGACTTCTTTGGTTTCACAGAGGGAACTTGTTGTTCTGTGAATCTTCACTTCTTCCTCTCCTTGCAGAAATGAAAACAGGAACATTCCAATTACCATCCAAAACTGATGTCTTGAAAGTTATTATCTCTAGTCTATAATTAAAAGGCAAAGAAGGGTGTTCTAAGGAATATTAGTTATAGTATCATACACAATGGCTTGGATTGGAAGGGACCTTAAAGCTCATCTCATTCCACCCTCTGCCATGGGCAGGGACCCTTCCACTATCCCAGATTGCTCCAAGCCCTTTCCAGCCTGGCCTTGAGCTCTTCCAGGGATGGGAATTAGTAATGGTACCTGCACTTCTATCCTAGTGTGTCTGGTAACTCACTACTGCCTTATCACACACAGGCTGGTCTGCTCTAGTCTTTTCACAGCAGTTATGTATTGTATTGTTCCAAAAATGCAGGGAGCTTTTGTTTTGCGCTTTGGTGTCTTTTATCTCTTTGCTTACAAACAAACATTGTAACTGCAAATCCTCTTTTGCTTTTAGCGTCGAGAAGCCCGGAAACAAGAACAGGCAAACAACCCATTTTATATTAAAAGCTCTCCTTCCCCTCAGAAGGTGAGTCTGAATTGCAATGTCTCACTGGCCTCTGCTGTCACTGTGTGAAGGCTCCCTGAATATCAGAGCTGCAGCCTC
Source organism: Phainopepla nitens (assembly GCA_013400175.1). Classification (NCBI taxonomy): domain Eukaryota; kingdom Metazoa; phylum Chordata; class Aves; order Passeriformes; family Bombycillidae; genus Phainopepla; species Phainopepla nitens. Next base: position 40,513 of record VXBQ01011941.1, on the reverse strand, counting down.
CTCTGGGACATTCTGATATTTCCCCTGCAGTTCTGACCACTTTATAATGCGTGGACTGGAGTGGCTGCCTACAACTGTTTTTATAACTGCTGTTTGTGCTGAGAATCTCCTGAGTGACCTGGTATCCCCAGAGCAGCCTGTGAGAGAGTCTGTGCAGTTTGTCCCAGCCCTGGGTGATGGCAACATTCACATCCCCAGGCCCCTCACTCAGAGCCCTGCAGAGGATGATGCAGCGTGGAACACACACAGTGTTTTGTGGACCAGAAAGTTGTTGTGGTCTCTGAACACCTTTTTCAGTGACAGAATTTCATTCATTCCCTCTATATCCAAAGGACCACCCCAAGTTCCTCAACTCCAATCTCCAAATTTAACTTCTGAAGTGGCAAGTTATTAGCAATAGAACACAAACCAAAAATTCTTCGGAGAGCTGCAATAATTCTTCAGGACAGTTAAAAAACTGTAGCTAAGAGTAGGATCCTTTATAACAGTTATCAACTGGCATTAAAACACACTCTGCTACCACACAGGATTATTAACAAGCTGTTCCATTCCTATCCTTTAAAATGTTCACTTAGGGGATTGAGCTGCTTGATGGTTTTTAATGTGCCTGTTTACAGAACTTTGTGCTGGCTGTGCTCAGAACGTCACAAATCTTTCTTTTCCCAGCGATACCAAGACACTCCAGGGGTGGAACATATTCCTGTGGTCCAGATCGACCTTTCTGTCCCATTAAAAGTTCCAGGTAAGCACACCTAATCTTTAAAATTAATTAAAGAAATTCAGTTTAGCAAAAGTCATAATTCCTTCTTAGGATTTCCAGTTTTGAAGGGCAAGGAACACTTTCATTAGAGTCTTAAATATATCTCCGTAATTTACATTTGAAAATAGTACTTTGCAGCCTGAGTTCCTTTCAAGATAATATTAGAAATAATTCTGTGATGAGGAATATCATGCAGCCAGGTCTGTAACATGTAGAGGAACCACTGTTCTGCATGGAGCAGTCACCTTGAAAATACCTTCGAGGTCTGATGGAGGTGATCAAGAGACATGAAGTAGAATCTAATGGTAGAGATACTGTTTGAATATCTTGTTTCAATTATCAAAAGTAGTTGTGTATCTAAGGAGTGGTTGGATACAGCACTGAAAAGCTGTTGATAAAGTGCCTTACATTGCAAAGGGTGAGTTCTAAGTGCAAATATTTGAGGTTTTTTCCAAAAGTTGTCAGTACAGCAGCAATGTCACCAATTCTCCTTAAAATCTCAATATTTGGATGCTCCTTGTAGTGCAGTAATGCGGCCAAGAGTCAAGGAGCAGGATTGAGCTCTGCCCTGTTTCTGGAGAGATGGAGTGGACAGCAAAGCTGGTGCCTGGGGGGCTGTGTGAGGGGAAGCACAGGGAGGTGTGGATCCAGCTGGCTCTGGGAGGCTGGAAGCAGGAGCAGGCCACGCTCCTGACGTGGGGTTTCAGTGCTCAGTCCATGTGCTCTGTACCTGAAAGCAGCTTGGCTTTCCCCCAGGAATGCCCATGTCAGACCAGTATGTGAAACTGGAAGAAGAGAGAAGGCATAAACAGAAACTGGAGAAAGACAAGAAAAAGAAAAAACAGAAAAAGGAGAAGAGAGGGAAACACCATCGCCACAACTCCCTGCACACGGAGAGTGAGGAGGACATTGCTCCAGCTCACCACGTCGATATCATCACAGAGGAGATGCCAGAGGTCAGTTCCTGTGGTTGGGGTCTGGGATTGATCTGTGTGCAGCTCTTGAGAGATTTTTGCCCCCACAGCTGCAGCCAGTCTGTGATGTGGCAGTTCCAGAGCTATCCCAGGCTGTTCTTTGCAGGGGAAGAAATTACTCTTTTTTTTTTACAAAAAGACAAAAATTGCCACTGAAGCTATTAAAAAAATCAAAACCAACAAAACAAAAAAAGTAACGCTGTCCAAATAGTATTTATTTTGCTCTGCTGCTTCACTTTGCCAGTAACTTGCTGTCTAGTCAGCAGCTTTGCAGCTGATGTTAATTAATTGCAGATGCTAATGATGTCATCTGTATTTGTTTCTAAAATTTCCTTTAATCAAAACTGAACAGCAGCAATTCCAAGTCTGCTGTTTATGAAGAAGGGGTTTCTGTTCTAAATTAATCTTGAAACTGGATGCTGCATTGAAGTGCATTGTTCCTATAACTTACTGTGCCTGACTGCAGCTGACCTGGTGCAGGGTTCACAGACTCAAAAAATTTTAATTTGGGTGATGTTAAGCTTGAAAATTGCCAGTGATTTGCTGCCTCAGTGGATGTCTCTGTCTCTCCTGCAGAATGCTTTGCCCAGTGATGAGGATGACAAAGATCCCAATGATCCCTATAAGGCACTTGACATAGACCTGGATAAGTAAGTGGCAGTTTTGTGGGAGTTACTGAGTTGCTAAGGGAATTCCTGAGGGCAGGGCTGGGGCTGAGCAGGCAAAGGCACTTCACCTCACAAGGGGAAAAGGCTGAAGTCTCTCCCCATGGCTTTGAAACCTCAGGTGCTCATCCAGCTTTGGCTCCCACTGCAGCTTGGCTGATAAAATCTCAACTCCTGAGTATGAGAGAGGTTTGGGAGGGACAGGGGAGTCATTAAATGTAGTGTGAGTGTGACTGAAGGAGTCTGGAAGCACAGACAGTGTCACTGGATCAGGTGTGGGTTACTCTGAGGTTTGGGTGTCCCACTGTCTCTCTGCTGTGACCTGTGTCCATCTGTCCCCCTCAGAAGCTCTGTGTCCATGGCAAGCCTGTGTTGTGCTCACTGACCAGTAACACCCAGGCTGTCCCACCCTGTGGCCCTTCAGCGTGGTCCCACTGCTGTCAGGTGTTGTTTGATGTGACTGAGCTGTGTCACCTGTGACCAGGCTGGTCCCCACCCAGCTGCTGGGGCTGTGCCAGTGCCAGCACCTCGAGCCCCTGCATCCACGTGACCATGGGCACTGGGCTGTACATGGAGATTGGTTTGGATTTTTTTTTTAATTGCTGTTTCACAAAATCACCACGCTAAAAATAATTGCTGATGTATGGTCTGGGAATGCCTCCTGCAAAGTTTGGAAGACTGTGCAGGCCCATGTGGATGTGTGTAGGATCTCTCTTCCTCTGCTACTGTGCCTTTCTTTGCAGTTCCAAATTTATAGGGCTTTAGCCCCTCAGTACCTTGGGAAAGAGTGTAGTAGACTTTTTTAAAAGTGAATTAAACAGTTTCTGAGAAACTTCCTTTTTCGGAAGGCAAATCAAAATCTGCAGGGACCAATGTATAAAAGGAAATTAATTTCTGACTGTAGCCCCTGTATTTGCATGGTGATTCCCAGCAGTGCTGGGCACACCCAGCAGAGCAGGTCCTGGGTGCTGTGCTGCAGGAGGCATCCAGGGCTGTTGGACTGTTCCATCCATTCCCTTCCTGTGCCATGAGGGCTGTGCTCTCCTGTCATGGTTTCTCATGTCTGTGTCCTCTCTCTTTCTTTCTGTGCTTGCACTGCTCTGTCTGTCACGCTCACACGCAGTCTGGTTTCAGGGAAGCCTTCCAGGTAAGAATATCTCCTGAGTGTAACCTTTGTTAGGTTGGTTGATTTTGGACAGTGCAAGTCCTTGAAGGGTGGTGGAACTGTTAAATCAGAGACCTTCACATTTGTGTTTTGTCACTGGCTTTCAGCACCGGTGCTCTTCCTCTACAGGTGTATCTGAAATAGTAAAAGATGAGGCCTGTTTGCAGTTCAGTCTTCCCTTAGTATCTGAAAGTGAAAAATTAATTGGTTCTGGTTCTTAATGCAATATAAGAAAAGAAAAAAAAAATAGGGAGTTGAGGCCACTAGAAATCTTCCTGAACTGATGTTTGCTGTGCAAATGTGAAAATTAACATTTAATAAAAGCTAAGAAATAGAGAAATATGCAGTTGGTGAAATTCTTCCTGATTTCTGGAAATCTTTGACAAGAATGAGAGAAATTTTTGTGGTGTTTTTTTCCCAAGTAGTGGATTTAGGATACAGTGTAAATATGAACTGCTATTGGTGCTTTGTGGAAACAGGTGTCTGAAGTTATCTTTAACTTATAAAATGTGATAGCAGAGTAGAAATTCATAGTGCAAACTTCCAAAATAAAAATGACTTAGAATAATTCCCAATTGAACTGATCTATTCATCAGGAACAATAAACCCCACACCCTTCAAGGGCTGCTGGAGCCATGCTGGCATTCCACTGCTCGAATTTCCACTCTGTTGGAAATGCTGTTCCACATCCTTGCTTTTCCTTGGAGAGGGATTCCATGGAAACACAGTGTAACACTACATGAGCTGTTCCTCTGTGGCTGTTCTCAGCCTGCAGGCCTCTTGCTGGCACCTCTAAGGGTTAAACAGCACAACCTTGGCTCTCAGTCACCTTCCAGTTGTTTCCTCTGACTCCTAACCCACAAGGGCAATATCTGCAGTTGCACAAATAAACTCCATGTATAGAAGTGTGCACTGATTTCAGGTTGGGGGCCCAGCTCCCTAAAAACAAAGCACTCCTTGTCTTGGATAGATCACCTGGCTGAGAGAGGCTGTTTGCAGCAGGTAATGGGCTCTTTCTTTTCAAGACCCTTAGCAGACAGTGAGAAGCTTCCAGTGCAGAGACACAGGAATGTTGAGACCCTGAAGTCACCAGACTCAGAAGTTCCCCTAGTAGAGAAGAAAAGCAAGAAACCCAAAAAGAAGGAAAAGAAGCATAAAGATAAAGAGAGAGACAAAGGAAAGAAGAAAGAGAAGGAGAAAAAGGTGGTGGTGGAGGAGGAGGAAGAAGAAGAAAAAAAGGTAATTCTCAAAGATATGCATTATTTTAGCTCCTGCTGTTATTTATTGCTGACTTTGATTTGTTGCTTAGGAACAGTGGCATTAGACAGTTCAGACAGCTGAATGCATTCAACCTCTATTTCCTTCAATTTTTACGACTGTAGCAGCAGGTATTTAAAGATTTCTGTTAATAAAAATAACATTTACTTAGCCTCCTAAGTTAGCAGAATTCAGCTTACTGCAGCCTACACATCAGATCTGCCAGAGCTCATGTGGAAGATGAGTTTGCTGATATTTTGTCTGTTCTCCAAGTGGGGAACTCCTTAGCAAAATACCTGGAACTGGTGTTGTGAGTGTCATGTGTTCTGCATCCTGTCTCCCATGTACTCCGGAACCTGTCAGTTATAAACCCTTAGCTGGCCATTAGCTGCCAGTTGCTGTCAGGATTTGAAGTATCCTCCTGTTAACCCCCTGCAGAGCTGCACTTTGCCTCTGTTCTGCAGCCCTTGGAATGCTGGGGATATCCTGGTGTGGGGGTGCTGGGCAGGTGCTGTCAGCTGGGCCTGGCTTTGGAAGTGCTCAAAGGCTAAAGTCAAGCTTGTTGGTGTGTCTGCTCCTGAATGTATCCCAGCATCTGTGCATGAGGAGCACTCTGGAATGCTTCAGTTCCATGGAAGCTTAAGGTTTTGATTTAATTGTTGTAGAGTCACAGAATCCCAGACTGGTTTGGGTTCAAAGGAACCTTAAAGCTCATCCAGTGCCACCCCTGCCATGGCAGGGACACCTCCCACTGTCCCAGGCTGCTCCCAGCCCTGCCCAGCCTGGCCTTGGGCACTGCCAGGGATCCAGGGGCAGCCACAGCTGCTCTGGGCACCCTGTGCCAGGGCCTGCCCACCCTCCCAGGGAACAATTCCTGCCCAATATCCCATCCAGCCCTGCCCTCTGGCAGTGGAAGCCATTCCCTGTGTCCTGTCCCTCCAGGCCTTGTCCCCAGTCCCTCTGCAGCTCTCCTGGAGCCCCTTCAGGCCTTGCCAGGGGCTCTGAGCTCTCCCTGGAGCCTTCTCCTCTCCAGGTGAGCACCCCCAGCTCTCCTAGTCCTTCCTCATAGGACAGATGTTCCAGTCCTGTGATCTTTTTGTTGTGGTTTTCTTTTGTTGCTGTTGTTGTTGGGTGGTATTGGGTTTCTAATTTGATTTTTAAGAAGAATATAAAAACGATAATGATTTTTTTTTTTCCCCTCCTGAGATTCAGGGGGAAGACTTGGATTTCTGGCTCTCCACTGCTCCACCAGCTGCTCCCACACCCCAGCCACAGGTAGGAATCTTCCCCAGTCAGAGGAAACTTCTCTGGTTGTTTCTTGCCTGTGAGCTGTGCTGGAGTGCTGTGTCATGCTGCAGCACAGAGGGGAGCATCAACTTTATCTCCTCAACTTCCTGCTGGGGAGCAGAAATATTGTGTCTGCTCAGTTCAGAGAAACTGTAATGGGAGACTTCAGGCTCATTCTGTGCAGATCAAGGAACAGAAATAGAAATACAGATGCAGCTCCAGGCTTGGCTGATTTTGTCATTGATGGGTATAATGTTATACAGTTGTATGATTTTATTTCTTAGTATGAGATAGACTCTAACATTAATAAACATGAGAGACAGAGTCTGAAAGAAAATTTCTCATGAATTTTGATGGGAAATTCTAGAGGAAGAGGCAAGGAATATAAGGAGATGGATTCCTTGGAGGAAGTCTTTTGAATTGTGTCCTCAGGTGATTGTTTGCTGGGTTTCTGAGGCATAAAATGAAAGCCTTGATACCATGTTAGCCTAATGTCATTTCTGAAATAACAGTTGTGAGAAGTTGTCACTGTTGAGTTTCTTCTGCTGTGGGATTGGGTTGTTCCAGCTGCTTTCCATTGGTGTCTGAATCCTTCTGCTCATCTCCTCAGAGCGAGCCTGGAATGGGCACTGCTCTGGTGGCTGAATCTCAAGAGGTAAAAAAAGAAGAAAGGGAAGAGCAAGATGAGGAGGAGGAAGAGGAAGGAAAGGTAAGTGATTCAAGTTAGAGGAAATTGCCTCAAGTTACCCCAAGGAAGGCTTAGATGAGATATTAGGAAAGTTTTTTTTTTTTAATTTTTTTTTTGAAAGGTTTGTCAGGCATTGGAACAGGCTGCCCAGGGCAGTGGTGGAGTCACTGTCCCTGGAAGTGTTCAGAAAACCTGTGGACATGGTTTAGTGCTGGCACTGGGCTGATGGTTGGATCTGATAATCTTCAAGTTCTTTTCCAACCTTCACAGTTCTCTGGTTCTGTGAAGTTGCTGTCACCCTTCGGCCATATTCTCCTGCTGTCTCAAATGCCTTAAAAAGCAGCACACATGATTTACCAACAGCATCTGTTCAGTGCAGTGACTGCCTGCAAAGGTTGCATCCTCGAGGAGCTGTGAACACCTCGTGGTCAGTTTTGGTTGTTCCCTGAGTCAAGGGACAGGTCCCAGTTAAAGCTGAGCTTCCACACAGTTGGAGAGATTCGGCCTTGTGCTGTTCCCAGGCTGCTTTGGGATAAGGTGTGGGCAGCTGGGTGGGCAGCAGGGTTTATTGGGACTCCACATGGAATTACTTTGGGGATTTAAGGAATGGTAGCTGTGTTTTGGGGGTTCTGCAGTAAAGGGAAACTTTGCTCAGTCCAGGAAGTGCAGAGAGCAAGAGTCTGGAGTTGGAAGTGTGGTAGAGAGGTCATGGCTAGAAATTAAGGGTTTCTTTAAGGGTTTGTTGTAGTTTCTTGTTCTTCTTGGTAGAAATCCTCCAAGCATAAGAAGAAAAAACACAAGAAAGAGAAAGAAGAGAAACCAAAGGATAAAAAGAAATCCAAAAAGAAAAGTCATCACAGCGAGGAGGAGCCCCCGGAGTCGGTGCAGAACGGGACACTAGAGGATGAGCCACTACCAGTGAGTAGCTGTGCCCAGGCCCAGGGACAAGGAGAGCTCAGCTGGCTGGGAGGGAGGACAGTGACAGTCCCTTTCAGAGTCATTAGTTCTGGTGTGACTGTGACTTCTCTTGTTTTTCAGCCCATGTCCAGTTACCGCCTTCTTGCTGAAAACTCCTACATTAAAATGGTGAGTTTGGGGTGCTCGTTCCCAGTGCTGTCTGTGTTCCCTGAGAGAGGGACCCTGGGGGTGCTGGAGTGACTTTATGTAGCCATCACATAACTGAAGAACTGTTTCAATCCCAGAAGGTAGAACTATAACCAAGCTCCATTTCCTTTCCTTGGAGTGTCCCACTTCAATTTCTAAGTTGATATTTTCCCAATCATTAGCTGATCACCAGTGTGTTTCCATAATCCTCCAGCTCTACCAAATTACCTCCCTTTTGAACCTGGTTTTATCCCCATGCTGTGTTCTGTTCCTTGAAGTTTCTGACTCTTTCCTGTGACATTTTTCCCTTCATTTGCAGACCTATGATATTCAAGGAAACCTCCAGAATGACAGCCAAGTTACTGTGTCTGTTATCTTTGAGAACAAAAGCACTAGCTTCCTTAAGAGCATGGAACTGAATGTCCTGGACTCTCTCAACACTAAAATGCTTCGACCAGAGGGATCATCAGTACATGATGGGATACCTGTGCCCTTCCAGCTCCCCCCTGGTATGCACAGCTTTGCACAGGGCTCTTGGAGTGTGACTGGCCCTGCACTGCCCTCCTGTGGGAAGAGCTGCTTGAACTTCTTGCTGTTTTCCAGGAAAACATCTCTGCCTGGGTGTTGCTGGGCTTTCCCACAGTTCCCTGGAGAGGATAAGCCTTTTCCCAGTATGGCTGTGATGCAGGTGGTTCTGCACAGCAAGAGCAAAACCTTAATCTAGGGCTGGGAGTCCAAATGTCTGAGTTCCTTTTCCAGGTGCCTGCAGGCTGGCACACCTTTGACTACAGGAATCCAAAATTCATGATGTGTTTGCTATGAGATTAAAATGAAACAAGGTAGTAGGTTTGTGAAGTGTTAGAATCCACTCTGGATTTATTCTGGAGCTCTTGTCCCACTGTTTGAAAAGGCAGAAGCCTTTTGCAGTGAAGGTTTATGATAAGGATGTGCAAGGAGGGGAGCTGAGCCCTCCAGAAGTTATTAAGCACAGAAATTAAGGGTAGTGGTTTTGTACAGAGCACAGTAGTACAATCAAATCAGTGAACTCCCCTTCCTTCACCGAGGAGTTCATTTGAATCCTGAAGCAGCTCACAGAGGGCTGGAGTTGCCTCAGGTTGCTTTTCAATCCCCCATGAAGAGCAGTGGAGTATTTGATTTGGTTTTAAATCTGTGTGAGGCAGTTCTTGACACAGACTGGTATATTAAAAGGAAAACATAGAAACATTAGAATTCAAATTAGCTCTGAACCTACTCTGAAATGTTTATAATGTAATTCCAGTTATATAAATAGTTTAAATATGTGACACTGGGACACTTTGCCCAGGCACTTGCTCAATAACCTCTACCAAATGCCAGCTCCTATTTCGTGCTTCTGAGAGACCCTAGTGCTGTAACACTGTTGAAACACCACAGCAGTTGTGTGTAGAACTCTCTTCCAACTCAAAGAATTTCAAACTTGGTTCAAAAATAGTCAACACGTAAGTCAGTTTATCCTAACTTACTTAGATCTGGAAACCATGTTCTGACCTGACTTTTCCCTCTCCTCTCTTCGCACTAGGAATCTCTAATGAAGCCCAGTTTGTGTTTACACTTCAGAGTATTGTAATGGCTCAGAAGTTAAAAGGAACACTGTCCTTTATAGTCAAAGTAAGTGCAGCTCTCAACTGCCTCTGCTTCCTTGGGAACTGCGTCAGGGAGCTGGACTCGGGTGGGAAGCTCTGCTCTTGAGCTTTTTTAGGCATCATTTCATCCCTGCTGCACCAGCCCATTCTGTGAGGATCATTTTCACATGACATCTTGTGCAAAGAGTGCCCCCAGTCCTGCGTCAGCACATCCTGGATTGTCATTTCTGGCAGCGTGTGAGCAAGGCAGCCTGCAACATGTGCCACATTGTCAGCTAGAAAATCACACTGATGTGCTGGGGAGGGGAGAGAGGGAACCAGGGTCTGCTCCTTCTGATCTCAGCTGGACACTGCACCCTGGTACAAGGCTGGAAAACAAAAATAACAATTAGGTGCAATTATTAAGAGTGGAAACCCAGACCAAGAGCGAGGTCAGCAGAAGGCATTGTTTAATAGGTATTGAGCTGGATAAGACTGTGTGGGTATCTGATGTTATTTCAGTACAGTTATTAATGACACAGTTATTAATGAAAGAGCTGCATGAGCAGCTCAAAGGAAATTATTGGAGACAGTTTTGCCTACTCCTGAGTCAGCCATTATCTCTATTTTAAGAGTTTCTTAAAAATAGCATGCTAGTCCTATTTTGAGTACTTAAGAATCTGGGAACTGTTAACTTACTGTTTTGCTCAGGAAATAATGAACTGTAAAACCACATCTCCAGGTGTTAGTTTAAACTCAGTCTGCTCAGTTTATTTCAGAAGAGTGCAGGCAGAACTGCAGCCTGGTGTGTCCCTTACGTGTTGTAGGTGCATTTATCAACCCAGCTGCCCAAATCTCTGTGTGGGCTGTTGTTGTGGTGGGATGGTTCTCAGACTGATCCTTCAGGCCCAGCCAGACTATTTCAGAGGGAACTCAGCCCTCAGTTCCTCATTGGTACCTCTGTAGTGGGTAGGGGTGGCTTCTGCTCTTGCTGCCTCAGGGCTCCCACTCATCTGCTCTCCTTTGCCCTGTTGCAGAATGATGAAGGTTCAACCCATGAAAAACTAGATTTCAAATTGCACTTCAGCTGCGCTTCATACTTGATCACGACGCCTTGCTACAGGTGAGTGCCTGTGCTGCCCCTGGCAGGCTGAGCTCTGCCTGCTCCCAGGGCCTTGGGCAGTGTCTAAGGGCTGACTGTTCAGGTATGTCCAGTGACCTATTTCAGGTGGCTCTGCAGAGGGAGCTCTGTGCCCTGCAGGCTGGCAGAGGCAGCTCTGGCAGCAAGAGGGCACAAGTTGCTCCAGTGGACTCTGGAGTGTGATTTCCATATTTACTCTAGACCCATTTTCCTAGAGCTTGGTAGCACTTTTAAGCTTCTGTATCCTGAAGTGTTTCATGGGGCTGATGGGACAGATTTCACTTGTTTTCTAATAAAACATTTACTTTCCTTCCTGTTCTGCAGTGATGCTTTTGCCAAGCTCCTAGAGTCTGGAGATCTGCACATGAGTTCTATTAAAGTAGATGGAATTAGCATTTCTTTCCAGCATCTACTGGCAAAGATCTGTTTTCATCATCATTTTTCAGGTGAGTCTTCCTTGATGCAGAACCTTCTGCAGAATTCCATATTCTAAAAACTCTGCTGTGCTTGGTGAGCACAACACTCTGTGGGCTCAGCAATCACAGGAGCAGGTGATGTCCAGATTAAATACATTTGGGAGAGTTTTCTCCAGTTTTGCAACACTCAAAGCATGCAGTGTTCTTCAAAATGAATTCTGCTTGTGTCCCTGTGGAATTCCTGCAGCCCAGTGAGGCATGTGACAGGTATCATGAGAGGAGCTGGCATGGAGTTCATGCTGTAACTGTTCTCTGGAGGATGAGTTTGATCTGCAGGGCTTTGGATTCCTTCCCCAGTGCTTCCTTTCAGTGAGGGTGAGCCCCAGCTATTCAGGTTCGGGTTTATTAATTAAAACACAAGCCCTGGCTGAAGCAAAACAACTGGCTGTTTCATCATGCTCTGGTGTTTGCATTAGACATTGCCTCGGTGGAAGTATTTCTGGGGAAGAAATCTACATTCTGAGCAGTGTTTTTGCCACAGAACATTTGTGGCTTAGGAGACAAATGACTCACCTCGTTATTGTGAAATGTCCCAGAGAGAAGCCAGGAGGAGCCAGGCACATCTTAACCCTGACTTCCTCCTCCCCTCTGTAGAAGCCTGTGTTCCTCGAGGCCAGGCAGAGCAGTGGTTGCTCTCCAGGGGAAGCAAGGCTTGAATTAAAACTGAATTGACTGAAATGAAATTGCCATTTCTCTGCAGTTGTGGAACGCGTTGATTCGTGTGCATCCATGTACAGCCGTTCTATCCAAGGCCATCACGTCTGCCTACTGGTAAAAAAGGTGAGAGCATTGTAACCCCTGGGAGAAGCTAACCTGGAGCCTTCCCTGCCTTCCTCTGCCTCTTTCCAGTCCCTGAGTTTGGCTGGGAACACATTTATCCCCACTTGACAAAGGAGCTAATGAATNTTGTGTTATCTTTATGGGATTGAATTTTTTTTTTCTTTTTTTTTTTTTTCCTTTTCTTTTTCTTTTTTTCCTTTCCAAGGGAGAGAACTCTGTATCAATAGATGGGAAATGTAATGATTCTACCCTGCTTAGCAACTTGTTGGATGAGATGAAAGAGACATTGTCCAAGTGCTGAATATTCCTTATAAAATATTCCAAGGACAAGAAACACACCCAGCGTGTAAAGACGAGCAGACCCAAGTGTTAAGTTTCTCCCTCGTACGCATGTACTACCCTGGGGCACGTGCTTTCAGTTAACTCCACCATTGGTTGCAGTTTAGACATTTTAAGGCTGTATGTTACCTTTTTATTTTCAGAAGTTTTTACAAACTGTGGTGTTAACCCTTTCTAGCCCAAAGAGATCCTGGTGACATGACTGGAGGAGGGAGGGGAGGAGGGAGGGAGGGAGGGGTGGGCACTATTTATTCAGCAGCTCATGATGATCCCATGACCTTCATCTGTGTGGGATGGGGACTGAGCAGGACTTTATCAACAGTAGCACAGTTTGTTGCTTGTGCTTATGCCAGGGAAGGTTGACTTAATCCTTAGCCATGAAATATGTCTTCAGGGCTGCTGTAGTTGATGTATATTTCTAGCAGAGGCTGGTGCTGGACCAGAAGGCCTCTTTTCTGTTTTGTTTTTTTTTTATATATATATATGATTTATTATTATCTCAAGATCTATTGTGATCAGTATATAAACATCCTCCATCTCCTTGAGCTAATCCAAAGGAGCCCTGTGAGAACTGGGATGTTTGAGTTTCTGTTTATAGTAGTTGCCTTGAGCCTTAACCTTCTTTTAGTGACAGCTGGAAGAGTCGAGTGTGGAAGGTGAAACAGGCTGGAAGTGTTACTGTTTGGGTCTGTGCTCCCCTCCACTGCCCCACACACAGTCTGTCAGGCCTCTCCCCTTTGAGCTGTCTCTGCTGATGTGTTTATGAGTCCACTTCAATTTCACATTCCTGAGCAGTTAATCTGTAGCAAGAAACTGGAAATCCAAAGGGGTCTGTTCCTGCTTTTTTATCTTTTCACCCGCTGGCTGAGGTTGACCATTACCAGGTTAGAGAAACAGCCATGGGTGCAGCCCCTTGTGTGCAGGTCCATGTCCTCCCTCTGGGCTCTGGAACCAACAGGGTCCTTCTGTCTCTGTGTCTCCTTTGTGTCCCTCAGCCCTGCCTTTGCAGCAGTGAGAGCAGATTTGGCAGCACAAGTTGCCCGTGGGTCCCTGTGGCAGAGCCCTCCCTGCCAGGGGTGCAGGAGGGGAAGTGGATGGGGAGCCCCTCTCCCTGCCAGGGTGCAGGAGGGGAAGTGGATGGGGAGCCCCTCTCCCTGCCAGGGTGCAGGAGGGGAAGTGGGTGGGGAGCCCTTCTCCCTGCCAGGGGTGCAGGAGAGAGGGGTGGATTGGGAANCCAGGGTGCAGGAGAGGGGTGGATTGGGAGCCCCTCTCCCTGCCAGGGGTGCAGGAGAGAGGGGTGGATTGGGAACCCTCTCCCTGCCAGGGTGCAGGAGAGGGGTGGATTTGGAGCCCCTCTCCCTGCCAGGGTGCAGGAGGGGAAGTGGGTGGGGAGCCCTGGTCCCAGATGCAGGAAGGAGCAGGGATAAGGATCCCCCGTCCCTGCTGAGGTGCAGGAGGGGATGAAATGGAGATCCCTGTCCCTGCCGGGGTGCAGGAGAGGGTCATGAGGAGCTGCTCTCCCTGCTGGGGGCAGGATGGGGGAGAGGACTGAGGAGCTGCAGATTTGGGAGTGTAACAGTTGCTTTAGAAGGAAGAAGGGAGAGTCTGGGAAGTGCCCATTCTGCACTATTGGAGTCTTGTGGAGTCACTGACAGGAAAGGGATGTCACAGTGTCCCACAGAGATGCTCAGTTGATGTCCTTTTCCAACATCCCTTGCTTTCAACTTATTTTTTATTCCCCTGCTCCATTTTTTCCCTTGCTGTTCCACGCCCAGTGAGCAAAACTCTGTGGAACGGTTTTGCTTGGAGGCACAGGTCAGGAGCAGTTGATTGCTCCAAAAAGGTGCCCAGGGAGGAGCTGGCTGGGTCTGCATGTCTCCAGCACCACCACCACTCCTAAAACACTGAACCCCTACGCAGGGAGCAGGATGAAGTGTTGATCTTATCCCTTGGGTGATGTCCTGTACTTTACGCGTGTCTCGTGCTCTTTACACTCTTCCCACAGGAGGTATTTTGGCAAAGGCTCTGCTCTGGTGCTCTGGGTTCCTTGCCAGGCCCAGCTCCGTGTCCGACCGTGCTGCCAGGACGTGGAGGGTTTGGTTTTGGTCAGCCTCCCTTGGTTAGCCAGTTGTGTATTAGAAACTGAACATATTAAAATTGTCTTAAAGGATAATGTTCCTCAATTAGTGTTTGGGTTTTTTAATTCATGGATGAAAACTGTCACTTTAGCATGTAGAGTCTCTTACAGAATCCTGTGCAGTGATTCTAGAATTTTGAAACTGTATGATGTGTTACATTCACAAATTTATTTGCTATCAACATTCCCTGGGGAAAAAAAAAAAAAAGAAAACAACATACCACAAGCTGCTGTAATGATTTTGTGTCAAGATCCAATAAACTTTCAAAACAAAGTTGAATTTTTGGCTTTGTAAATGGTCCTTTCATGAGAGTGTTGCAGTTTGGATGGACCCTGAACCAAGGTGTGGATTTACCCCAGGGCTGAACAATGTATCTTCAGTGGAGGTAAGAGGAATCTCCTTCAGAAAGGAGGTAGGGAATTCCTAATACCACCCCTTTGAAAGGCAGCTCTGTAACAGCAGCTGTCACTAACACTGAAATAACAGGAAAAAGTAATTCAGACTATCTCAGTTAAATCTCCATTTATTGTTTTATTTTTTGGATCATGATTGCAGCTAAAATCCAGCACTTGGAAAAATGGGACCTCTGGTCTGAATGAGGCTGGAATCAGCCCCTGCTGTTGCTTCCTCTTGGTCTCTAGTGAAATTTGTGAGAAACGTGGTGACATCGGGATGAGGATTAAGGCCCTGTCCTGCCAGAGCAGGAATGAGGCCTTGGCTTGGCTGGTACCTCAGAGGTTTCCAGTCATACCAGAACCTGTGAGAATCATCTTGGGACAGAAGATCTCTGGGGCTGAGGGTCAGAAGCCACCATTCTGCCCTGGGAATTGCTGGCCCCACTGCTGGCAGATGCTGCTCAGGAATGATCCAGGTCCTCTGTTCTCAGTACCGCAATGCCACAGGGGAATGCACAAATCTGATGGAATGGGCTGAAAACAAAAGCAAACCCCAAGCCTGGAAGTGCCTGGAGCAAACCTCAAGTGTTAAATGAGCCACAGAAGCTGAACTGGGGGGCAGGAGCTGATCCTGCCCCTGCCTCAGCCCTCTGTGTCCAGCTCTGGGCTTCTCTGGAGCAGGGCTGGAGCTCCTGGCATGGGGCTGGGCAGGGCTGTGAGGATGATGAGGGGATGGAGAGTGTCCTGTGAGGAAAGGCTGGGGCAGGGGCAAGAGCAGAGATGGCTATGGATATAGACAACATCTATACATATTGTATGTGTGGATATATACTTTATAAAGTGCCTGGAGGTGTCAGAGACCGGGGCCAAGCAACAGGACCAGAGGTGATGGGAAGAAACTGGAACACAGGAACTTCCACCTGGGCAGAGGGAGAACTTTGCCCTGCACTTGAGCAGGGGTGGAGTCACCTTCCCTGGAGATCCTCAAAAGCCATCTGCACACATCCTGCTGTGCTCAGGGCCCTGCTGAGCCAGGTGAGCTCCAGTGGTGCCTCCCAACCTCCCTTCTGTGGTTCTGTGACCAAGAGTTGCCCACGAAGCTGGCACACAGGCTCCTGCCCCGGGGCTGAGCATCATCTGCTCCACGGGGGAACGCAGCAGAGAGGTCCCGCGCCTCATGGAGCCGGGCCCGGCTGGTCCCGGGAGCGGGAGCGGGCTCAGCTGCTCTGCGGGAGCGGCCAAGCTGCTGGCCTGGGCCGGGGCCAGCTCGAGCAGCGGCAGCCCCCGAGGAGCTGGAGCTTCACCGCGGGCTCTGCGGCTCGGCTG
>VXBQ01011941.1:3726-15295 GCA_013400175.1 Phainopepla nitens | reverse complement strand
GCTGGGCTGTCTGGGCAGGGTTGGTTCAATGATTCTTGTGAGTCCCTTCCAGTGCAGGATATTCTGGGATTCTATGAAAAGTCTCTCCATCCCACTCAGATGAGAAAAATGATTGGTGTGTGTTTCTTGATGTGTGGGCCAAACCCAGGGGATGTTTGGTTTTACCCTTGGGTTTTACCCATGCACATCCATGCCAGGCCCTGCAGTGCAGATCCTCCAGAAAAGAAGCAGGGATGGTGTCACACTGCACCAGGGATGCTCTGGGTGCTCCAGGGAGCTGCGTGGAGGGCGGTGCTGCTGCTGCTTTGTGGTGTCTTGTGTGAGAGGATGTGTTTTCCTCCATCTCCAGTGCAGGGAACTCATTGCAAGTACTTCCCTGGACTTGCTGCTGGAAGTAGCAGCAGCCTCAGCACCTGCAGCCCACATTGCTGGTTGCATGGGGGCCGTGCCTCAGTTCCGGGGTGGGCGCAGTCCCTGGAGCTTCTGGCTGTACCACAGGATGTGGCCAGGCTGTGACACAGCTCCTGGTAACCAGCACTGCTCAGATGTCTCTCCACACCCTTCACTTCTTCCTCTGCCACATGGGATCACGCTCCAGAGGACATGTCTGCCAGGGGTTTGTGCTGGGTTTGCCGCCCCTGAGGTGGCTCATGGGGCCACAGCAGCTGTTTTGGCAGCAGGACAGCCAGGTTAGATGGGGCTTCGAGCAACTTGGTCTGGTTGAAGGTTTCCTTGCACACCAGAGGTGTCCTTGCCCGTGGCAGGGAGTTGCAGCTGGGTGGTCTTTAAGGTTCCTTCTAGCCCAAACTGTTCAATGATGACATGTCTCCTCTGGATCCACCTCATGGNTTACCCATGCACATCCATGCCAGGCCCTGCAGTGCAGATCCTCCAGAAAAGAAGCAGGGATGGTGTCACACTGCACCAGGGATGCTCTGGGTGCTCCAGGGAGCTGCGTGGAGGGCGGTGCTGCTGCTGCTTTGTGGTGTCTTGTGTGAGAGGATGTGTTTTCCTCCATCTCCAGTGCAGGGAACTCATTGCAAGTGCTTCCCTGGACTTGCTGCTGGAAGTAGCAGCAGCCTCAGCACCTGCAGCCCACATTGCTGGTTGCATGGGGGCCGTGCCTCAGTTCCGGGGTGGGCGCAGTCCCTGGAGCTTCTGGCTGTACCACAGGATGTGGCCAGGCTGTGACACAGCTCCTGGTAACCAGCACTGCTCAGATGTCTCTCCACACCCTTCACTTCTTCCTCTGCCACATGGGATCACGCTCCAGAGGACATGTCTGCCAGGGGTTTGTGCTGGGTTTGCCGCCCCTGAGGTGGCTCATGGGGCCACAGCAGCTGTTTTGGCAGCAGGACAGCCAGGTTAGATGGGGCTTCAAGCAACCTGGTCTGGTTGAAGGTTTCCTTGCACACCAGAGGTGTCCTTGCCCGTGGCAGGGAGTTGCAGCTGGGTGGTCTTTAAGGTTCCTTCTAGCCCAAACTGTTCAATGATGACATGTCTCCTCTGGATCCACCTCATGGTGGATCTCACTGAACCACATTAAAATGCTTTTAGGGTTTCTTCCAACACATTGTTGCCCATGTTGGGGTTTGGATCTCTCAGCTCCTGCGTGGAAGAGGTTACTGAGCCCATTCCCACAGGAAATGTTGAGCCTGTTTTTAATGGGGTGAACTGGAGTGGTTTGGGGTTTCTTCCTCACTGTAATTAAATAAGGAAACAAGAGGCCTTGGCGTTAAAGCTTTTTAATCTTTCTCCAGAGAAGAACTGCTGATTAGCACTGCAGCATCTGTTAGACGGGCTCGATTGCAGCCGTGGTAGTCATGACCTTGAGTTTGGGATGTGCTTGCCAGCATTTGAGGACACTATTTACCTATTGGAACAACACTGTGGCCTCATGTAAATCTAAGTAGATTCTTCTTGGGGAAATGGTTTTTTTTTTGCTTGCTTGCTTATGAAATTATGAAAACTTACTTATGCTATTTAAGGCATCAGCTTAATTTCTGTTACTTTATTCATTTCTCTGTCCAGCACATGTAAAATAATATTTTTGGTACACAAAGCTTTCTGCCTTAAGCTTTCATCAAAGAGCAGCCTGGCACAAATTCTGTGAGGGGCTGGATGTGGGAACAAAGGAGGTATAATTAGCTACAGATAAACAGAGCTGTGTTTTTCCTCAGCATCCCTTCAGGTCTCAACTTGTGTCTCACTTCTGGAGCTGATTCTTTTCTACAGGCTGGAAGAGGAAGATCTGCTTTCCCTTGTCTTCCAGTTTTCAACTTGTAAACGGAGCTAAACTGAAATGGGAAACATATTTATGGTCTGTGTGCACCTGCAGAAGAGGCTGTGGCTGCTCTCAGGGCTGGTGTTATTTCAGGATATTTGCTTTCCGGGTGCCTGAGCTGTGACTTCTTCTTCTCGTTGCCCTCCACCCCTCGGTTCCTGTCTCTCACTTTCAGTGGCTGGCTTGCTGGGGGCTGTCTGGCAGCAGCTCTGAGCCATGTTGTGGGCTGGCATGGCCTGGCCTGGCCTTGGTCCCAAAGGGGATATGCAGAGGTGAAAATGGGATCTGGGTGAAACCCAGCTGGTTTTACCCTTCTTTGTCAGTGTGTGCGAGCCAAGCAGGCGGTGGCATTTCTGCTGGGTTGGGGTCTGATGGTGTGGCAGTGTCAGGGTGAGCAGCAGCCCCCTCCCATGCCTGCGGGGCCTGTTCCTTCATTCCCACATGGAACAGGTCAGGAGGTGACTCTGTTCAGCCCAGGTCACCCCTCCAGCCTCCCCTGCCCTCTGCTCCAGCCGGGGAAGGGAAGGGGGAGGAAGAAAAGCTGCCGCGGGCTCCTCCCCTTCTCAGATGTGGGGCAAGGGCCCAGATGGCATCCCAGATCTCTTCCTATGGGATTTAGACGAGGTTTCCTGTTGAGAGAGCTGCTCCTAATCGCCGCCCTTCTGTGCTGTGTTGCAGATCAGGACCAGATGAGCAGAGGGAGGTTTCTGTGAAGATCAGAGTCGCCCCAGCCCTGCCCCAGGAAGTGGCCGCGCCTCCGGCTGTCACCACTGTGGGCCTGGAAGAGACGCAGGAGAAGGAAAATGTCCCACGCTTTAAAGCAAGTGTTCAATAAAGACAAAACCTTCCGGCCCAAGCGCAAGTTCGAGCCGGGCACTCAGCGGTTTGAGCTGCACAAGAAGGCCCAGGCCTCCCTCAATGCCGGCCTGGACTTGAAGGTGGCCGTGCAGCTGCCGCCGGGCGAGGAGCAGAACGACTGGGTGGCCGTGCACGTCGTGGACTTCTTCAACCGCATCAACCTCATCTACGGCACCATCAGTGACTATTGCACGGAGCAGTCCTGCCCCGTCATGTCGGGGGGCCCCAAGTACGAGTACCGGTGGCAGGATGAGCACAAGTACCGCAAACCCACGGCCCTGTCGGCGCCCCAGTACATGAACCTGCTCATGGACTGGATCGAGGTGCAGATCAACAACGAGGACATCTTCCCCACCAACATCGGTGAGTTTGGGTCCCAGCTGGGGCTGGAGGGAGGGAGGTGGGTGTGGAGCCTTCTCGTGGAGCCCCTGTTGCTGTTCCAGGAGATGCTGCAGCACAGCTGTCCCCTGTAGCAGAGATGTTTCCCTCTGTGCTTCTCAGGTGGGCAGTGCAGTGAGCTTTGCCCAGCTCTTCTGCAATGCTGAAATACCCAGAGCTGTACCACGTCCCACTGGGCGTCATGGATACCTTGAGGCAGTGAAACAGGAGGCTGCCCTTAGAGCAGTCAGTCTCTGAGGTGGCTCTGGAGTGACTAATGCTGGATGCAGGATGGCTCTCTGGGAATTGATGGCAGCCCAGGTCTGATGCACAGCTCTGTGTCACCTGGTGGTAGTACCACGTGCCATAATCACCCCCTCTGTCATTAGAGGCCACACTGGCTGCCTCCACCCCTCCTGAGGGGTGGGATGCTGGCTCAGGCCAGGAGGGAAGGGCCATGTTTCATCTACTGCCAGGACCATGGAAACAGGAAAACAGGAGTTTGGCCTAGGACACCTCAATCTCCATATCCAAACGCAGCTTTGGGGCAGAGATTATTGGGTTTTATTTTGTGATGAAGATGGAAGAATTTAGTCTCTAAGTTATCAGGTAAATACAACTGAGCCTATGCAGAGCTTCCCTCTCCTGGGATGGAGGAAGTGAGGTGCAGCAGAGCTCCCTCCCTCCCTCCCTCCCTCCCTCATGCCCCGGTGTTCATCCCTTTGGAGCTCGGATGGGAGGCAGCTGGTCCCTATTTGGGGCACATCTGCCACTTGAGCATCCATAGTGATCCTCCACTGTGCCAAAATGCTGCTTAAACCTGGTGTGGAGAGGGCAGAGAGGAGAGGGGTAGCATAAATAGCCAGTTTTGAGACAGCTGAAGCACCAAACCCTCCCCAGCCGTTCTTCTCATGCTCCATGGGCTCTGCTGCAGCTCTCCAGGGACCACCGTGGGGGTGTTGGATCTGTTCTGGGCTGCAGGATGAGCTTCCAGCAGAACGAGGGTTGTGGTTTGGGTTTTTTTTTACTTGTTATTTTCTTCAGCTGAGCTTTTACCAGATCCTCTAATGCTGGCTGAAATGCTGCAGCTCTGGCAGAGCAAGGAAAGGGTTTAACTCGTCCTTGTTCCTCCAGAAACAGTGTGAACTTTACACCCTGATATCCCACAGAGGTGGCTGCATGGCCAGACTGCTCTGCTGCAGGGGCCCAGCCAAACACAGTCCTGGAGCCTTCATAGAGGACCTTAACAGTTTTAATTTTTAACCAAAGAGCTAAAGATGTACCAAAAAAAGGGATAACTGTGGGGAGTTAACAGCACCAGCCCTTTCCTTTGGGAAGTTGCTTGGTTGTGTCTGGTGTTTTGCACTGTTTATATAAGTACATCAAACAGGAGTAGAAGAAAACTCTTGTCTGACTGAAACAACTGCTGGGAATGTGGGCTCTGCTTTCAGTCACAGCAGTGCATCACTCTGTCACTTAAAAAATCTGTGCTTTGAAAAATGTAATCAAAAGGAAAGGAAAAAGCAGAGGGGACCTGGAAATCCCCAGGGACAGAAGCGCTTTTGCCTCAATCTGTCTGTTTTACCAATTTCTTTTAGCCCTAAGCAAGCAGTTTTAACTTGACTGAAGGTTTTTCATGGCTGCTCTTCCCCCCCAGGTACTCCCTTCCCCAAGAACTTCCTCCCAGTGGTGAAGAAGATTCTCTCCAGGCTCTTCCGGGTGTTTGTCCACGTCTACATCCACCACTTCGACAGGATCACCCAGATGGGCTCGGAGGCCCACGTGAACACCTGCTACAAGCACTTTTACTACTTTGTGAAAGAGTTCAATCTCATAGACACCAAGGAGCTGGAGCCCCTGGTGAGTGTCTGGGTGGGCTCAGATATGGGTGGGGCTCTCAGAGTCTGTGGCCAGCACAGGGCTTGGGGAGTCACAGAGGGCTCTGGAACCTTCTCAAAAGGTCCCACCCCAAATCCTGGGGTCAGTTTTGGGCCCCACACTCCAACAAAGACACTGAGGGGCTGGAGCATGTCTAGCGATGGGGACAGAGCTGAGGGGTGGTCTGGAGCACCAGGAGCAACTGAGGGAGCTGGAGGGGCTCAGCCTGGAGAAAAGGAGGCTCAGGGGGGACCTTCTGGCTCTGCCCAGCTCCCTGACAGGAGGGGCAGCTGGGGGGCTCAATCTTGTCCCAGGTAACAAGTGACAGGACAGGAGGGAACAGTCTCAAGCTGTGCCAGTGGAGGTTTAGATGGGATTGAAGGGAATTTCTTCACTGAAGGGGTGGGACAGGCATTGGAAAGGTCTGCCCAGGGCAGTTTTGGAGTCACCATCCCTGCCAGTGCTCAAAAAATGTGCGGATGTGACACTTGGGGACATGGTTGAGTGGTGACACAGCAGTGGTGGGGTAATAGTTGGACTTGATGATCTTGGGAGTCTTTCCAACCCTTAAGGATTCTCTTCTAAAGCAGGCTGCTCAAACTCAGGACCACTTGGCCTTGTAGTGTAACTGTCAGGAACCTGGGATGTGCTGGAGTGGGAATGGTGGGGGGAACACGGCCCTGCCCAAACTGGAGACTGGAGCTGTGGGCAGCAGTGTCACCCCGTGCCTAGGAATGGTATTGACAGCTAAACACAGGGGTCTTTTCATCCACACCCTCATCTGGGAGCCTGGATTCTCCTTCACAGTCCCTTGTCTTCTCTGTCCCTTTGACAGAAGGAAATGACCTCCCGGATGTGCCACTGAGCTCAGACCTTCCTGCTCCCACCTCGGCACCTCTTCCGAGGACTCCGAGCCCCAATCCCATATTGGAGACATGATTCAAGGGGAGAACAGAGACGTTTCGTTTAAGAAATTATATATTTTTAATGAGTTTCAATGTAAAACTGTGATACTGCAGGAATATTTTTTTAAAGATGCTCTAGATTAACTAATTTTTTATAGTAATTTCTATAAAAAAGAAAGAAAATATTTTGTGGGCCACTTGATGGGAATGTTGGCTCTCAGAATGGGGAAGAGCTGCCTGAGCTGCCTCCTCCGTGTGCCCTGAGTGAGCTGAGCCAGACACTTCAGACAGAGCTGTGTCGTGGGGCTGGTGCTGCCATGGAAGTGGTACCTCCCTTGGGATAGACATTTCCCACCCCTGAAGGCAGGGTGCAGGACTGGTGGACATAATTCCCCAGGTGTGGATCCCCCACTCACTGGCTGTGAGTCCAGGTTTGGGGCAGAGCTGCTCTGTGCCCAGCTGTCCCCAAGGCCTGGCTCTCGTGAGCTGGGACTGGGCTTTGTCCCGTGGCTGCTGCAGCTGGAGCCGGTGCTGTTGGAGTGGAAATCTGCCCTCGTGTGTCAGCCCGGCCCTGAGCTGAGCTCTGCACACACAGTCCGGCTGTGGCTCAGCACTGTCCCCACAGGGATGCAGATCCACGCTGGCAGCTCCTCATGGGAGAGGGAAGGTGCTGGGACAGGCACCAGGAATTCTCCTCCGTCCCCTCCCTCCCTGTCCCTCGTGGTACACTGACCCTGCCGGGACCACATCCGCTTCCCGTTGGGGTACGGAGCCTTCTGCCTGTTCCCCAGCATCACCACCCCACCCAGCTGTGCACATCTGGGACCAAAATCTCTGGTGTGCAGCCAGAGACCCCTCCAGCCTCGCCCGCTGCTCGCACGAGGAGAGCTTGGCAGTGCCCCCAGGTAGGTAGTGGGTCTACCTAGGATTTGGGGACCAGTAAGTGACCAAACTGCACCACTAACCACTTCTTCCTTACAAAGCATTCCCGTGCTCTGGAATCTCTGTACGTACGTGACTCTCTCATTTCTCACCCTGCCGTTAGGACACTCATACAAATACCACTCGTGCTCTGAAATGGAACCAATAAATTATGTTGTATTTACACAGCGCACGCTGCCACCGAGCGTCTCGTGACTGCACGTTCATCAGAGCCTTGCCATCAGCAAAACAAACACAGGGTGTTTGGGCTCCATGGGGATTGTGCTGGAGAGCTGGGAGCTCGTGGGTGTGTGCTCCTGGCGCAGCCCCTGGGAGGTTGGTTGGGTTCCTCCTGCTCTCCAGGTGCCAGCTCCGGGCTGCTCTGAGCCCTGTGCTGGGTCCCTAGGCCGTGGCGCCTGACCTGCAGCCCGGGGTTGTCCTGACTTGTGTCTGCAGTGTCTCTGTACCCAAGGGTTGACTGTTCTCCCAGCTCTGAAACTTGGGTGGTAGTGGGCAGGAGAGGGGAATTCCAGCTCACCAACTTGCCAAGAGGTTCCTCTGCCATGGGAAGGAGCCAGGGGTGCAGTCATTGAGGCTGGTGGACTAAATTGGGAAAAACTCTGCATTTGGGGATGCACATTGTTTTCCTGGCCAGGAGGGGAGTGAGGGGCTCCCCAGCTGTAGCTCCTCCTGTTCCCTGCCTGCAGCACTGGCTCTTCCCTGTTCCCCTGCCCAGTGGAGGTGCTGGCACCACCCTCCAGCCCCTCTCCCAGTGTTTCGTGGGTGCAGCTCAGCCGAAGAATGTGCTGTTCCTTGGTGTGGAATATCTCCTTGGCCAGACTGGGTCAGCTGTCCCTGCCCTGCTCCCTCCAGTTGTTGCTCCCTCCTTGCTGGCAGAGCACGGGACACACAAAGTCCTTGGCTTAGGGTAAGCGCTGCTCAGCAACACCAAAACATCAGTGTGTTATCAGCATTATTCTCATCCCAGATCCCAAACACGGCCCTGTACTGGCTACTGGGGAGAGAACTGGCTCTGTCCCAGCTGAAACCAGGACACCTGCAAGGCCCCAGGTGCTGAGCTGTGGTGGGGCTGCAGGTGGGTGGTGAGCGGTGCTGGATCAGCCCTCAGAGCTGTTCCTCAGCTTCCATTTTCACACCCACCTGGAATGCTGTGGGTGCTGAGTCTGGGGATGTGTGGCACCCAACCAGCTGTGACCCGCAGGGCTGCAAGGACCCGCATTCCTCAGCCCCCTTTTTTTCAGGGGAAAGACCCATCCATGCGAGACCAGCTCAGCCAAAGGAGGAGGAGAAAAGCACATTTGTGGGAGAAGAGGTGGCAGGGCTGGAGGTGGCTGAGCCCGGCCCCCATGCCCAGCAGTGCAGGATGTTGCCCAGACAGGTCTGTGGAGTCACAGCTCAGCCTCGCTGTGCCTCTGCCCCGGCAGCCCCAGCCCCACTTTCATCTCCCCGGGCTTTCATCTCTTGTTTACTTGCTCCTGGGCTGCAGCTGTGAGTGCTGCAGGGAGCAGGGAGCTGGGAGCTCCTGGGGCTGAGCCCCCAAGCTGAGTTCCCAGTGCTGAGCACCACAAGCTGAGCCCCCAGGGCTGAGCCCCGCCTGGCGAGGGGGTTTGGCCTTCAACCTCTCAGTGCTTTCATTGCTCGTCTCCCCCAGCACTGGTTGGGTGCAGAGGCGTCACAAAGGCTGTGCTGAGAACCCAGAGAACAGCTTTGCAGATCTGCACTGCAGGGCCTGGGCCGAGCAGGTACTGTGCCCAGGGCTCCAGCAGCCTCCCCTCTGCGGGGCTGATCCCTTCCCAAAAAGCACAGATGGCATCTGCCCCGGAGCTGGAGCAGGCGCAGGCTGGCGGCACGGAGGGGGCTGCGGCTGCCGTATGTTCCGAGGGAAATGCTCCTTTCCTGTGGTTCAGAGCAGGGTCTCCTGCTGCTTCCAGGAAGCCATGGCTCGCCTTGATGCTCCTTCCCTGCTGGGTTTCTCCATCCCCTGAACCCTGAGGAGCTCAAGAGCTTCAGGGCCTTGGTTCTGCCATGAATCCGGATTTAGGATCCTGCCAACAACATCAGTTTGTCACAGATGAGTGATTTAGGGTCACTCAAAGATCACTATCAATGGTGTTAGCAAAAGTTATTTTAGTACGAATCTATGGAAGCGTGATTTAACAGAGTACAATGATGATGTTCCCTCTGGTATTTCCTACATGGATGTAAAAGACTAAGGAAAATCAAGCTGGAATTGAGCTGGAATGATTTATGCTGAGACTGAAGATGTGAAAGAGTAAGAGAGATGCTTTCTGTTGAACACAAGGTTCAGACAAGACTCCCCTGCTTCCTAAACTCCTTATGGACCTTAGGTACAGCCCAGGTCCAGTCTTAGTCTCAGATTTGGATGATAGTTCACATATGAAGGAATTAAGTATATGGATTTCATTGGTGTTAATTCAGGGTGTTGTCAGAAACTCACCGAGGAGCTGTTGCAAGTAAGGGTCTCTCCACCTTGGCTGAGAAAGGATCTCTCAGTCTCATCCTAAACCCTGAGATGTGTCCCACCTCCAGAGGTGATCACAGATGTGCAGTCCAGCTGCAGATTAGGGGGAACTCAGATTGGACTCATCCAATGATCTGTTGGTGGAAAGGTTTTGAGGCACAGGCTCAGGAGATATCCTTGCTCCAGGACACCATGGCACAGTCACACTGCCAGGCAGGGAGAGCTCAAGGCACCCACTGGTGCCTTGGTGGCAGGATGATGGGATGAAGCAGTTGGCTCACAGGGAAAACTGCAGGGGGGCTCCTTGTACCCACAACTTTCATTGTTCCTTGATAAGTAAGTCTTGGAAAAGCCACCTGCTCTCCATGTGTTAATCTCACAATTGGTTCTGAGCTCACAAGCATTGATGCTCCCTGGATCACTCTGCTCCTACATGGGTTTGCTGGACTTCCTGGCCTGGCTCTGGCCTTTTCCTCCTCTGGATCCCAGACCAGACCATCAGTGGCTTGGTGGAAGGGTCAAGCACATCCATCACGAGTCCCATTAGGGTTTGCCTAAAGTGGGAAGCCTTTGCATGGACCCTTGGAAAGCAGCCAAGGGGGAGCAGGGGTCTGTGCAAGGGGATCTCCTATGGCACCTGTGGCTGTGTATCTGTGGGGTCTGTGCCAGAGCCATGTCCTGCTGGATGAGGACAGGAATGTCCCCACCTGCCACCACCTCCCTGGACAGCAGATCCTGCTCAGAGCATTGCTGAGGCTGACACTGCCCCACTCTGCCCCTCCAGCCCTGGGCACTGTCCCAGAGACAGCAGGGGGACCCTCCAGAGGGGCCAGGGGCACCATGGGCCCATGGACTGTGCTCCCATCCCCAGGAGGTGCTGCTTCATTCCATGCACCTTTTGATTTGGGGAAACAGGAGCACAGGTGGCACAGGACATGTCCCTGCACAGCTCTGTTGTCACACTCAGCCCCTCAGACCCTGGCAGTGCCTCCGTCCCTCATCCCTGCATGAGCAGTGGACGCTTTCCAAGCTCTGAAATGTGGTTTTTGTTTGTTCTGTGTTCCCTGGACAGCTGATGCCTCTGGGGTCAAATTCCCCAGGGTCCCTGGCACCCCCTAGCCCTGATCTGCACCCGCCTCCTCCCGGGCAGGGCCCTGGCTTTGCTCCGCTCCAGTTTTGGGCTCCATGGAGGAGGTGGCAGCCCTTCCTGGGACAGGGAACAGTCACCAGCATGGCACGTGCTCCCTCTCCCTTGTATGGCACAGGCCAGGCCAGGGGCCAGCAGCTCCAGGAACATGGGCAGGACCTGGAATGCTTCTGGGAAAATGCTGGAGCAGGGAGGACATGTCCCATCCCTGCGGGTGACACCGATCCCGAGGGCACCTGCTGCCCCGGCCCCACAGGGTCAGCAGCTCCCTCCTCACCCAGTGCTTTACCAGGAGAAGGGGCCCCAGGATCATTTTTGGTTCTGGTGAACAAATCCCTACTAACCCCAGAGGCCCCTGGGACACAGCCACCAGCACCCACGTCCTCCAGCACGGGATGTACCGGCCCTGCTGTGGTTTCAGTGCCCTTTCCAAGGGAGCAGGGGGAATTTTTTGGTGGTTTGGGAGTTTTTCTGCTCCTTCTAAGAAAATGTGTGACGTGCCAGCCTGCACCTCTTCCTGCCACATCCCTGGACTCCTGGGGCTTCCCCAGAGTGACCCAGCTGCAGTGGGTCAGGGCTGCTGCTGCAGATTTCCCCCTTCCCAGGGAATTGGGAGGATGGAGGAGAGTGAAAATAGCCTGGGGTGTTTAAAGTCATTCTGGAAATGCCTTTCCCATTTGCTGTTTTCTGCCAAG
>VXBQ01011939.1:79791-127104 GCA_013400175.1 Phainopepla nitens | reverse complement strand
ACGGGGGGCGAGAGAGGGGCAGGGAGGGCTCTCCGCGGGCTGCCCGCCGCCCCGGCACTGCCGCCGCCGCACGGCGACAAGCCCGCGCAGGGAGCTTCATCTGTTTCTTTCTAGGACGTGGTGGGCATCCTCATCCTCTGCCTGGTTCCTGCGGCGGCCGCGCTGGACTTTAAGTATCACCACACCGAGGAGCTGGAGGAGTTCCTGAGGGGGGTTCATGCCGCGTACCCCTCCCTCACCTACTTGCACAGCATCGGGCGATCGGTGGAAGGTAAGGGCGGCGGGACGAGGGGAGAGAAGGCTTTTTGTTCTAATTAACTCGGGGCAGGTGTGGGTAAAGGGGGCGTTTCGTGGGCGCTTGCTGGCGGTCGGGCTGCTCTAACAAACCTGTGCGAAGTTTAGTCTTCCTCTTGCTTAAGCGTGAATAACACACTCTGGCTGAAGCATCATACGTGTCTTCAGGGTAAAAGTTCTCCCGACACTTACGTTTCTGAGAACTAGAAATATCCTGAGTGGCAATTTCAGAAAGAGTGCCGTCTTTATGGAGTGTAGAATATGTGGGACCCCTTTGCCAAGTGCCCGTTCTGGGTGGGACTGTAATTTAGGACGTGTGTTTTCTAACTTGTGGTTGTGTTAAAAATACTTTCTGATACAAGGTCCTGTGCTGTAGATGAAGAAAAGGTTTTCAGTCATAAACCTTACAGGAAAATGTACTGAAATCAATCAATCAATCAATCAAACCTTTCTGACCTTATATTGATATTTTAATTTATCTCCTTATGATTGGTGCTTTCTTACTGTAGATTGGGGGGGAAATGGCAAACTTTTTAAAAGAGATTTAAGAGATTAGTGTTTATTCGCATATGGACTTTAATGTACATCTGTTTAATTTTAAGAAAAAAACAAGCAAACAACCAAAAAAAACCAACAGACAACCAAAACCTTGCTTTATTAGATTTCAGTTCAAGAAATGAAATCACTCTGAGAAGTTATAAAACTAGATAGAAAATCCATTCTTTAGAATCATCACCTCTTCCTCTAATCCCATTTTGTGCCACTGGAAGGAGACATTTGCAGCATCAATTATCAAATCCATGCTTGTGTTTAAAAAAATAAAAACCTGTATTCTTCTTAGTAGATGATCATGAAGACATTTTAATCCCTTCTCCCTTGTTTTACCATGTATCTCAAAGTAGAGAAGGAATCCTAAAGTTATTTAAACTGTGTTGATTTTGGTTTCATCAAAGGCAGAATTAGATTGAGTTACGTTTTTCATCCATGCAAGAGGTTAGTTCCTGTATGTACAGTTCCCTCCAGTACAAACTAGCAATTATCCACATCCTCATTTTCATACCTTTAGAGAACTTAGCTAACATTCTGATGATAGGACTAGATTATAATTTTTCTGCCAGGAACTCAGCTGGCTTATCTTTGTGCGGATAGGCAAAAACCTTTTATGCAACCTGAGAGATTGAAACCTTGGCTTTTACATATCTAGATACCTGAAAGCTGATAACATGAGGTGTTCAACTTGTCTGAGTTCCATCAGCATGAAAACTGGAAAAGCGTCATCTCTTGATTGTGATTGAGCAATGCACTGAAACATCATTCAGATTTTGATATATTGCCTTTTGCTTTGCCAAACTCTGAGAAGAGAACTGTGTGGACTCTCTTTGTTATTATTCTCAATGCTGTGTAAAGCAGAATGACAGTGAAAAATGTTTAGTGCTCCTCTATTCTTTCAGAGTTTTTTAAATGTTAAGATATTTCTACCTTTGTTGAGAAATGAACTTTCAGAGTCACTTGGAATATGGTAGGGGATGGCACTGAATTAAAGTCTAATTTGGAGGACTTTTTGCTCATACTGAAAGAAAGTTTTATACAACAGTGGTTATAGAATTTTCATGAGAATGAAGTTTCAGTTTTGATCCATGGGTTGAAGTTCTGTTCCTCTATTCTCAAGCAAGACTCAAGCAAAACTGTCTGTGCATGCACATGCTTGTATAGGTTTACTGGTGTTGTCCTCCTGCTGATTAGCTAAACTATGATAGCAAAATTTACTTCTTGATGATGAGAAATAGAAATTAATTTAACTACTATTAAACTGAGATCAATGTGATGTAGTAAGTTGATGTTCCTGATACGAAAATTCTTGTGATGAATGCAATATCCCATGGATCAAAGTAATGTCTATAAAGCCAACAGACATTATTTTACTATTATCATGGATGGCTATTGTTCCCATGTTATTTGTTCATCTATGTTTTACTCCAATTTTATCTAATAATCTAGTATTTTATACTGCCGCCTTGACTTGGATTATGAAGAATTTGAAGTAAAGCCTTGACTTCTGGTCCATGTGTGTAGATTCAGAGCTCTGCAAGGATATAAAAATCCAGCTCTTAGAAGTTGTGGAGGATGATAGGGACCTGTGTATTACCACTTCAGAAAGTAGTCGTATGTAGTTAAGAGAAGTGTTTAAACACTCTTCATGTCAGAAGCCTCACCTGCTTTAGGCAGATCATAAAGTAATTTAGGTCTGGAGGCTGTTTAGTTTGAGTTCCTGTTCAAAGCCAGGCTCACTTGAAAGTTAATTATGATGCTCTGGGCCCTCTCCACTCTACTTCTGAATGTCTGCAAGGGTGGAGGTTCTGTAGTCTCTGGGTACCTCAGCCATCTTGCAGCCCTTAGGCTGCAACCCAGCCAGTCTGCAATGGGGTTATTTACTTGAATTGATAACCCAAATATGGGATTCTTTTGTTCCAGGTGCAGGATTTTGCATTTATCTTGGTCAAACTCCGTGAGTTTGCTGTCAAGAAATTCCTTCAGCTTATCAGGGGCCCTCTGAATGGCAGCTCTGGCACTGATGAAGGTATTAAACAGCATCAGCCCCAGTACTGACCCTTGAGGAATGCTGCTAATAATTTGCTGTCCCTTGAACCACCACTCGTTCAGTCCAGACAGCTTCTGACCTTACTGTAGTCTATTCCTCTAATCCATATGTTCCCAGCTCTTTACAAAGACACCATTAGGTTGACTAGACACTGGAACAGGCTGCTCAGGGAGCATCCTTGGAGATATTCAAAAGCTGTCTGAACACAGTCCTGGGCAGCTGGCTGTAGGTGGCCCTGCTTAGGAGAGGAGTTGGACCAGGTGACATCCAAGGGTCCCATGCAATTCCTGAATCTGTGATTCTGTTGAAAGCCTTGCTAAGGTCAAGACTAAAGAAATAGGGTGCTTTGCTCCCCCTTACTAAGTCAATCATTTCTGCATAAAACCCAGTCAAGTGTGATTTGTCATGGATAAATTTGAGGTGAGATAGTGTGTTTATTTGATGCGTGTAGACGGTAATAGCAATGTACGCTGTAGAATCTGTACCAAGATCCTCAGGGGAAAACAAAAGAAAAGACGCCCAATTTGTTTTGTGGTGGTTTACATCACCATATAGAAATTCCCCCCTGCCAGATTACTAGAAGCACCTCTGCCAAATTACTGGGAACAATGTGTTCTAGACTGGCAATGGCCTGTTCAGTCTCCAGATCTGATTTGGAAGCTGTGATATTTAATTATGTATCTCATCTGCTAAGCTATTATCCTTAAATGAGGGGAGAAAGGAGCTTAAAAGTTGTAGCTCATTGGCTGACAAAACTGAGTGTTACCTTTTGGTCTAATTCAGTAGGCATCCTCACATCCCTCAAGATTTGTAGGTAATTTGTCTGTGAGAAACCTGATACAGTCTTAGCAGTAGGTAGGCACAGATGTGTGATGGCCCAGAAAATACCTTAATTCTTTTATATTGTTTCAGGTGTGTTGTTGAATAAAGTTATAAAAGCCTTTTGTCAGGAGTTCAGTTTTCTAATCTGTCCAATATCCAACAGTGTGGGCACTCTATAATAACAGAGGAATCTGCAGAGCTGCATCAGTCTGGGATGGGAGAATAGTCCCTGGTGTAATCGTATTAACCCATCCTGCCTCATGCCACTCCAGTGAAAAACAGACTGACTCTTCAGCAAGCAAATCTTAGAGTGCATTACCAAAAGGAAAATAGTCCAACATATGTGTATGATCTGTGGCTTTTCCTTGTTCAAGATACAGTGCTGTTTTTCTTTGAAAAGAAAATTAAGGTGGTGGGAAGCTGACTTTAGGATTCTTACAGACCTGATGACCTCCTTAGGAGGACAAAACCAGTCAGGTATTGGAAGAGTGGAGTAACTTTTGTAGTAGATCCACACTCTAAGAAGTCTTTTCAGATGCACTGTGGATTGAGATAAAGTGATAGCATGCTAACTACAGCTTGGTTTAGATCTAGATTTTCTGGAGGCCAGTCTGCATTTTTAGAATTCCGGTCAACTTGGGACAGTTGTAAACA
Source organism: Phainopepla nitens (assembly GCA_013400175.1). Lineage (NCBI taxonomy): Eukaryota > Metazoa > Chordata > Aves > Passeriformes > Bombycillidae > Phainopepla > Phainopepla nitens. The sequence goes on along the minus strand of VXBQ01011939.1, from coordinate 122,735 downwards.
TCCTCAGGCCAGATTCTGCTCACTGAGGGAAAGGTTGTGTATGGGTAAAGTGCCTTTACCTAGTGAAGTGCCAAAGTTGACTTTATATATTAATATTGATATATATATATATAAAAATATCTCTTTGTCAGATTTTATCACTAGAGAGACAAAAACTAAAACAAACTGACCAGATTTTGTTTTGATTCCACCAGAAATTCTCAGAAATACCTTGCAAAAGAGGTGTCCTGAAAGCTTCTTTGGTTGAGAACTATGTGGCTTAGTCATCCAATTCTGATGCTTAGTGAACACCAAAATTCAGTTGCTCTTTGTTGCCCTTGGATGGACACATTCTATCCACTAATCTTAAACACTTTGCTAAAATTGGGGGAATTTTTTTAGTTTTGTTTTTAAGTGGTGAGTCTAGCTTATTATCATTTTGCTATCCCTGCTCTGTAAACAAGAGAGGCTGAAATGTGCACGGGGTGTGTGTGTGTTTGCTGTGGGTTTTATAGCTCAGGCAGGACTCGCCCACGGCTGCATGCATGGATTCTGCTGTGAACCACAGGGAAGGTGTGCTCAGCGGGGCTCCCAGCAGGCCAGCTTTCTCAGTGACAAGGTGCCTGTTGGAGCACATGGTGTCTCCTTCCTGCCTGCATTCATGTGTTTTTCTCCTTGGAAAATGGGAGGGAATGAGCATGCCCAGGTTTCCATCTGATAAGCAGCTGTGACTTCAGCAAAAGGGCGTGCTAGGGATTAGGATTCAGGTAGTGCTGTGTGCAACATACATACATAGAGTGCCTGGTAGTACAGTCAGTAGAAAACCTAGACAATTAACCTGTCCTTCACTGCTCAACAACGTCAGTGGAATGTGTGCCCAAGATGTGCCAGAGGTCAACTTAAATCTCCTGACTCTTCTGGTCCAGTGTGATTGATACCTTTAGGCATTTATGGGTAACTATTGAACAGGGGAGTACTGATTTCAGGTTCACTGCACTTCAGTGAAAATATTTAATAATAAGAGGCCTGGTATTGTACTTGTCTCATCTACACATTAATAGTCTGTGTATGTAGCTGGGAAAAAATAGGAAGTCATTTTAAGTTGTTTATTGTGACACAGTATGAAAGAAGCCTGAGTTTCTACCATCAATAGTAATGTGCATTGGAAATTTTATTGAATTTACATTACAGGCTTTTATATTCTGGGTGTTTTTACTTTAAATAAAGTGCTAGAAAACAGGTTTTGCTACTGGAGGAAACAAAGCTGAAATACGTTATCCATAAAATGTTTGTATTCTGCTGGAATTATCGGGTGGCTCAGGGGTTCTGGCAGTGCACAAAAGTAGAATGAGAAGGTTGTATACAACCCACTGTACTTCAAGGTAAGTTTCTTGGTGTTACTCATTATTAAATGCTAGTTACCAGTGTTTTCAAAAGAAGGAAGAAAAATGAAAGGTAATAGAGAGAATTCTTTTGTCTTAAACTAATTACCCAGAGGAAAATCCATAGCAAATGTGTTGTCTTTAATGACTATATTGCAGTTATTTTTTCTGTGGCTACATTATGTGAGGTATATTTGTGTAAAAGATTGTTACCTTAGGTTTGTTCCATTTGACAGCTGCAGACGACTTTCCTCCTGTCTCCAATCCTTAATAATGTCTCTTCTTCCCTTCCCTTCCCTCCCCTCCTCCTTATCCCCACCCCACAAATATCCTTGCAGGCAAGTGTGGTGTGTATAGATAATATAAGCATTGAGGTTCTTCAAAGTTTGCTTTTAGAAACAAGAGTGAATGAGATATTTTCCACTCTGAGGGCCCCATGATGCAGATCATACTAAAGTTGCTTGGCTCCTGTCCAGAGTTCCATGTGAAAATGGGCATTCTAAAAGTTATTGTGATAGTTAAATTCTTAACCATGCTTGCCCACTTCTGAAATTTTTTCCTGTTATGTGTCACTTGCTCTTTTGTGTGTCTTTCCTCATAACCATCTTTGTTCCTGTCTTTGACAGTATGTGTGGCATATAAATATATGTTAACAATATTCTAAGTAGGTTTGCATGTTCATTTTATTATTGAAAAGGTGTTTGGATTCACAGATGGGCTTGATATTAATAGCCTTGTAAATTCTATTTGCAGAACATTATGTGAGTCCCTGTGATGGGAGGGGGAAATAAAACAGAAGGAATACTGGCTCCTTCACTGTTTATCTAGTGAAAGCTAAATCATGACTTTAAAAACAAGAAGTATTACCTTGTATTCTTAAGCCTTCAGCTCCCAGCTGAGCTTTGCTCTTAATCATGTGTTTAAATAGAAGTCACCATTACAATATTAGCTTTAGGTTCTAAGTTTATTTATCCTTAACTGAAGCAAAAAATTCTTTAAATGCTGAAATATAGATTAATATATTATCTGACTGCATCCTCTAGCAGTTTGACTCCTGTGGTGCGACACGAGTAGTTTGTGTGCCGTCAGGGCTCTAATAGCCAAGTACTAAGATTTTACCTGATGATAACAAGATTAACTTTGCTTTCCTATCAGTATAACTATGCTTTTTACATGAATCATTTATAAAAAGCATGTCGTTTGGTCAGTGTCAGATGTTTGAAAGATTGATGAGCTTAGACATTACTTTTGGAGATGCAGTCACTGACTCTGAGTACATTCCTATTCTCATGCAGTGAAAGTAAAATTATTTCCTTAAGTCTTCTCTTCTTTAAACTTGCTATGAATTGGTCAATCATTTTTGTCCTGCCTTCTATGATCTCTCCTACTTAAATACGCTTCTTGCAGAAAATTTTGTGGGAAAGTTTGTTTGTTTGGTTTTTTCCTGTGGAACATGCTGTATCAGAGATTTCCGTCCCAGCTTAAATAAATAAATCCCAAAAAAGTGTGAGGGGAACCTATCCTAGCAACATAGATCAAACATTTATCATATATAAACTGTTATCTAGGACTGAAATTTTAATGTTGTAACTTCAAAATAGAAAGATCTGATCTGTTTAGAAATAGTACAGTGTTCATGTGAGTAGCATTTATTTAGAGTCAGCATTGTGGGAAAAATCTCTGTTCTCCTGCTTCCTCTCTACCTTTTGCTTTGTAGTTGTCTGGTTGCAGCATATAGCTGTAAACCTTTTTTTCAGAGCAATAAAGGTATTAAGGCTGCAGCCATCCTGTTTTCCATCAGCAAGACTTTGCAGCTTTTCCATCTTGCTTCCATCAGCAAGACTTTGCAGCTTTCTGTATTTGTTTAGAAATAGGCAGAACTGACTACTGGATATTGTAATTCACACCAGTGAAGTTAGCAATGCTCTGGAACTCGTGTAACATAGACTCAGCAATTGCAGCTGGTGGATGCAGTATCCACATCATTTCCTGGCATTGAGGAAGCAAATATGTAAGAGATTTTATGTTTGGGGGGGTTGTTTGTTTTAAAACTAACTAAAATACAGCGCTCAAGATACTAGCAGTGGTGTACAATGGACCTAAATGAATGTTTTCCTCCCTCACTTCTTGTAGAATTCTGTGTTTTGGAGCATTGTGCATACCTTTTTATTTTATTTTTGGCCCTGTAAATGAAATGTGATCCTAATCACAAACTTACTTAAAGAAATAAAACTCTTGTCTTGTGCCTCAGTTTTATGCAGATGGTCAGTTTGTCTGTGTTCTCCTTTTAGCTTGAGGAGAGCTTAGTAATACATGCCTCCTACCCCACTTCAGACAATGAGACTTCTTAGTGGAAAAGTTTTTCTAGTAGCTTTCCATCCACTTCCCACAAAAGCAGAAGAGCAGTGTGCCCTGCATCCCTTCTGCCCAGCCTTTCTGCTAGGACATCTGGCTGTAGATCCTTGAAGGAGCCAGTCCTGCTTATTTTCAGGGCTACCTAATTAAAGGTTTATGGTGTGTAGCTATGGCATACTGTGTTCACGTAAGTACATAGAGACCTGCTTATAATACATTAATTAATTGTTTGCAAGACTTCTTACAATGAAGCATTAGACAGTTGTTCTGTACAGGTTTTATGTAGAAGAGAGACCTAGATTGTTTTTAGGGCTGAGACTTTGAATGAAATCTGAACGTGCATGTGATTTATAAACTTTCTGAAAGTTCTGCTTTTGGAACTTTTTATTAATTAGAAGATTAGTTTTATGAAGTGGACGTGGAAAAAGATAATGCATAGGACTGACTGCAGATCTCTTTCCCTCACAGCTGAGAGAATACCCTCTCTGTAGGAACTGTTCACTCATTTCAGCAGGGGCTCAAAAGTGAGAAAGAGGTTAGGGGATGTTTCTAAGCAGATAATTCTTCAGTTTGATATCTAGGACTTACTTGTTGTTATGGGAAAGGTCAGACCATGGCAGTCGGAGCGAGTTAATTAAATTACTGTAGCTGCTATGTAACATGCTGAGCTCACAGTGGATTTAGGACAGTTGAGTTACATTTCCTGTTTGTCCCTAGCCAGTGTGTTCTACATCCATGGCCTTGCCATTACCTGGGGCGTTTAAACAGAGCTTGAGCACATCTAAAAAAGTAACATTTGTCCTAAATCTAAAATAAAAGCAAATTCTGTTCTCAATAAGAAATGTAACTACTGTGTCAGTTCAAAAGTTCAGTCTGGTCCACTATTCTGTTTTCCAGAGAACAGCTAGAAAAAAATTACAGGAATAAGTAGGCTCAGATTCCTTCCCTAGTACGCATTTCAAGCAATGTGCAACCAGGACGATTCTGATGAAGCATATTTCCTGATCTTGGTGGGCCTAAAGTACAAAACTTGCTTTGATACGCAGTTGCATTAGGCTGATCTCAAAATCTCGAGAATAAACAAAAGGCACCAGAACGCATTTGTTCAAGAGGCTAAGGACTGAATTACTCTACTTGTAGATAGTAATGCAGCCTGATTCTTATTTCTTGCCTTGTGTCTTTGTTACCTTTCCTGAAAACCAGTCGCTAATGTTTCTACAGTGATGTTTTGTTACCTGTTTTAGAAGAGAATCTGGAAAAAACTGGTCAGACTAATGTAGCTTGTTAACTAAACCAGAAACAGATGATCGTGACAGAGACTGAATTATTTTTAAAAAGTTAATCTAGCCTGCATTTTTTCCCCTTTATTGAGTTACAAAGAAAAAAAAAGGAAAACACGAAAAAATAGAGGCGGGGGGAACTACTCACTGTCTGGATTTGTAGGAGTCTATTTGCCAGTGCAGAGATGTGTATGGCTTTTGAGCTTCCTATTCTTGAGGCAAATATAATGTCTGAGATCTGACAAGGATTTTTACAGGATAGGTGTAGCCAGTCTCTTGGTGAGGTATTTCAGTGAACTGAAATCCTCAAAGTGCGCCAGTAACTTCTCAGCCACGTGTGAACCACAACCTGTAGTGTACTCCTTCTCTTGCCTTCAAGTGGCAGAAATAGTTCTGACATCCTCTGCCTCTGGAGCTAAAAGTGTTGGCTAAACAAAACTGTTGAATCGGGATAAATTGCACTTCAAAACAAACCACCCCTCTCCCTTATGGCTGGCTTTGTTACAAGAAAAAATCACTTTATTTATGATGATCCAATGGTACTGCTGTGAATGGGTGATATTTATTACTTTCATGTATACAGTAGCTTTTCTGAAAATTACTGGACGCATACCAGTTTCACAGATTTCTCAGAAAATAAAGTACACCTTTTTAGAACTAGCTTTTAAAACCCTATGGTGATCGAAACAAGAGTTGATGAAAAGGAAAAATAGTCTATTTGGTTTCTGAGTGTGAATATGAAACCAGTCAGTATAAATAGTAGAATAAGGCTGCTCAGACTATTTCTATGTGTCTGTAGTGTTCTCAACTTCTTAGTGAGCAATACCGAATAAGGTTAGTATGTCTTGATTTAAAACCAGTATTCCCTCTGGATTGTTTTTCTTTGGCTTTTACAAATTTATTTTTATTTCTTGATTTTTGTTCAAATAACCTATAAGGTACTGTTGTAGAGACTGTGCTCTGCATCGACAATTTTTCATGGTTTTATGTATAAAGAGGGTGTTCAACTTGATTATGAGAACTGGAAATGGTACAGTGATGACTCAGATGTACATAGGAAAGAAAGGGTTGCTGTTCTCACATCATACAAGTCTTGTGAAAGTGTCCAAAGCAGCTATGAATGTCCCAATCAACCAAAGATTTGTAAATCTTCAGGAAAATAAGCAAGCGTGTGAACCATGAATTGTTTTGACTCCCTTCCTTTCTCAAGTGCTTTGGATACAAATAAACAGTACCTAGTGTTTTTTAGAGTCATTGTTTATTCCATCAGTTCTGCTTATATGGTGCTGACTCTAATTTAGAGTGACTGGTATAATCTTTTGGATTAGGTCGGAACTGATTAAATGGTGGGAAATTGATAGTTCTATTTACTTTTTGCTGAGAGTGCCTTATATCTGTAATAAGGGATCTGTGGGAAGAGGCCAGAAGTATTAAGTTTAGCAGTGGCCCCATAGTGACTCAGTGGCTGTGGTGGACCTGTAGCCAAATGTTACTTTGGGTTCTTTTGGCGTTTTTTCTGCTTACCTAAGCACCATGCTGAATATTGCTGGATATATATGGTTGATATATTGATTGATCTGTATATCTTTATTCTTTAAAATATCTTGAAGACTTCATTATATTTAAAGTGACCTAGCTCTTCTTGGCATATCAACTTTGTTCTACTTCCAGTGCTACTACAGACCAAGTCTTTAGATAATCCATTCTGTCTCAATGGACCATGGTATACCTGAGAGTAAGGATGAATGCTCACAAAAGAATTTTATGTACAGTTGTTCTTACAGATGTTTGTCTGATCTCAGCTTCAGATATGTAGCTTATTTTGGGGGTGTTTTATTCAGTCTGGCTCGATTAAAATCACATATTTGTTCATTTTTGTAGGACTACTTCTGCAATACTGCTACATCAGTCATTCTGATTAACCATTTCTGGTTTTACAAATAATGTACTGGTACTTCAAATTCTGTTAGAATCTGAATCAAGCCATGTGTGCTTTTGGGCAGTCCCCTTGCAGAAGAAAAGTTCCAAAATGGCTTTAGATTTTCCAGCTTGAATCGGTGATGACAAATCAGAGTACCTCAGGGCAAGGGTGCTGCTGGAAAATTTCCATGTTCCACGTGGAAAAAAGCAAGGGGCAATGGGTACAAGTTACACTATGGGAGGTTTCATCTCAATATAAGAGTTTTTTACAGTGAGAATCATTCATTCTAATGACTTCCCCAGAGATGAGGTAGAGTCTTCCTCAATGGAAGTTTTAAAGATGCAATTGGACAAAGTGCTAACCAGTCTTATCTAGGTTTCCTTTCCCATGTTAGGATTGGACCAGATGATCTCTTGAGCTTCCTTTTAACCTGGGCTGCTCAATGATCCTGAGATTTGTTCTATGATTCAATTGTTCTGGGACCTTGCACTCTAATGAAAGTAAATCTTGCTTCCCCTCTTCTCTGTCCTGCATCTTTCCAGGTAGGGACTGCCTCAACATGGATCAGCATTACTGCAGTTCCTGCCCAGTGTGCAACTCATGGCCAACCCAGGAGGGCTGTAGTCAGTCTATTGCTTTTTCTTGGACACAGTGGTCTTCTCTGCCAGCTCTTGAATCAGTACCCTAGCCTGACTGGTACTTACAGTGGGTCTGAGCCATTCCCCAGTCATTTCATTTCCTTTCCTAGCCATAACTTCCTTTAAAATGACAAGTTTTTCCTAAATGAAGCTGTAAAGAACAAAGTAAAGAAAAGCAGAAATAAAAAAGCAGGGACCACAATCAGACTCCAACATCTACAAATTGATTTGGTTTCTTTCCCACTAGATCTGGAAATCAGTTGTAATTCTTCATTTTAATTACCAGGTTTTGTACATCTGTTTAGAATACTGACACTATGTGGCAAACTAGTGGCAATGCTAGAAAACTTTTTACAAAGTTAAAAAAGCTTCTCATTCTACTAGAGGGTGTGTGGTCTGGCTCTGCTCCAATACAAGTCTTGGTACTTGTCCTGAGACACACAGTTAGAAACGCACATTTGTCTTCATCACTTGAAATACAGTTCACTAATTAGTTGACGTCAGTTTTGGTTTGGCAATTTGGCAGTGAGAAATGGCTTTTCAAAGCATGAAAGGAAGCTTAGCTGTTCCCTTCAGGTACCAAACCAGAGTTATCTAGGCTTTGCTGATTAAAGGAAACCATCCATATGCTGAATCTTTTTATATGCAGTTAATTATAGCCATATGGAAAGAAATCTTACCTCATCCCTCATAGATACGCTATCCAGTACTGCAGGCTGAGCAGACCCAGGAATGTATTTTAATTGTTAATGGAAGGTTTAGTACTTCTTACAAGCTGGAAATGCCAGGAAATAATTGGTATCTCAGTTCATGGGAGTGTTTATCGTGTAGATGGCCCTCACACAAACTCTAAACAGTCTGAACACTAATGCAGGAAAGACCAATTTACATCAGTACTTAATGTTAGTCTATACTTAGCTCTTCCTTGTGTTTCCCATGAGTGCAGCTCACAGTGAGAGCAGCAGGAACAAGTACTGCTGATGGCAAGACTCTGGAAGTATTATTTTTAAATTTGAAATCAGAATACGCTATTATTTGTAGAAAATCTTAAATGATGGAAACATCTAGAGCACTTTAGCTCTATGTGGACTCTTTGCTTGAGTATATACCACGAGCTGCATGTTGTAGGTTTGCAGTAGCCACCTTTAGGTTTGGGCCGTGGCCAAAAGGCTGAAGTCAGTGCTGTAAGCAGGTGTGTTCCTTTTGGTTCCTCATGTTCCTCCACATGGCAACTGACAGCAAGGAGAGATGTCTGAATTTGCCTTCCAGTAGAGGGAATAAGAGCTGGGAAGCAGGGCTTAAGGACATAGACATAGGGCTTGAAGGGCATAAGGACAAAGAATCATAGGAGCATTCTGGAAAGACTTCTTGGTAATTTACTGCAAGTTGCCCCAGGACACAACAGGATAGAGAGAATGACATATTGCAGAGTTGGAAAGTAAGTTGAGGTTGTTGTCCACACTTGACTATGAATAACAGTTTTTTCACCACTATGATTGTTTTCAGTTCCAAACATATGCTGCAGCAGCAAGACTGTCATCTATTTTCAGAGCTGCAGGGTGGTTGAGATGAGACGGGACCTCTGGAGGTTTTGGAGGGGAGAAGGGCTAGGATGAGTTGATTTGTGTGTTCTCTTTCTTTCCTTTTTGAAGAAGAATGTGATTAAAAGCTAGTATCATTGGGTTTTCCACTCTGCAACTTCTCTAGGCTTACAGAAATCAAGCTTTTTCTTTTTTTATGAAACAATGGCTCTACATACAACAAGTCCAAATAACTAGCTTTCTTACCGAATCAGTTGCCACAAAATTATTTTTAAAACTATGAATTGCTTGCTTACATTGTCCTTTCATGAAAGAGTCAGTAGCATCATCTCACAGCTTTGTGCATAAGCATGGTTACAGGAGCTGAACATCCATGTTTTCAAGAGCAACTGTAGAACCAGGGGGTACTGAGATCACTCTTTGTTGAATCTGTCACCTCTCGGCACTGTCTTGGTGCTTCTTGATCCTAAGCCTAAGACTCTGATTCTGTTAACTGAGAATGTAGTTAGGCAACCACTGTCTTCAGTTTTATCTCTTACAGCTGTTTCAGTGCATCTTGCAGTGTTGCTTCAACCCTCTTCAAGTTTTTCTCCCATTCCTGAAGTCATGATCTTTGTGGTGTAGCTGCTGTGAGTCAGTTGCATAGCTAGAAAAGAAAACAAAAATGCTGTGTGAGGTGCATGACTACAGGGGCCATGCCTTCAGGAATGGGAAGCTGATATGCTCCAGAGTTTGTTTACTGCAGATCTGATGATCCACAAAGATTTATGAAATAAGGCTTTTTATAGTCCTGCATATAGCAGTTCCTACGTTCCTCTTTCCTGCAAGTAGCAGTGGCGGCGTGGCTCCTCTCAGACAGGCCGTGGGTCCCAGCAAGCCCCGGGTGGAGCTGGGGACAGCTCTGGGCATCAGCAATCTATATCCTGTCACTGCTATCTATTGTCAAGGAACTGGTCCAGTTTCATTGCTGCCATCTACTGAAACCTGAGTTTTCCACCTCACTGAGCAGACTAGTGGGAAGCACACATTTGCAGATGAGGTCTGAAATGCCACAGTATCACTAAAAATAATAACAAAAAATGCCCTCTCCTCTCCCTCCCTCCCTCCCCCACCCCCGCTTACGTGTGGACTTCCAAAATGTATGTATGTTTATTTTGTTACTTTCAGTTCAGCTTCTTGTGCAGCTTTAGTGGTCCTAACTAATACTTCTTCTGTAGCTATTAATTCTTTCCCTGCTAATATATTTGACATATGTCTGATACAGCTCTTTCTCAGAAAAAAAGCTGTTTTCTGAGCAGTAATGCATGAATGTGTTTAGCTTTTTTGTGTTGTCTTTAGTACAAAACCAGATGTTCTTTCTTTGTGATAATGAAAACTTCTGTGTATATTTCAGAAAAGCCTTATGTTTTAAAATTTGGGGGAGGAAGGGGAAGGAGGGTCTTATTTGCTAAATTTAATTTGAAAAATGTTTATTACAAGGAAAAAAAAGCCTTCTTTTCTAGTTCTGGTTAAATGCTTTAGGAATTGCATGGTTTGTTACATTCTTGGGCAGAAGGCAAAGCACATTTATTCTTATAACTAATATTGCAAATATTCATAGAGTAAAAGGACCCCACAGTCTACTTTGATATGTTACATATAGGACTGAGTGGGCACCAATGAAATACAAGAATTTGTACAATGGTCTTAGTGACCATCTCTTTTTATTCTTCTAAGGCTTGTATGATTTTATGTTTGTTTTACAAAATATCTTTTCCCCTTCCCCTCTTAAAGGTAGAGACCTGTGGGTTCTTGTTCTGGGAAAGTTTCCAACCCATCATAAGATTGGCATTCCAGAGTTCAAGTATGTTGCTAATATGCATGGGGATGAGGTACGTTTCAACTTTTGCAATGTCATTTGTACCAAATACACTTACCAGAGGTTTAGAGTGAGCTTCTCTCAGGCGTGTGCTTCTTATTATTGAAGTATGTCATAAGTCAAGGAAGACAAAATACATGTGTGTTTCTTGAGGAATTTTCACAATAAAGTTCCCTTGTTTTGGTGGAAGGGCCTTAGGAGACCTTACATCATGGTGAAGGGTCCTACAATCCTACACTCAAGGCCTCTCTTAAGTAGAGAGCTTTGTCTTCTCTAAGTGAGTAAACCCAGAGGCTTTAAGTTTCCTGGCAATGAGTCAGATGCAGAAGTTTGCTTGTACTTTGTTATTGCTGAGACATGAAATATGACTGATAGAACTCTTCAAATACATCCTCAGATAAAATAATAATTACTGTGAAGCATCAAATTATTTATTGTAGGAAGAAAATTTATCTTGGGAACCTTAAGCTAGGAACAGCTAGATTCACCTGAGATAACACAGAGTACAAAAGAAAAAGCAATGCCAGAACAATAAATTGCTCTGGAAAGAATACTCACTTATTAATGATCAAGGAAAAATGATGACTATGAGCCTACCTGGTGCAGTACTTGAATCTGAATCAGAATGAATCAAAGCTTCATTGTCCTCTGTAGTATTTTTTGCTTTATATTTCTTTTATTCTTTAGCTTTACCTGATTGTATTAGTCATCTTCAGGATAAGTTTAAATTGTGCAATCTGTTTTTATGCGGTCTTTCATGTGAAGGTTAAATCATTTAACAGGATTAGTAAGATAGATATGTATATATAATGTGCTACACTGTGAACTCCCCAAAATAAGAAAGATAGATACAGTAGAAAGCGTATTCTGTGCAAAGGCTAACCTTTAGTATTATTATTATTAATAACGAGTAATTGCTGTTAACAATGCTGTGTGTGAGCACTTGCATGCCTACAGGCACTTGTGACATTATGTGCCAAGAATTTCCCCCAAGTTAGACTAGTTTCACCTTGTTCCACACTGGCCTTGCTCAAAGTGCTCCTGGGAGTTGGACTGCTTGGGAATTTAACTCTGTGTGGGAGGAAGCTGATTCATGGTGACAAATGGTGACATTTGTTACGGGGTGCCCAAGATAGGGTTTGCAGCAACCTGGGGTGTGTCACCAAGGCATCTAGGAACTGAGGCTCCACACTGCAGTCCCTGCAGACTGCTGAAGGGGATTGCAAACCTGTGGCTGTAAGTCACTCAGCTCTGATGGGAAGGAGGTGGAGGGCAGGATGTGATCTCATCTAGAATGGGCTGGCTTGCAAATCCAATATTGCTGGACTGCAAAAGGCCACACATACTGAAGTTTCCACAAGGAAGCACTCCTGTCATTATCACTGCCCAGCTGGATACACAGAAGGAGCTTTGGCCACAGAAACACACACCATGCCCATCCACAGGGCTGGGAGTTGCTAAGGATTGGCAACTTGAATCACTGCCTAGGATCTAAGTTTTTTATTGACTTCATGAAGGAATGAGGCAGGATTTTCTTTTAAAGTCAGACAGTCTGAGCAGGGTTGATCCTTGAGCTGCTTAGCTAAGGCATCCTACATTCCAGTTGTTTGTCAGACCAAGCTCACACCTTAAGGAACATTCCAGAAATAGAGCTATTCCTCCTTTTCAGGCCCTCGTGATGATTTTTGCCATATGGTTTTTTTTTAGTACATATAGGTAACACACAGTTGGTGTTCGGAGTATTTTTAATCTTATCATGAATGTATTTCAGATGACAGAAAATTAATTCCTCATATAGAGAAGCATTGGAGAATTTGAGGTTTTTTTTTCCCCGTAATCTAAGATTCTGCTGCACTAGTCAGTGGGAGTAGATTCAATTACCCTTACAATATATTAAGCAGATAAGTTTTGCACTAATTATACAACAAGCTTCAACTTGTGTGCCAGAGTCTTTCATAAATTGAAATTGTGGGATTATGGCTTCATTGATCCAGTCAGGTCTTTTGTGCTTCAGTGACATTATTCACAAAAGACACAAAACAAGAAGTTCCATTCTCAAGTGTTGTTTGGTGATACTGGCCTTCTAACCTGTTATGATCACACATATGACACTTAACTTTGACTCAGCTGGCCCGCTGCTCCAAAAATGTAAAAGTTGGGGTGGAACCTGAATTACATGTGTGTGGGCTGTTCACACATGCTGCTGGAAGAAAATCTAGGTTATTTGGAAAGCTGCCCAATACGGAAGTTCTAATAAAGTAATGTGAGTACGCAATACCAGGAAAGCAGTACTTTTTTTCAGAAAATATTTATTTTTCTAAGTAAGTTCATTTTTCTTGATACTCAAAGATATAACCAGCCAAGATGTAAAATATTTTCATTTGTGTTCACTGTTGCCAGATAGAGTGAACTTTTGCCCCAGATCCACTGAGAGACTTACAAAAGACTTCTCCCATTCTTTTTGTTCCCTGTGTGAAGCTGGACACTGTTTTTAGCAGTACTTTTTGTTTAACCTGAGCCAAATTAAAATTGATTTAGGATAACTTTAATCAAGATGACAGTAACTGACTGCACAAAATGTATAAGCCTGTGAAATGTTAGTAAAGTCTCCAGAGGGAAGGTGAGGGAGAGGTTGCCTGATCTTCTGGGGCAACTCCCATTCTGAATTAGGCAGCAGCCTCTCTTGTCCCAGCCTTGTACTCTTACTTGAAAGATCTTCTCTTTCTGTCACACATTCCTCCCTGGGGAGGAACTCCTCCTGCTTAACACCGACCACAACTAAACCCCTAAATACTCCTAAGTCATAAACGGAGCAGAGCTGTCACTTTTGGACCCTCTGTGCCAGTGACTTGAGTTCATTCTATGCAACTGAACAAATAGGATCTAATTGGAAGGCTATTCCTAAGCAATATACATCTGCAGGGAAACCCTTTAAGGAAAAGCACATCTGAACAAACTGTAAATTTCCTGTGTGTTTCTGCTTTCCCCCTTTAATGTATGGAGTATATGGCTCTAAATTTCTGCAGCTGAAGTGTAACTGGACCATCACAAGATAAACTCTTTCTCAGGATGGCAGTGCTGATATCAGTCCTTTTCTCCTAAAGTCTCCATTTCTGATTGCTTAATTTTCTCAGTATATAAAATAACAATGTAAATAATATTAAATAACACAATAGCTTATTTATAATAAACAATAATTCGTTTATAATAATATAAATAAAACATTAATATAAATAATATAATATAGTAGTATTAAATACTATTAAAAATAGTAGTATTTTTCCTCTTTCATGATGTGAAACTGAGCCTGTACTGGTAGTTCTGAACTAGCCTACATGAAAGGATGTGTTTATCTGTTGCTTTATCTTGTGAAATAAGTTAAAGCAATTCTACTCTATTTTCTGTGTCATCATAGACATAGTCATAGCCACAGTAGGATTTCCTGAAATATTAGGGCTTAGGTGAATAAGGACTGGAGTAGATTTATTTGTGATCAATACAACGGGATATTAAAAAAGCACCAAACAATAAACTAATGAGTCTGGTGTAGAATTTTACACTTTATTTCTAAAAAATTAAAAATGAAAGTTGCATTTACACTATCAAAATACCACTGTGGAAAAAAGGCTGATTTTTTTTTTTTTTTTTATCATCCAGTTGCACAAAAAGAATACTGCATATACTGCACAACTTGCAATAAGGAATTGTAAGCCCATTCCCATGTCCTCAGTCCTGGGTGATATATTATTGAAGCGATATGCAGAGAAACAGTATTTGATCTAGGAAAAAAAACCCTAATTTTTCCTACAAAAAAAATTTATTGCATAGTGAACTATTTTCTACCTAGCTTCAGTATTAGCTGATGTAATGTGAAAAAGGTCAGGAGCACCAGAGCTTTCAAAACTCAAAACAATCAGATCTCAATACTAACAACAGGCTTTGAAAAAAGCTGGATGCTGCTGAGGTCTGTTTCAGCACATTTTAGCACTGCCTTGGTGTAGTTACTTTTTTCCTTATCTTTCTTCACACTCTTCTGAGTAGGAAAAGAAAAAGCTATCCATATCTCAGCCAGGTAAATCCTGAAGCTGGTGGAGTTTGTCCAGGTGGTAACAGCTTACACCAGTTCCTAGTTCAGAAGCAGGCTGTGTGTTGCTGCTCCCTTCAGTGATAAACCGGAGAATGGTACTTCCCTGTCATCCGTGTGGTATTTCTCAGATGTCCAGAGCGATTGCTGCTGGAGAAATAAAGAGATGTGTGCCAAACTACTTGCATAAACAGTCCCTTTAACACTGGCATGTTTCAGCCAAGAAGGACAGCCCCAGTGGGGTGTGCCCTAGCGGTGCATCATAATAAGTGCTGTACAAGTGTTGAAAATAACATCTTGCAAGTGTGGCATTTCAGCGGGAAACCAGGATGGCCTGCTGGTTTCTCTGCTCATACTCCGCTTCCTGAGGTGGGGTTGTGCCTGGTATGTTGAACCTGGCCTGTGGAGCAGCTGGGGCTGGAGCAAGAGCGTGTTGCCCTGGAACGGGTCCTGCCTGATGGTTTGGATCTTTCTTTCAACATCGTTCAACTTAAAAACCAGGCCATGTTTAAGGAGAGAATTTCAATCATAGAAATGGGCGGAGTCCATCCACCCATAGTCCCTGGTATTAAGTCTCTATCATGTGGGTAACAGCACTGTTCTAAACCAGGGCTGATGCAGTAAAGTGTGACAGTACAGGTGCAATTGGACCTAACCTTAATCTCCCAACTGGCTGCCGCTCGGGCTTCTTGAGTAACGTCTGTGGTAGCTGAGCAGGGTGCTGACACAGCCCTGCCAGCAAGCAGAGTCAGGAAGTTTAAAGGATTTGAGTACAGAAGCAGCAGTCACACCCTTTCCTACAGTGTTGATCCATGTCCTGACACATGCATGCTTCTTCATTCAAAGCTTCCCCTGAGGATCACTGAAAGCCTTTCCTGCTGACTTTCTCCCTTTGGGGCACAGGAGGAAGCTGACATCTGAAAGTGTACAGAGAAACTTAATGTCTAATTATATCCCTAGAGGTGGGACTAAGGGATTTCCTTTGCTTTTCTGTCACCCTTCTCATGAAATACAGTAGTACAATCCATTTTGGCATCTGCCTTGGGATACTGCAATCAAAACTAAATATTTGTGTCCACTCAAAGCCCCAGAACATGCACACGCCGTCTCCTGCTCTTCTGTCTTCATATTAAACTTCTATCTTCATATTAAAAGGTGTCTGTCCTCGACTTTACTGTCAGCAACCTACCTTCAGTGTGTCTACATCCTTTATTTGAAGCTCTAAAATAAAACTAAGTGACTCATAACTCTTATCCACAGACACACCTGACCTCTGTAGTAACAGAGTAAAGCTGCAGATGCTTTCCAAAGGCTTGATCAAAACTTGACCTTGAACCTGAACTTTCCCAGAAACAAAAACTTTCCCTCAGATACTTCCAGATGTGCTTTCCCAGGCAATGCAGCTCTGGACCAAAACAAAATCACCCCTCTGTTACCACACCAAAAGAGTGGTAATAAGTATATTCACTTTTATCACCTAAATGCCAACACTCTTATGATAATCTGAGTCACCTCATGTCCTGGGTACAACAACAGCTATACCAGGAGTCCTATAAAATAGTTTATAAAATACTGTACATGTAAGTAAGTCTGGGATTAACTTTTAAGTGCAAAGAATGTCATCTGTGAAAATCTGGTCATCTTTAATTCTTTGTAAACAATATTCTTTTCTACCACATTCTCTTGTTACTTTTCTTTCTTCCCCCTTCTGCTCCTGCTTCTCTACCCTTTCTTTTTGGGATTTCTTTTGGTCAGGTACTGAAGAGGAGTACAGTAGGAAAAGAGCACTTTCCCAGTTTCTCCAGAGAGCAGTCCAGTCTTGTCTGTAGTTTAGCTGTCTCTGTGGTAGAGCTATTCTTGCTGATTCTGAGTCTAGTAACATCATCTCTCATGCCCAGGGCCATGATTTGGCTGATTTCTGTCCTCTCCTGTCCTGTCCTCTCCTTTCTTCCCCCACCTTTATATGCGTCCCAAGATATCTATCACCCTTTTCAAGAGCTGCCTGTACAAGACAGGTTCTGTTGCATCCCTTCTTAAATTTCACAGAGTATACTTATCAAACCTTCAGAGCAGTCTGTTTTCACATACTCAGGTGCTAGTTTAGATCCATTGTGATATACCAGGCTTTGTTCTTGGAGATAAGGTAGAGATAAGTTATCTCTAGAACTCATCTACATGCAAGTCTTGGTTTGTTCCCTTTCCAGACAGGATTTAGAAACCCTAAAGCACCCTTGAGGCATGGGTCACAAGTGCCTGTGGAAAGTGTCCCTGGAAAGTATGGCCCAGTGAACTCTAGCAGTGGTTTCTGGGCTAGAATAGGATTGTCCTTAACTCTGGATCTGGTACTTGACACTATTTTGCCTAAAATCTGATAGACTAAAGGGAGATGTCAGCTTTCATGACTTACACAAACTTGTGTGAAAAAATAGACGTGTTTAGCTTTTTCTCTGCCACTGCCTTGCCTTGATCTAAGATCTGTATCCAAATGTCTTCCCATGTCTTTTTCTAAGGATTTATTTGGTTTCCCCAATGTACATGTTCATGACATTTAAAATAAAGCAAGGTAACAGAAGTATCTATGTGGCCTCTTTGATCTTGTATTAATATTGACTTCTCATAAAAGAGGATCAACAAGAAAAAATCCTGCTCTGTGGCATCCTGGAAAACATGGCAGACTGGTCCTCCCTCCATTCCGCAGCACCGCTGCCAAGTGGTGCCGCGCAGCGCTGGCGCTCGTGTGCGGGGTCACTCGGGCACCAGCACAGAGCTGGGACCCTGCAGTGGGACTGAGAAAATGCAGTGGGCTGTTCCCAAGCCCACGTGATGTTTATCAGGCAGCTTAATTTTTGTTATAGCTGTTCCTTATCCATGCAAGATTTAAGCACAGTGTGCCTCTAGCACAGTCAGCTTCCCATTATACAAAAAGGTCTGGTTGATCTGGGTTTAAAAGCCTTGTGAAAGCCCTCCAGTGATTCCTTTAATCTATTCAATTGCTTTAAATATGTTTAGGGGAGAGCAAAAAACAAAGTAGAGTTTATTCGTATGCTCTCCTATGCCTTGTATGTCTGTAGTCCTTAAGAAAAACCTGGAAGTTCAAGGTGGTGGATCTTTATTTATTTATTTAATTTATTCTTCTTCCCTATCAGACTTAGAGTAAAATCTGTGCTTCTTTACACAGACTGTTGGGAGGGAAATCCTGCTGCATTTGATAGATTTCCTGGTGACCAGCTATGGACGTGACCCAGTCATTACCCGGTTACTCAATAATACCCGGATTCACATCATGCCAACGATGAATCCTGATGGATTTGAAGCTACAAAAGTGCCTGATTGTTATTACACACGAGGAAGGTAAGGGTGGCTTAGGAGGGTGGGAGAGGTAAAATAAGTGGGTGGGGAGTAATAATCGCAGCTAGCCAGAAGACTGAATCATACTTGGTGGAGAGCAGAGTCTACAGGATGTTCTACGGCTAATTTTTGCTTGTGCTCTTCTGAAGATGCACTGTTATGGCATAGAGTTTCTGGAAGACTGAGTCAGCCTGGTGTTTATATGTGGTGTGGCCAGAAATAAATGGCCAGAATGGCATAATGACCTCACCTTTTAGGCAGGAGACCCAGATTGCAAATACGAGCACCATTGGGTGCATTTTGTAGCACCCTTAGAGTGCTACAAGAAAAGAAGGAAAATTCTATCCATGAGGATCTATTTCAAGTGGAGAATTCTGTAGCCCTTCTTAATGAGAAAAGGTTTGTCTGAGCTCATTGAATGACTTTAGCAATGTGTTTAAAAATAATTTTGAATGTGGATTTAGTAAGAAGGAGGAGTTACACAAGCAGAGCTGGCTATAATAGGTTCTGTGCTAATAGTGACGGTAGGAAAAAAAACCTACACAGAACTTGGCATTGCATCCTGTACTGCTTTTGCATTCTTTAATGTTAGTTGCAGAGACCAAAAAGGGGATGAAAAGCTTAACAAGCTACAAGAAGGAAAGAGACATTGAGGGAATGGGAGGAAACACCCAAAGGACAAATTTGGAATGTGCAGGAAAAGCAAACCCATGACCTAGAAGTTCTCTTGGATCACTGGCCTTGGCAACATCAGAAACAAGTGAAAAGAAAGTTTAGGTATTTCAGTTCTTTAGATGACTGACTAAAGACTATCTGTGACTGTGTAGGCTATCCTTTTTATTAAGAAAAAATGTATTCCTCAGCAAACAGATGGGACTTGTATGGAGGGGGTTATTTTTTATCCCCTCACTGTCAAATAGACAGAGTTTAACAGACTGAGTTCAAAAATTAAGACAGTCAACGGTGAATACCCTCTTTATTCCTGTACTGACCTGTCTGAGTGAAAAAGCAAGAGAGCGTTTGAACAGAGCTGGGCGTTAAGGTTCAGGGAGAAGAAAATGCATCCTGTGTTTGACTCAAATTTTTTCTGTCTGTTGAGAGTGACAACAGCCCAAGGGACACAGCCATTCAATAGTTACCTTGGTCTTCTATAGAAGAAGGAAAAACACATACTGGAGGAGAACAAGGTCCTTCTGATCTGGCTCTGGTTTTTCTAATTCACTTATGAGTAGGTGTGCATTCTATGACACGTTAAATATTCTCTGTTTCCACTTAGAATTGTTTTATTGTGGCCTATGAAAATTCCAGTGCTGCCAGAAAGCAAACTGAAGTCCATCACCATAATGCCTCAGAAATAAAAAATGGTCATCTTGCCTGTTCCCTGAAGATACTAGCACAACATAGATCTGGAGTGCTGGGAGCCTGGTAATGTGGAAATATCCACAGGCAAAACAGTAATGGGAATGTCTACTCTCTTTCTAAGGTACAATGGGAATGGAGAAGATCTGAACAGAAATTTTCCGGATGCCTTTGAAAATAACAGCGCCAGCATTCAGCCAGAGACTCGAGCAGTAATGGACTGGATAAAAAATGAAACGTTTGTTCTTTCAGCAAACTTGCATGGGGGTGCCCTGGTTGCCAGTTACACCTTTGATAATGGTAACCCAGGTAAGCTGTGACAAACTCTGCTCTCCACGACTGGCTGGGTTTAGGAACGTTTGCTGTACCAAAGCGAAATTTATAAGGATTCCTGCAAAGGTCTTCTGGCTTTTGAGCTGGAAAGGGCAGAATTTGATAAACCTCATCAAAATTCACTGCCTAATATGGAGGCAGTTTGGGAGATGTTTATCCTGCATGTAAGTCAACACTGTATGTTTACCAGTAATGAGAGTTGCGCAATGGCTATCTTTACTCTGCAGTTACTGGCTCTTTGAAAGGCTATAGCAGATCTCCAGATGATGATGTCTTTATTCACCTGGCAAAAACCTATTCTTCCAACCATGCCAGCATGTACAAAGGGACGGGATGTGACAACAGGCAAACCTTCCCAGAAGGCATTACTAATGGGTACTCTTGGTACCAGCTGGAAGGTAAGAATGTCATTGATATTTCATTCAGCTGCTTCTGCTAAGAGGTTCTCAGTTTCTCCTGCCATTTCTGATGGTGATTTGTGATTTCATTAATGATTTTAGAGCAGAGGGCTGATGAGGGGAGCAAGTCAACTCATTCATGCAGATTCTGTGATCAGGACCTGGGTGTTTTCAGATTCTTCCAGCCAGCAAAATTACACAAGTGAATGAGGCAGTCACTGCTGTTTGCCTGCTTCTGTGCCGTTGCTTAAGGCCTGAAGTAGCTGTATACATTACACAAATGTGCACACACTGCTTGGCATCAAGATCTTCTCCTTTCAGAAAGAAAACCAGTCTTCTATTCATATGTTGTCAATTTCTTAATGTTTAATTACTGAAATAAATGTTTTCATTATTGTTTATGTGTAGCCAGATCGAATATGGGGCTTGTGCACGGTATATGTTGTTTTCATTGTCTCAATTTAAAGACTTCAAATGGTCTTGGAATGGCTTTGGCAGTGGCCTATCTGTCCCTTTTTAGTTGGGAAAGCTTGAATGAATTTAAGTCAAAGACCCACCATTTCTCGGCCACAATCATCATCATTTCCAAAATGAAGTATACTTTAGAAAACAACGCTCTATAAGTAACAAGAGTAAATAATTAAGTTGGTTTTTCACAGGAGGCAGTAAATACAAGTGTGGCATTGAGGAATAATTTATCTGAATTACTTTTCTAATAGATATGATGCAAGTACCAACATTTTAACTCTCCTATTTGTCTTTTAGTTTGACTTCAGTGTTTCTTTGCAGCTGAAAACCCTTTTATTTCACTTTTAAGGTGGAATGCAAGACTACAACTATGTCTGGGGACAGTGTTTTGAAATTACATTGGAGCTGTCATGCTGTAAATATCCTCCAGCAGACCAGCTGGAAAAGTTCTGGAGAGACAACCAAGTTGCTCTGATCGAGTATATCAAACAAGTACACCTAGGTGGGTATGCCAATGGGGGCAGAGTGAAAACTGAGGCCAGCTTAGAGAAACTCCTCAGCAGCCTGGGTCAGTGTCACAGCTCACAGGGAAGTTGGGAGCTTCTGAACAGGAAGTGCTACAAAGCCAGAGATGGGTGAGGCAGGAGAACTTACAAGTGTGTCACACCAGGGGCAATGGGTGCTACTACTGTTGTGCAAAGGGCTTAAAATGTGCTGGGGCAGGAGCAAGGGACAGGCCCTGGGGGGTGTCTGACCATGCACTTCCCCCCTCCCCTCATTTTCCTGAGCAGCCTTGAGACAATCATTTATTTCAGAGATCTCTAAGTGTATGTGTGCCTCAGCACAAGTGTCATGGGTCTTTGCTGCTTGGATTTTGTAAATTTGAAAGGCTTCTCTAGGTGTGATCTGACTTCACTTGTGGAAGAGAACTGCTGTTTAGTGAAGCTGTGGTGCTTTACAATGAGTTGAAGGGTTTGCACAAACCTGTTGCTTATCTTGCCTTTTTGTTGCCCTAAATATTTGACTGGTATTTTATCTCTGCTTAATGCCTGTGCTGCCTTGAAGATGATGTGTGGGAATTAAGGGAAACTACTTCATAAGCAGACATTGTTGGTATTTTGCCTTTGGAAAGTACTAGGCCTAGGCAAGAGGCTGACTTATTTTAAATCACAAAAAGGAAGGGTCTGTGTATGTGTGCAAAAACTGCCAAACCCGTACTGAAGATTGAAGCCCTTCAGTAAAGGACATACAGTAAGTGCGTATGATGCCTTCAGCATATGAGATTTAGAAGAGGAGATGACAATACTGCTTTCTAACTTAACATGAGGGTAAACTATTAACAACAACAGCCAAGGATTTTCAGGTTTAGTTCCCCTGAGCAAGGCCAAAGTGACTAGTGATATTATTAGATGTGCTGAAACATGGTGAAATAGCCTTTGAGTGCATCCAGTAGCAGAACAGTCTGCCTTTCTCAGAGAAGGAGGCTCACCAGCTACAGTTCATGATCTTTCCCTCCTCTCCCGTTTCATAGGTGTCAAAGGCCAAGTTACTGATAAGAATGGGAATCCTATTCCCAACGCCATCGTGGAAGCCAAAGGAAGGCCACATGTCTGCCCCTACAGAACAAATGAACAAGGGGAGTACTTTCTTCTCCTTTTGCCTGGGACATATGTGATCAATGTGAGTATGCAGCCCTGCTGAAGTATTGTTTCTAATTGCATTGAGCTCCTGAGCACAGTGAGACTGCAGCCTTAGAGGTGGGTGAGCTGAACTGCTCAAGTCATAGACAGGAGGTGTAAAGACTCTTTCAGCAGACTTTAAAAAACTATGTATTTAAATATTAGTCAGCAGAAAGGAAATTTTTTGATACAGTCCTCAATGTCCAGAGATAAGCACTCCTTGGACCTTGATGGTGGAGCCAGCTGGGATGAGCACCTGGAGCATGGCAACAGGAGCTTGAGGTGATTGAAACAAACCACAGAGCTCTTGCAGGGTGAGGGGGAGGAGCCTGGGATCCGCAGCACCAGCCTGACACCACCATCGGTGACTGTCATTTTCTTTTGTCAAAATAGAAGTGCAAAGAACATCCATGCCCTGTAGGCTCTGCCTGCCGCCAAAGGCTTATGCTTAAGTATCACTGCAGGATTCCCTCTCTTGTAAAGCAAGTCTTACTGCTGTAACATGAAAACTTTACTCTTTTCGCATTCCATGTTCTCAAATGTATCTTTAGAACATTTTTCCCTGTACATTTAAAGTGTAAACAATGGTTGTTTCACAGTTGAACTCAATGTTTCAAACCAAGGAAGAACACTTTTGTGTTTGTTCCTAGGCTACTGTACCAGGATTTAAATCGATGCTGAAGACAGTGGAAATACCTGACAACACTGGAAATTTCAGTGCTTTGAAACAGGACTTCTCTTTCCCAGAGGTCTCAGATCAGATCAGATCAAGAGTTGCTTCATGTCCCAAAATTCCCCTCTACGAAGAGCTCGCACGGGCTTCAGCTGCAGTGAAACCAACCGTACACATCTTGGTTTTAATGACCATTATGCTTGTAATTTTCAAATAAGGTCAGGAATGACAAAGGCAAAATCTTCCTGCACAAATGTGGCTTTTCAGAGAAGGAATTGTATATGCAAAAGAATGTATGTTTTTGTAAACCAAATTCTCAGATTCACAATCATGTTTACTGTATTTTGTAAAATACCGGTTTGACAACTGAATGTTTTACTTTAATTGTAGTAGACATATTTTTAATTGTAACAGACTATCATATTTTTCTGTGTAAGTATTTTACTCTGAAGAAATTTTGTACAGCCTATGGAGATGACTGTAGAATTTTGATACAGAAAGTACAAATACATTTTGAAGACTTTTTCCAAATTGAAAAACATGGAGGATTGTACTGCAGTGTTTCATGCAAGCTCAGGTTCCTCACTGAGACAACAGCTCAGGTGCCACGCAACTCTAAAAATCATCAGCTCAATACTAATTTCTCACAATAAAGCCACTGCTATAAATAAAGAATGGCATTTTTATATATGCTCTTACCTGGACAGATGAGACTGCTCAGGGCTCAAATGAGGTAAAGACCAGGAACAGAGATTTGTTTTAAGACAAGAAGATGAAAATGAAATGTGAGGATCTGCCAAAGGGCCATGCTGTGGAAGCTGGATGATAATCTGCACCAACAGGGAAAAGGGAGGAATTTGTGGCTCTGAAAACAGTGTTCTCCTACAACAAAGCCACTGAAAACAATGTGGAAAGTCACTGACAGCTTTATACCTTGTCCATCTTTAACTGAATTTGTTGTGGCACAGAACCACATACAATTCAGAATTCTTTGAATAGTTTTAGCAATGGTTTTATACTGCTTCAACAGCTTCACAGCTCTGCTGCTCCACTGTTGGGACTGTTTAACACCCATGCCAGGAGCTGGCAGGCACACTCAGCAAGGCACCAGCCAGCTCCAGTTACAGAGGGTGGTTTCAGTGCTCCCCTGGCTGGGTTGTACTGCAGGCAGGATTAGCAGATTCCTTTTGCCTGGCCAGTTGCAAGTCATTTTCAGGGCCCCTTGAAGTTGCCCAATAAGCAGAAAATTTATCAAGAAAAGCCAGTTAGTACCATCTCCCGTGTTTATTTTAAAACTTTATCTCCCAGTAATTTTCTTAAGCAATTTCAAAAGTAAACCAGCCAAGATTATCTTTGGAAACACCAATCTTTTTCTGTGTACAGTAAATAAAAACGCAGGAATGCAGTTAATCCTTCAGTGCCTTTTAAAATCTTTCCTGAGGCACTGCTGCCTGCCACACCAAGCCCTACCAGCTGGGCTGTGGAGCTTGGGCATCAGCCGTTTGTCTGCCAGCCGGCCACAGTCAGTGTGCAAATCCACTTCAGAACCTGAAACAGCAATGCCGATAGCAATGAGGGCTGTGTGTGCAACAGACTGGTTTTTGAATGTCTTCCTCATATCCATTTGTATTTTCTACCTTTTCTCACTCTCTGATCTGCTGTGGGTTTACCACACAGAGAAGTAATTAGCCACTAAATCCTGCCACTTGTAGCAGGAAGAACAAGAGATTCCTTGAGTTAACATCTCCCAGACTGAAGAAATCTGACAGAAGTCAGCAGTCCAGCAGCTGAGTGGGGGCAGAAAGAGCTTGTGTTCTGGCTCACAGAAGTAAGAATCTGTGTGAAAACAAAGTACCAGGACTTCTAACAATCAAGTAATTGACATTAAAAAAAAAAAGGGGCACCATGGAGTATATAAACAAATCTTTATTTAAAGCTTTTAAATGGAACACAGGACTCAATTCTTGTCAGAAAAGGAAAAACTGAAAACTGAAAGATAAACGCAACACACGTGAAACTTCTCATAAATGGCTCTATACGGTGTGCAATTGGAGTGGATACTTGCATTTTAACAGTTACTGACTGGTCATACATGCACTGGGTAGCTGGAAAGTAATGCAGCAGGTCAAGCTCTTGAAAGCATGTTGCATAGTTATTTAAATTTACTATTAACTACTCTATTCAACCGTCATCCCGGCTATGTCGACAGACAACAAAGATCCTGGTTTTAGAAAAGGTATTGGTATTTTAGGTGTTAAGTAATCATCATCCTGACAGCCACTACTGTGGTTCAACACCACTAACTGTCCTTTAAAAGCAGGCTGTTAAGCTAAAACAACATCTCAAAAGGGGAGCCACCACCTTTTAAGTATCACTGAAAAATTTCACATGTATAATATAGCTATAGATACACTAAAGAAGCATTCACTCGAAGCTCTCGGTGCATCTGTGCTAAAAAAACCCTAACAAACCTCCCACACTTTAGTTACTTTTATGTGCAGTGAGTGCAATCCATTGCTAAAACCTTAAGCTGGGTTTTGAGCTTTGCTTGTGCAACCTTTAAAAAACAGGGTATGCCTTGGACTCCAGCGTGGAGGAGCTGGGAAGGCCGGGCAGGGCAGGTAATGCCCTGGAGAGGAGAGGGCTGATGCTCCAGCAAGGCTCTGCTGTGCTGCAGGACCAAGGCTGCCCTACAGCCCCTCCACGAGAACGCTGCCTGTCCGCACATGAACACTTCCCACCGCGAAGCTCCACCACAGCAAACACCCCTCTTCAGGCCAAATGTTGTGCAACAAAATGCCACCTCTTCCTGGGATAAGGGATAACTCCTTCCCCACCACGTGTGACGCAAGTTAATATGCTGAATAAATTACCTGCTTTAAAATTATAAACTCTACCTAAAGTTACAGCCTAACACAACAGCAGCCTTAGATTAAGACGGAGAAGAAAAAAAAACTTCACTCCTATTTTCATCCTATTTATTCGGTTTCTTCAGTTTCATTAGGCTCCTAAATAATTTTCTAATCCCTCTTTTGTAAGATACAGTTTTTCTTGTTGACACTTTCTGTAAGAATGAAGAATTTTCTCTTCCTCATATTAATCATAAAAGAGAAAAAAATCTGCCTGAAGTCCTGCAAGCATCTTCATACCCAGAGACACCTCAGAGGCAGCGATATTTGAACACATGTACAGCAAACAGACCTCAGTGACAGAAATCGTACCACACTCTTAGAAGAAATGTAAGCTTTTCACCAGTGAGCATTTTGAAGCACTTTTACCCTTTCTGAACCATCTGCTAAGGGGAGAGGCACAGGACAGCACAGCCCACGATCCTGCCAGTGCGAGCTGAATTTCAATACTAATATAATGGCAATACTAATAGGTAAATAGTTAAAGACTTGTATTTAAACAAGTAGAAAAAGAATAAATGCAAGTTCTCACACTATTTGTACATAACTATAGTCTACCTGATGTGCAAGAAGGAAGAGACTAAGAAAATGACTGAAAATCACAGCTGCATCCTGTGGTCATCTGGCCTTCCCTGCAACCTTCTTGGTCACGTGTCCAAAGGCAAAAGCCATCACCACCTTTGTAAATTAACCTTAAAGGCTCTGATCACCGTCCTGCATCTCCTAGACCATCAACCCCAGTGTTATCCGGAAGCAGTCAGTCAGCTCCTTGCCTGTACTTTGGAATGAAAAGCATTCCAAAGGAAACCAAAACACCACCAAAATATTTTCACTATGCTAATGTTGCACCAGCACCATCTCTATTTAATAAATCTTGTTCAGGTTCAATGCAGAAGTTGTTTTAAGGGAAGGAAAAAAGGAAACATAGCCACAAATCCTCTTGTGCCCTTCTCAATCTGAATATAATACAAATATTTCTCTGTATTTTAATGCTAGGTCTCTTAAAAATATTTTTCTTGTGCCTGTGATTTACTAAATAAGCATATTTATATAACTACACATGTACCAGTAGACTAATTCAATAAATTAGAGCTCAAAACATCAACCGTGAGCACAAGGATATTTACAAACAGCAATAAATTAAAGACTAAAATGAGTGTGCTATTAAATAAGGATCTCAAACACCTCACCGAAGAGGAAAAACTCTTGTACCAAAACTTCAGTGATTTTTGTGTCACTATCCAAGGCCAGGAAGGTGTTTAAGGGCCAGAAGAAGCATGGCCAGGAGCATGGCCAGGCTGGGAGACAGGGTGGAGGCAGAGCCAAAGGCTCCAGCCAGAAGACACCACGGGAGTCACCGTGACACAGCCCCCTGGTGCCAGGCCTGCACCTGCACTCGCCTGCCAGTGTCCCCAACAGGAACAGGGACAGGCATCAATACCCATCACTGCCGTTTGGAAGGCATGCACCCACACCAAACAAACTAAAGCTGTACTAGAAGTCATTAAAAATAATATTAAGCCACAAAATGTAACTCAAACAAAACACTTGACACAGTAACTTGCAGATGGAGAAATTAAAATTCCCCATTTCCTCACCCTTGTAGCCAGTGGAATGTATTTCCAGGGCTATTCTCTGCAACAGAAGGCATGTGACTGGAAAAGAATACCACGAGTGGGATGGTACAGTTTGTCCCAACAGGAACTAGATAAGGAGAGCTGCTCCCCCAGCACTGCAGTTACACAGCCAGGGCAGCGACTGCAGAGAAGGCATCACGCTGAGAGGGGAAGACATGGGAGACAATGCAGTGGACAAAGCTTCATAAGAAGGAGATGAAACTTTCTAGGTACAGTCCCCATGTTAATGATGCTTCTGCAGATACACATCTACATATACATGCAGTTCTCTCTCACCTGCAGGAGCAATGAAGAACCTCTGCAAGCCCCACTGCATCTAAGTTTATCATATCAAAAATTAAAAAAACATTAATAGGAAGTGCAAAGTAAGGCAGGTAGCCCTCTATTAGTATCCCTACTTGAAAAAATTAACTAACTATCTGCCCAAAGGCCTTCTCTATCTCAGGCTGGAGGATTATCAAATCCTATGAAACCCATGAAAAGTTCCTGCTGATCAAAAAACTTCCAAGAACTTCCAGCTACCTGCTGTTCCTTTACTAACTGCAGGAGGCAAGAAACTTGCAAATAAGAATTTGAATAGAACTAGGGTTTATATTTTGTTTAGTTAAAATGAACTATGTTAGAACTTCAGGTACACCAGTTCTCTTTTAGTGGTATTTTTAAAGAAATAGCTCAAATATATGAACAAAATGTGAATTATGCCAATAATTCAGTCTTTACCTATAAAGTTATTACTTTTCAACCAAGTCAGAGTCAAGGATTTACTAAGTCTCTCCTGTACGTCTTTCTGTCCTTTTCCTGGGTACTTCCAGGCATTTGCAGCCCTGGATTTAAGGAGAGCAGTAGAAGTCTCTGTGCCAGCACACAGGCATCAGGAATTCATACTGCTGGTGCTAGGGAAGCTGTCGAGCCTTGGCCTGTAAGATGGTAACAGAGCACAGTTCCTGCACTTGGACTGCATCTCTGCTCTTGGCACTCCCCTCTTCATCTGCCATTCCCTATTGGGCAGACAATCAGCAACTACCTGTACAAATAAAAGGCCCTAAAAATACACAACTCCTCTTGTAACACAGTTTTGCAAAGGAGTAAGTATCACTCATGGGTACAGAAACTCCATGTGAAAAGCAGCTGAGTGATCTTTACCGCATCCTGGCTCCCACACTGACACTACCTTGCCCCTTGAACTGAGGCAGGCAGCAGTCTCCCTGGGCACAGAACTGGTAAGCTTCACAAAGTTTCTGGCAAAGTACAGTGAGGAGACGAGCTAAAAGCAGAAAGAAAAGGTCCAATGAGACCAACTTTGAGTTGGCCAAACACCTTGCAAAAGATTTTCAGAATTTTTGTGATACAGATAACAACAGGGAGTCGGCAGGACGACTGCAAGAAGAATGAACTGGAACTGCACAGCTTAATTGTTACTGCAGATGAAGGTGGATTTTTTTTTCTATTTTTATTACAATGAATGTAGCCATGCAGCTGAATGTATTCTGCTAAATCAGAAACAAGTGCAGAAAAAGAAAACAACTGTCACCTAATACTGCCTGACATGACAGTTCATAGCATATCCTTCATTTATCTTGTCTGCCTGAGACTTGTTTCATGCTGCTAAATTAATAATAATAATCATCATAAGCAATATGGACCGCCAAACCCACAAATGTCAGTTTCCCAAGACATTTGAGAGAGAACTGTATGACTGAGCTCGGATCAATGACTTCTCAGGGGACACACAGCCCTTAGGTTTATAACACACACTATAAAAATAAAAGACACACAATATCCTTTTCTGTTTCCAATGTATTAACTATTTTTACCACATCTTTCACTACTTCCTGGTAAGATCTCCCACAGAATTTGGTTACTTGGAGGAATTTAAGAAAACATTCTATTTATTCATTTTCTTGACTTATTCAGAGGGGTCTGATTGAGCCTTATGTCTTCATCAGGCAAGAAAAAGCAGAACCTAGATAAACATCTATTTTCTTAAATAAGGAACTTGCAGAAATAAACACTTCAGCATGTCTTTCCTCCAACAATCATTAAATTTGGGGTTTTAATGAGCGTATTTAATTCAATAAAACAAATGTCACTAACTTGGATGGAACATTAAAACACTTGGAGAGGCAGGTGGTTTAGAGGACCTGGTTACTTCTACTGCAAGGGATTTAAAATCTCCAAGTTGACTTATGAGGATTAGGCAAACCTCTTAATAACTCCAGTGCATTTATGTCAGCAATTATTTTTTCACACAGAACGCCAGGAGACACAAAATATTAATTTTCCAATAAGCATACAAAAATAGTTTCTTACTCTCTTAGCCAGTTTATGAAGTTTCTTTTGCAGCTTTCCAGTCAACATGTGTCTAACTAAAATAAGTTAGTACAATCATTTGTATGGGCTGCCTGCACACTGGGCAGGGTTTGTTCCGCTTCTTGAGCTTTTTTGCACACGTAAAACATGACATGAGGTGTCCTGTTTTGCCATGTACTATGCAGCCATTTTTAGGTCTGCTCTGACATATGACACATGGCTCTATGCTGGTAACAGGCAGACTGGATTCCATGCTTTCCTCTTTGTCTTGTGTTTCCCTCTTCTCAGGTTCCTTTAAGTCCTCCTGACTGCTACAGAACATGCTGCTTGATGTTGATGGCTGGGAATAACCTTCACTTTCCTGGGACTCAGAAAGCTGTACTGCTTTATCCTCATTCTCATCCATCGCCGGTTCTTTATCTTCAGTCAGTTTTGTTTTCTTGCAGTCAGGAACATCAAAACCTTCCCCAGACTCTGCAGGAAAGGAGGCTTCTAATTTGCTCTTTTCCAATTTCTCACTCTTTTCATCTGGAAGCCAATCCTCACGAAGGGCCCAGCATCTGTGGCAGTGTCGTGGAAGCGGAGGATTCATTTCATTACATTCGGGACACTTCCAATAATCCTTCAGTGAATCAGAGGTTGGAACAGTTTAAGCTACTTGGAACACTTACAACTGAAGTATTCAGCAATTATAAACAATTCATTACTGCCAAAATAATTATTATGTTGAGCTATCAACTTGTTTACAATTTTAAAATTCCATTCAGTGGTTTGGGCCCCATTTCATAGTTCTGGATTAAAATGGTTCTTATTTTAAAAGGACTCTGGCTCTCCTTCGCTTTGCAGTAGGTTTGTGAATAGAACAATTTATTCTTTCTTATGCAAAACTGCAGAAACCAGACCACAAAATTCTTCAGGGGCCCCCCATGAAAATCTTGTTAAAAAGGTCATGATTTCCCCTCTTTTCCACTAGGGGCTTCTGCAACGGGAACTACCCAAGACCGAGGACCCTTCCCGGGCGGTTTGGTGAGCTGCTGGTGCACAAAACGGCCGGGTGACGGCGCCCCGACACAGCCGCAGGAGAGAAAACACCGGCCAATGCACAACCGGACATGAAGGGGCGAAAGGAGAAAAAAAACACAAGGGGGAAAAAAAAAAAAGTGGTGCATCAGCCTCTCAGAGGTCACACCATATCCTACAATGAAAATAACCCACTATTTCGTTAAAAATACATTTTCTTTTTAAGGACAGAGACCCTTCTTAGAAATAATGCAAACTGCAGGGGAAATCAAAACAAAAAAAAACAACCCAAAACTTACTTAAACGAGTCCTGAATAACATCAGTAACATCAAGAGCTAGTAAGACCAATTTAAATCCTAAAAATAACGTACAAGCCTCTCTTCCCACACAAGCACTGCTATGTTTTCAGAAGGGAGCCAGCCCTGTCTTTCACACATCAAGTCCTTCAGTCCTACAGACTATCGAGGGACTGGAATGCTTCACAGTTCCACAGAACACCTTTAATTCAAGCGTCAAATGTGAAAAGCAAATATAAATAAGAAGACGGCACACACTAGAATTAAAATGCAGTGTTTTTTCACAAACATCTCCATACTTTTCCTCAAGACTTCCCACTCTTCAAGAATGGTTTCACAGAATGCAGTAAAGGCCTCTCACTTACAGTACTGTTCTGAAAAAAGGCTTGCCTTCACATCTGCATGTTACAGATACCTTCATTCAAGGTGAACAGTAAAAATAGGTTTTCTGACTTACAGGAAGAGTTTTTTAAATGTACGTGACTAAGATTTTAATTTTTTTCCATTTTGTGCAGAAAGTCAGATTTAGGCTCCAAATAATTTCCTTCCATTAAGTCAATGAAATGGTAAATTAGTGTTGGACTGGGGCTTTTTAATGGATTAGGAAGTTTATTAATCATTTAATAAAAACCCCAAAGATTCCTTAATAATCACATGTTCAGTAATTAAAATATTGTATTGGAACCTTCACACATAGAAGAAAAAGTCAATTTTATTATTAAAAAGTCACTAGTAGCAATAGAATTAATCTATACCTCTTGAGCTACTCTATGTCAGTTTACCAAAACTTATGATGCTTCACCAGGCAAGTTTTTACTCACAGCTAGAGAAATCTCTGGATCTTCATCAAATGAATCAGCATCACTATCTTCATCCTGGTAAATAGTCAGCTGATAAACCTGGTTAAAATTAAAAGAAAAAAAAATTTATATATGTATGTATGTATACTGTATATATAACTGGGTACTGGGTTTTAGCATTTAATTAGAAACCCAGAGTATTTTTAACCTGATAAGATTTTCAGATAGAAAGCAACTGCAGAGTCTCCAGAGATGGGCTATTAAGATTGTTAATGAATTAGAGGAGCTCTCACATGAGGAAAAGCTGAAAAAGCTAGGACTGTTCAGCTTGGAGAAGGCTCAGGGCAGGGGGTGCTTGATCAATGTGGGTAAATACCTAAAAGGATGGCATCAA
This sequence comes from Phainopepla nitens, assembly GCA_013400175.1. NCBI lineage: Eukaryota > Metazoa > Chordata > Aves > Passeriformes > Bombycillidae > Phainopepla > Phainopepla nitens. Next base: position 90,072 of record VXBQ01011939.1, on the reverse strand, counting down.
AAACACAGAGCCATGCTCTTTTGAGAGCATCAAGAACACAGAGCCATGTCTAGTGGCAGGACAAGAGGCAACTAGCACAAATTACACGCAGGAGGCTCCCTCTGAATATCAGGAGACATCTTTTACTGTGATGAAGGAGCACTGGCACAGGTTGCCCCGAGCATCTATGCAGCCTCCAACCCTGGAGATACTCAAAAGGCATCTGGACACGGACCTGGGCAATCAGCTCTGCCTGAGCCAGGGCAGGTGGCTAAGACAACCTCCAGAGGCCCCTCTGAACACCAGTCATTCTGCAATTCCCAAAACTACTGTCTGGAGCAGGGGCACACCTCAATCTGTTCCTCCTCCAAATTACCACCCTCTCTCAGGGTACAGCTCTGCACTACACTACAACTTGGTGTACATCAGTACAGTCAGCCCCACTCAACCTCTCAGGTACCACAATCACGTATGTCTCTGGTGAATTCTGCCTCTGGGACTTACCCAATCTTGCCACAAGCTGATTAACCTCTCTAAAGTAACAGAAAACTAACTCGGAAAGAAAACCCCACATACATTCTCACTTCATTCCCAATATTCCAGAAATCTCTTGGAAAAATTGCAGTAATCCCAATTTTTTTGTCTTCTTGCCTACTAATAAAGATTTCTAAAACTTTTGTTCAGCATCTCTATTTACATTTACATTCACAGAAGCAAAAAACTTGGACATATCCCCTTGGAAAGAGTTACTCAGAAAGGTTTCCTCTGGGATCAAGTGCTGTCAAAAGCTCAACACGTACTTCTAGAATTAAAAATGCAGAAAGACTAAAGCACACATGCTGCCACAGACTCCAACAGCTGGTGAGAGAAGTTAAGCACCCAGACTTTCCTAGCCAGCCTGTTTCAGAGCCTGCAGAAAGCCTCAGCACTGTTTCAGTCACTGGCTGGTGGGTTGTGTAAGAGCGACCTAACTGCACCAACATGTAAATTGATTTAATAAACAGCTGGGTGCAGATTGTGACACCAGCACATGCAGTTCAAAAATATACCTGAAGAGTACTCCTTGGAAACTTACAGGAATTTTTCATGTAGAAATTCCTCTTCCTTCTCATCCCCTCCCCCCAGGTCAAACAAGGAAAGCAGATAGTACCTCATCATCTTCATCTGTGAGCTCCTGCCCTTCTTCATTATGGCTATAATCTTCTGAATAAATAGACTCAACTTCAAACTCGACACTGAACTGGTCTGATACAGAACTGTGGTCAAACCAATCAGAGTTTTCGCTTAATGAACTAGCATCAAGATCCTGAAAAAAAAAACCAAAAAAGGCACACATTCAACCTCACCAGTCCATATGTGTAACATTACTGTTAAAACAACTCTCAGGATACAACTGTACTACTCAGTAAATTTAGCTGTGGAAGAAAAAGGACCAGCTGCTGTGAGACACAGTACTTTTCATGAAACAAATTATAGCCAGTTAAAATAAAAAATAGGTCTGGAAGCCTTTTGTTGGCTCTGTAATAAGAACTGCACTCAGCCTACAGGCAGCTGAAAGGCTGCAGTTATTATTTCAGAAAGTCCCTCCTAAAAAATGAAAGGACAGATGCAAGAAGATGGTGTCTTTTGGTTGCATGTCATTAAATTCTCTATTCTCATAAACTTTGCTAATCTGAGACCATGGCTTAACAACTACAAAATAGGAAAACTGAAGATACAGTATTAGTTCTGTTAATTTAGAACACAGTATGTGACTAGGAATATTGTTAGTTCAGCTCTTCATGACTTAATCTAATTACAAATAATTTGCCTTGGTGTTTGCTAAAAATAATACAAAACTTCCAAGCAGTGGCACGGCAAATGAATACAATGTACCAGCAGTATCCATTCCAGTGGGTACAGTTACCAAAGCTGTACCAGAACTACCACCTAACTCTGAATTATGGAATTTCTATGACTCTTTGTCTCTTAGTATTCTAAAAAAATACTTATTTTAAAACAAAATATATCTGACATCTTTTCCACACTGTGCCAAGCAGTAAGGATCTTAGGTTTTAAAGAATATTCAATATTAATATTCAAAAGAATTTCACTTTGCCAGCAGATCTATGAAAAACCTCACTCCACCCACACATCTACTTTTCTTTCAACCTCTTTTCTTTCCTCAGACACCACCAAAGGCACTGCTGCTTTTAATTAAGAACATTGTGTTTTCAGATGCATGTTTGCCCTTGTGGCATCTGCAAAATTCGTACCACAAAAATATTTTACGTTTCTGTTTTGACTTACAGGAATGGAAAGAGAATCTGTTGAATCACTGCTATTGCTTCTTTCACGGCACAGACCACTGACTACACACCATGAGAGACTTTCATCAAACGTCAACGAAATGCTGTCCGACTTGTGTCGCTTTCTTCTGTCACTGTGCACATCATCTGAAGAATTTTCTTCTGGGCACAGTCAAGAATTTTTTTGTTACTCAAAAACACCTACACAATGTGCAGTTTTGCATATTCTAAACATAAACTTGAAATATAATTTACTATAAAGAAATCATAAAGTAAAACATTTCAGTATTTTTTAATGCGGCAAAAAGGCACTAAGACTGACTTAAAAAGACACAATAACACTTAAACCCATATAGTGTGAAACACTTCTGAAACCAGTATTTCAGGGGCTGGCTTTCCCCACTTGTCCCATCAGTACAGCTTATGAATGGCAGTCTCCACTTGGAAAAGAACTACAAATTTGAAAGAATTTTTACTCCACACATGACATATTAAACCCTTCCTAATTTTAAGAAATACAATTAGAATCTTACTTGTCCTCACTACAGGCAATAGACAGAAAAGCACTTTCAGAGGGCTTTTGAGTCCACCCCAGAATTTGGATGGAGATAGAGCAATTAGCTCCCAGGTCACATGCATACAGAACACCTTGTGCTAAGCAAGGTACGTTGAGGTTCAAGTTTCAGACACCTCAACATATTTATCCGTGAACAGTTGCACTGTATGTAATTGTATTGACTGAACAAGATTTTGTAACAAACTATTAGAACTTTCATCGCACTCCAGCAAGAAAATCAAGACATACTATGCAAAAGCTGAACTCTGAAAGCACTGCTTTAAGCTCTGCTTACTGAGCACACTAGGTTTGAAGGCAAAAAGACAATGCTTTGTAAATACACTGTGTCTTGTAACAATCACCTACAGCAGCACAAGGACTAAGGGTACAGCATCTTAGGGGTAGGTAAGTCAAAATTCAGCTTCAATGACTTCTAGAGCGTTTGGTAAAAAACAATTTTATATAAGAACATGTTGCAAATTCAGAATGTCAGTGCAGCGGAGTGAAAACCTCTCAAGATGCCAAAAATTTTTGGTTCAAAAAGGCTTTGGTATGAGCCTGCTGCCCCCCTACAGGTGCCTTTTGCACCCACACCCTCTGGTGCCCAGGTTCTCCCTCGCCTTACAAATCACAGTGACAATCCATAGTCTTCAAGTCTTGAATCTTTCATTGAAAAAAAAAAAGAAAACAACAACAAAAAAAAGGAGAACAAAACACTTGTACATACTTTGAGACTTCTCTTACTTTCCCTTGGTGCTTCTTGGCTCAGCCCCTCTCTTTTCTTTTTTCCGCCCTGAGAGCCCCACCAAACTTGGTGCCCCCAGGCCCAAAGGTTGCTCCTGTCCATCGTTGTCCTCATTTAGTTGTCATGGCTCCATGCTGTACTGATATTGTATCACCACAAGGTCTCTATAAACTATTTAAGTGGCTCCAAAGGAGCCACTACCATCCCAATTTAACAAGAATAGTGGTTTAAAGGGAAGATTTCCTATAAATTAGAAAAAAAGTGTATATAAAAACACTATATTAAAAGAACTCTTAAGGTTGTAACAAACTAATAAATGGATGCAAAGACAAGAGTTAATAATCAAACCTACAATAAGTAAGCACAACACAGGACCTTATGTGCTCTGTGTCACGCCTAAATATTACAGGTTGTGACATTTAACTGAGACTTTCCATCCTTTCATCAGTTTTAGTTACAACATTAAAATGTTCTTTTAATTTAGTGCAAACCGCTCAGCAATGCAGCACTGGTTTGGGACTGACTTAACATAACAGCAGCCTATGAGGGACACGAAAAATACTACTTGAAAGCTGAGGAACTGAAAACTGTTCCTGAGCAAGTGAAGAAAAGGAAGTTCTATAAAGTGGCAGAAGGTTATCACTGCCCAGGTAATTACAACCACCAAGTCATGAGGCGAGACAATAAGTGATGGAACAAACTAACGTAAGAAATTCCACAGAAAAATATTTAAGTGGACCTGCAGAGAACACTTCCATTGAGAAACTTACTGAGGTTTATGCTGACCAGATTGTTATTGCTACTGATCAGAAGAAACATCTTGTATTTTGAAAATGTATTTGCCAGTGATTATTGAATAACCACAGTAAAGACAAAGGGGATGCAAATATGATGCTTAGGTCACCAGATGTTTTAACAAGTGCTTAATGAATGGTGAGGTACCTCAATACATCCAAAATTATCCTGTGTTGCTACCACACCTTTGAAATCCAAAGAAAACTGGCTTTGGTGGACAAACAAAATGTCAAATTTTTTGGCTTGCTATAAAGGGAATTGAAATGAATTTGATGGTCTCAGTCAATTACAAACAAAAGTGTTCTCCTCATGAAGACAACACAACTGAAGTCCAGCTGATATGAAAGTTTAACAGAGCTGTGGAGCAAGTTATTCCATCATCTTACTAACAGTTCTAGAGATCCAAACTGTAACATGACACTGGAGCAATGCAAGGAATTGTGTTTTTCTTTCAGACTGAACATTCTCTGAACATTTTCAGAGAAACATGAATACTATTTGTCAGCATCTTTCAAGTCAGCAAGGCAAGAGAATGTAGCCTTTCCCTCTAAGTGGCCATGCTACTGAGAGTTCTGCATCATAAATCTGCAGATACCAGATTGACTGTGTGTCCTCCTCCTAGAAGATGTAGTTGGTTGGGAAGTCACATTTGATGAAGTCTGCTTCTCTTCCAACTCTTGCACAGACTCCTGATAACAGAAATACTGAGTAAGGCTGAGCATGAATATGAGGTAAAATGCTAGAATCAACTTAATACATTAAACCATTGACACTATCATGCAAAACTGAATAGAATGTGCAGCACTGAAAATTTATTCAAATAAAACAAAAATAGTACCTTAATAACATTTTCCTCTTCAAGCTGAGATGTGGCATCATCCTCAGGTGTGTCACCTAGGGTAGGGTCTGAAACAAAACCAAAATAAAACCCATAATACAATATAGCAGAAAAAGTAAATTTCAGGCTCAGAAAAGTAAATTCTAAGTAAAACTTAAAATCCAGACATTTTGCAACAATGTAAAAAACCACACTGCTCCCTTGTTTTTTCAGGTGTGTGCAGCACCTTCCCTGTAACATTACTGAAAAGGAAATGTGGGGAGAAAGAAGAAATGTCAACTGAAAGCAGCTCAGAATTCTATTATAAATAGCTTCAAATGAAGTCTGTGCATAAACTGTGATTCTACAGATATGAAAGAATATAGGCATAAAATGTAATTACTTGCTCCTCTCCAAAGTGCTTTTTACTACATATCATCTTATGGGAACCCTGAGTCAAAAAACCATACAACAGAAGAAAAATAAGCTGTTGTTAATGACATATGCTTACTAACAGACAGATCTTGAATTAATAAAGACTCTTTCATGAAAAAAGAATTGAAAGATAAATTCAAGTTCACAAGTTTAACAATGGGGATGACAAAGAGAATAACGTTCCCATCCTCAGCAGCTGAACACTTGCCTTTAGGAAAAATTAGAAACAAAGTGTGTCTTTATACAGATTTAGAGGACAATTTACAAAATGGTTTCCATTGTTTAACTTCTGTTTCATACCCTGTACTAGGCAAATATTACAGCTATACTGAGCGTTTTTATACTGCAGGACTGTGTAAAACAATTCTCCATTCAAAGAGTGGCTAGCCACAGCATAACGACAAAGTTACTTTTTAAAAGTATATAGTCCATTTAAAAAAGGGCTGAGTATAACTAAGAATGATCAGTTCTAAATGTACTTCACATTCAGCGGTGAAAACTGAAATGGAACTTCACATTAATAAAAAAAGAGCCTTTGCCCTGATTTCATTGCTGGCATAAGTTCAAGAAGCTAATTTTTCATATTAAAACTGTATATGTTGTTGAGTGCTTTATCAGTAACAAATACAAGCCAATGACTTAAGTTTGTAATTTAATAGCCTTTTTGTTCAGCTCCGTGTTTTTCCTGGTTCTAGTCCAGTAAAATTACCCAAATGCTCTGTTCAGAGTTTTTTTTTCCTCCTGAAGAAACAAGTGTTTGCTTTGATTCACTACTTGTGATTGCTCTGTACCACAGCGAGCAAAGCCAAGCAGCTAATAATGGAGAGCTCGCCGTTACCTGATCACTACTGGCAAGATACATTATGTAAATTCTATTTTCCCTACTGCTGCTTCCCAAACAAATCACCCTCCTAAACTAGCTTACCTTGTGGATTGATTGCTATCAGATTTCTGGAAATCATTGAATATAGTCTCCTTAAATAGGGATAAAGAAAGATGATACAAGTTAGTTACACGTAACCATAAAAGAGAGCTTACCATCTTTGAAGACGCGAAGAGTTAAGAAAGGGACATATGCATTATGTTCTTCATGATTTCCCAACCAGACTCTCAGAAAAGAATCCCGTTTTACCTGTGTTCTTTTACTGAAAAGCTTGTTACTCCAAATAAATCCCCCAGGAGATCATTTGCACAGTGTACAATATGCTGCTGTTTTTCATCATATAATTGCTTAGACATAATATATTGTCCAATATAGAATATTACCTGTGAAATAAATGAAATACAGACATTAAATACCCAGGCTGTTGCTTCAAATTTAAGTGTAAAAGACAAAGCATATTAAATACATTTAACTTTGCTCTTCAAACTCTGCCTAAAACTCTCTTTGAGCCAACAGATTTTCATCTATCATTCCAGAAAAACACTGCTATTCTACTGAACACCAAAAACTTTTGCTCAGATTTTTGAGGAAACTTGCTAAATACCAGTTACAAGTCAGCAAGAGAATAAACACAGTGTCTCATCTCAATTTCTAGACAAGCTATGAACAACACTGCCCCTCCATTTACCCAACCCAAAACAATCTATACTCACTGTAATCTACCTTTAGTGATTAAAAGTTCTCACCTCCTTCATAGTAAAAGTGTCCTTTTCAGCACCAGCTATCTTTAACAATTTCAACAACAGTGGCTTTGGTTTAACCTGTGTGTGGAAGGAGAAAAACAGTATGTACTAATTATTCACCAAAAAAACATTATTTATACAGGTTGTCTTCTTCCTTCAGTATTAACATGATATACAAACATAAAACTGCACTAAAACATACCTTCATTCAAGTTTTTCACTTTGCAAAGTTCAAGCTTAAAAGCAAATAATATGAACTAAATCGCACTAAACCTCTCATACACTGTACATCTTAGCTCAAAGCCCAATCTTTCATTGTCCCCTGATTTCAGCTGGGATAGTTAATTTTCTTCCTTGTAGCTGGTACAGCGCTGTGTTTTTGATTTAGCAGGAGCATAATGTTCACAACACACTGATGTTTTTGTTGTTGCTAAGTAGCTGCTCTAAATCAAGGACTTTCCAGTGTCCCACGCTCTGCCAGTGAAGAGGTGCACAACAAGCCATGAGGGAACAGGGCCAGCACAGCTGACCCAAACTGGCCAAAGGGATACTCCACACCACAGAATGTCAGGCCTAGTGTTATGAACAGGGGAGTTGGCCAGGAGGTGGTGACTGATGCTTGGGGATGGGCTGGGCATCCATCAGCAGGTGATAAGCAACTGCATTGTGCAACACTTGTATTCCTTGGATTTACATACTCTCCCTTTTCTTTACTATTACTCTTATACTTTACTTCAGTTATTAAACACACAGGTTTTGCCTTTTTTTCTGATTCTCCCATCCCACCGTGGAGGGAGTTGGGGGGCAGGGAACAAGGTGCTCCGCGCTACTTCGTTGGCAGCTGGGGTTAAACCTCAACACATTGTTAAATACAAGTGCCTTAACTGGAGCTACAGGATTTATTTATTACTTCCAAATCCAGGGCTGGGTCCTGGAGAATTCAGCTTCACTCCTTCAACCACTACCACGACTCCCAAAGGGGAGGGAGGATGGAAACAGACCTCTGGGATTGTCAGATCCCGAGTGAAAGTCATAAAGCAAAACACAGCTCCTCCTCTTTCTTAGTCTCCTTCTACGACGGTATCTGGGGTTTTGGTTTGCTATTTGTCAGCTGGGCTGCTTTACCTCTGAAGACTTTTCTTAGCTGGGACAAGCACACCCTGTCCCTTCCATCACAATTCACTCACTCCTACCTCTGCAGTGGCCTCCCACCCACTCACCCTGCCAGCAGTTTAATCTGCAGTCAGTCTATGACAATTTCCGTGGCAGAGGAAGGAAAAGTTTAACAAGAAAAATCCCTTCTCCCGTACAAACAAACTGCACCATCCCAGCCAGCTGTGCCAGCACCAGCGCAGCAGATGAAAACAGGCTGCAGAGGCTGCCACAACAGCAAAGCCTGATGCTCCCAGCCCAGTATATTCTAGCGTCACCTCCTTAACAACAGTGTAACCATTCTAAAACCAGGCTAATATTTAGCTGTCCTGATATACTACATAAAATAAAATGTAAAAAAAAAAAAACAAACAAGAAAGTAAAAACAAAAAAAACCCAAGAAACAAAACAAAATCAAACCAGAACAGGGAAGTGTGAATGAAATATCATCAGACAAGGAATAAATGTTTGAGGGAAGGGTGGAGGAGGGGAACTACCCTACATTCCATTCCAAACCAACGTTTTAGTGAGTTAACAAGATACTAGTTGCAAGAATTACACATAACAAAAAAATAACTAAGCTCGTGGACCACATTAGCTATCCATTTACCCCCTCCTAAGAAGTGAATTATTTAGAACATGTGGCATACATATTAGAGTTTCATAAAGGAAGCAAACAATAACTTATTCAAGTACTACTGACAGCTAAGCACAGCACCGTTTCAGAACTCTGAATCCAAAACTAAGCCCCCTTTTACTCCTCAGCCCTCTCCTCCTCACTCCTCCAAGTATGAAGTTCTGCAGCCTTGCAGATCTGACAGCAGACAGTAATATCATAATACGACGTGGAAAAAAAAGGAAGACATAAATGAAAAAAAATCAATTTTGAACAGTCTGCTGTTCTGCAATTTCACTTTTTTGAAGTTCTATTGTCAGGTCCACACTTCTAAGCTTTACCCTTCCACACAAGATAATCCAGTTCAACCGTCATTGTACATATGCAGCTTTTTAACTCGCATTTCTAGTGTAAAAGAGTTTCATCCTCAGGAAAACTAAGGACAAAACAGCAGAACTGTCACTGTATCATGGAAAGCCTGGAAATGCAAAGCCATAAACACAAATGAAGACTCTTCTTACAACCTTCTTACAAATTCCAGTAGAGGAAAAAGTCGAAAATATTCCGATTATTTCACCAACAGCATGTTTTGTGCGATGGAAATCTTCCACAGTTCTTCAGTTATGATCTGTTAACAATTTCCACCCGAAATACTCACCACATCAAATCGAATCTTAAGATCCTTTGTATTAGTAGAAAGCAAAAAACATCAAACGTCTCCAGGAAACAGTCTAGGCCTATACCATCACCCTGTACTCTCAAGTATGATTAAGATTTGCTTACTACGGAACCAAAGAGAGAGCACCTTCATTGGCTGGACTTCCCGGCTTTTCTCCAACCATCTCTCGCTAAGCGCAGTGATTTTTCTGAATTAGCCGCTAAAAACTCTGCAAAAAGCATGCAAAAAACCCGCGCGCCCAGCAGAGGTACTGACCAGCGCCTCTTGCTCCGAAGCGGTGACAGAGGAGGCATCCGTAAGGGAGGACATCTTGGTATTGCACATCTGCCTGCAGTTAAGGGAGAACAACCTCAGAACGCGGCTCTCGGCGGCACGACCCGGGCGGGCGGCAGCCGCCAGGCCGCCGGAGCGCACTCACCTCGGTGCCCCGCCCAGCCCGCACGCTGGACTGCGGCGGCGGACTCCGGGCCGCGTCGGGCCGGGCCGGGCCTTATATAGCGCTGCCAGGGAAGGCAAGTCAGGGCTTAGCTCCCGCGCCGGCCCGGCCCGACATGCCCGAGCATGACCCGCAGCGCCGCCGCCGAGTCACCGCG
>VXBQ01011939.1:35545-79351 GCA_013400175.1 Phainopepla nitens | reverse complement strand
GTTACTTTCACAGGTACTTATTAGTTGCTACGCTTCGAGTCGAACTGGTTAGTTTTCAGTCTGGCTGCCTTTTCTAATCCTCAGGTTTTTTCTTTGCCCGTGGTGACATTTTGAAATTATTTTTGAATAATGAAAAGATTTGTCGGAGAACATGAGTGCTGCAGACAGTGTTTAAAGATAGGCTAGGGCAGAGGGAGCGTCATTCTGCTTTTCCATGACAACTAACTTGTCCAAACAAGCAGGGGAAACTGCCTGGACTTGTCTGTTGGCCAAATACAGATTCTCAGCAACCATGGCACCTTGTAAAAATTCCAGCAACGGTTTAAATCTAGATATTTGTGTGATAATGGATTTTCAAGATGACCTTGTTATCCCTCTAGAGCATAAAGCTCAAGGTCCAGTGAGGGACAGCCGAGAAGCTGCCAGAATTTTGCAAAGCCTGCTCACCTCCTTTTAGTGCTGAGATTTCAAGGCAAACAGAAATCTGTTTCAAGTGGAGTCAAGAATGTCCTGCAGCAGGCAAAGTCAGATATCTGTTCTTTTGCACTCAGCACCCCAATTCCTGAGATCCTTAGCTAACTAATTTCATTGTTAGGAGAAAACTCTCTCTACATAAAAATGCAAGAGGATGGAAGGGAATGGCTACTAAACAGCTCTACTACTGATGCTCAATCTTGTCCTCATGCAGACAACACAAAAACTATTTCATTTCAATGCAATAGGTATTTTACTGAACTGAAACCAAACCAAACTGTTTATGTAGTTCTCCCTAAGCTATCACAAAATTTAATTTTTTTAAATTAGCAATAAATTTTCTGCAGTCCAAGACTTGCCAAACTCATAACTATGACTTTCTTTTTCCACTTCTCTACCAATAAGCATCTTGTGACCAATGACTTTGAGACTGAGATTATTTGAATAATAATTTCCCTCACTGATTCATTAACTGCTAAGGATAAAAAAAAAACCCCAACAGTTTCTGTCTAGAATTTTTATCAGTCTTCGAGGACAATCTTATCTCTTTTTTCCAACAGACTAATCTTAAGGGAGATTGCAAGTAGGTAGAATATGCTGTCTGTGCTAGCTTAGGAAAAGGGGGATATTTCTGATATGCAGTGCTGCAACAATTGTTTTTTCACTAATACTAGTGTTGTTAGTTAGTGGCTATGTTATCAAGATACATAATTTTTTTGTGTGTGTGAAATAATCCAGGACAAGTATAATTTAAAAGTTTTACTTGAAGGATGAGTAATAAGCTTGCATAGTTACTGGAGCTGACTTCTCTGCTATTTGAGGGTTGTGAAAAGAAAAGGAGATGCTGCTACACCTGTGTATTTTACTTATAATGCTTCAGAAAATATCTGCAGCAGTTATGGCTCAGCTGCCTTATCTGGAGATACTCACTTTACATTGTGTTTAACTAACATTGTATGAGACCCTTTTTAGTATAAATTCAGATTCTAGCTGTAGACATTTCACTGTTTAATGTTTACACACTAAATTATTTCCTGAGATGGATCAGGTCTAGCTATAGGCACATGTGCCAGAGGAAAGGCAGGCCCCTGTGCTGCAGGAGTGCACAATGCAAGTGAATGGATGGACCATTAAAACACTTCAATTTCTGATTTTCGTTCCTCACTGTAATTTTTTTATTCCCAACGTATCCTACTTACCCTTTCCTGGCAGCTGCCTATTCAGCATCCAGCACATACACACTACAGTCCTCGCCAGATGCTGTTCAGAGGCATAGGTGGCCAGGGTTTGTCAGGTCTCATCTCCAAGCCATTTGCTCCTAATCAGATACAATAATCTCTTACTGTCTATGAACTGCTCCCAGACAAAAAAAGAAATAAATTCAAATCAACCCTCCAGGGCTTTGCACTGTGCTGATGTATCCTTTCTGAAGCCTTAGGCTGCATCCCTATTACATCCCTATGACATAATGCTGGGATCCGTTGTGTGCTGCAGATTGTCAGGCACCTCAAGGTAAAAGGACAAAGGAAGAAAGATGCTGAAATGCAGCTGGGACGTGTGTTGCTTAATGTGGCTTTCTGCCAGGGCTGCCTGCTGCAGCTGTGACCTCACGTGCCAGACAGTGGGTCAGTACAATTCTGTACAAATACAGTAAAAAGGATTTTGTTGTTTTCTTGACGCTCTTGTTGTGTAAAAAAAAGCACAGTGCTAAGAAATCCTCATGCCAGTAATAGCATATTTGATTCAGGGAAATGATATTTCATAATCTAACACCTATCCCAATGGAGAGGTCTGTCAGCACCTCCACCAGAATTTCTTACTAGAAATGACACTCAGGTTCTACTAAGTGAAAAGCGGACGCAGCCTTCCTGGGAGCAAATTTGAACAGACAGGCAGGAATCAAGAGCACAGCTCATAGCAGCAGTGGGAACCCGAAGACCACATGCAATGCTACTGCAGCGCTTTAACAAGGAGCACTGAACTGTCCTTGCTGCCCAGCTCGTGTTTTTCTGGTGTGCAGGAGCCATGTTTGAGCTTCCCAGGGCTGCACTGCCCTTCCCGACAACCCCAGTTACTCGGCAGGCTGGGTGGCACGGCAGGCATTCTACAGCTTCACCTGGGTGCACACCCTGGGCTGTGTTGTCTTATCACAGAATCACAGAATCTTCTGATTTGGAAGGGAGCCCAAAAGGATCACCCAAGTTCTTCTCCTGGCCCTGCACATGTGGGTGCTTTGGATATGCGATTGTCAGTTTCCTGCATTTCCATAACTTCAAATGTTTATTTTGAAAAATGTAAAATTACTTCAGGTGTACTGGAAAAGAGGGTCTCAAACAAAATGTTTTTCTAGCAGCTGTTCATGAGTTCTTACCTCCCTCCCACAGGCACTCGGTTCAGGTGCGTCTGCCCTCAAGCACATTAACTACAGCTGTTTCAAAACCACCTGGAGGTGGAATAACCCCGCATCAGACAACAGCAGCTCTTCTGCTTCTTTTTTAATTGGTGTATTTATTCCTTCATCCATCTGGGAGACATTGGTAATCTGTCTGCCCAAATCGGATTCCTATTTAGTAGCAGCGCAGTCAGCCACAAGCACAATTAAACAAAACAACAGTGTATGCCTTCTGAAGGGAAGCCAACTGGCAAAAATATAAACCAATTATTTTGAACTTCTGCTCAATATCTTACATAGAATGAAAGGGTTGGGTGTTTTTTCCCCCTCTAGTTTTCTGTTTAGTCCTCACTTTTGAAAGAAGCTCATGAAACAATTCTAAAAAATTAAAAAGGAGAAATCCCAGGAAAAGACTACTCTTACTGTCAAATAGCTTTTGTTAAGCACATCACTGAGTGAAGAAACATGCTTTTCTTCTTAAGCAAGGGTGAAGTATGTGACTAGGTTGTGGCCATATCCTGCTTTACTAAACTGTGAAAATTAAACAATCCAGTGATCTCTGATTTCCTAGAAATACTTGATTGTATGCAATTAGATCAGAAAAGCCCCAGTATAATCATGCTCATCTGCCTTATTTAATCAAACTAGGATGATGCCAATTCAGTTTAGAATTGTTCTTTTAATTCAGTGCTCATTTGTCATTCAAATGTGCTGTTCAGTCCAGCACAAAAATACATTTCTGTTCAAGGGAGTGGCCCACAAGGGTGTGTGGGGTGTACACAGGCTAATTGGACTCATGTGAAACACTGAGATATCTTTCAGTCTGAAACTTAAATCTACTCAGGGACAATCTAGATCCAGGAGAAGCTGAGAGCAAACACAGCTTGCAATCCAAATCCAGTCTGTTTGGAATGCTATGCATGGAGAGAACAGCTGATGATGAGGTCCTGCCTGAAGTATTATTCAAGTCAGGCTGCAGTCTAGGTGAGAGGAAGAAAACACAAAAATTTGTTTTAAGTGTCTGGCTGTTACTTGAACTCTTTGTTTCTAACAACAAAACCCAGAAGGGCTTTTATTACACAACCAGCTTCTTAACTCAGACCCATTCTATCTACCTGATCATTTATCTCCCAGAATTGTCCCAGTCTTGCTGACCCAGTTGCCCATAGCTCCTCTGCATGCTCCATACTTTCTAGCATGGACTAGCATACTTTCTAGCATACTTTCTTGCATGCTTTCTAGCTGCCTATTATACAAAGAATATATGCTTTGCTTTGGATCCTTCCTTGCAGACTTTCTTGAGGTCCACTCCACAATTTAATGTTTGGTTAGTGCAGTCTTACTGACTGGTGTATGATTTTACTTGACACAGGATGAACCATCATTCCTGAAAACAGCCTCAGCCCTCTTCCTTTCCTAATAAGACTGATATACTGATGAATTACAAAGTCTCCTTTCTGCTGGCTCTCTGTGTTTGAGAGCACAGCTTCTTCAGTACAACTTTAAGCATACAGTTGTAGCTCATGCAGTTAATCACCAGTGCAAGCAGCTAGACAAGTAGTCTGGAGCATTTACTAGAGGCATTAGTGTCTGGTGTAGCCTCCACCTGAAACCCTGAAGGCTAATTTGAGTAGTTTCCCTCCAAGAGTTTGCTGCCACCACAAACAGGGCTAAGTTATCAGCCTTGGATGTATATTCGGAAGCCAACTTTGGAAGTAGATATCCTGCAAAGAGTTTCCTTGAGATTAAATGTCCCCCCAAATGAGGCACAGATCCATATACCTCCTGAAATAAACTGATTTATCTTGCTAAGTCATCTTTCTGAAAAACCACATTGCCTACCCAGTCTGTCTTTTTTCTTTTGCCCATATGCCCTCTCTTTGTTCAGGTGGATCCTGATCACAGGTCACCTCAGCACCCAGGAGCTAGTATGCAATAACTTGTTGCCAAGTGAGAGAAGTTTTTTACAGTGCCCAGTTGCCTGCCTGTGAGTTAGTACTAGTTTAAACACTAACATGAAACAACGGCACATTACGGCTCCTTATGAAACAACACAGTAAGGAGCACATTCAAGACACTGAAACAGAAATGTTGTCTCTGTGAAGAAAGGGAATATAACCTCAGCACAGCACTCAGCAAAGAACTGGTGTAAAACAGGGTGTTCCTGGGAGGAGTTTTGTCACCCACAGAGATGCAGCACAGTTCCACTGCAACAGCAATGATGGTTTATCTGCTTGTTCCAAGCTGGGTTCAAAGGCCCTGGAACATGACAGTCACAGAAATCAAGGGAAAATCTCATGTTTTCCCCCTGGGTCAAAGATAAAGCTCTCACACATGTTTTACATTCTCACATCTGCAGTAAGAAACACTAAGAAGTGGAACTTTGGCATCCTGCAGTTCAGGTGCCAGACACTGGTTGGGATGACCAGCACGGTCTTGAGCTTCCTTTTCACATTCAACTCTAATTTTCTTTACTTTGCCTCCAACAGTGTTTTCTTCCCACTACTTGCATAGTCCTATATCCTTCTGTCCTCCATGTAATTTCTGCTTTTCAGATTTTGTTTATATTTCCACAGTGTATTTTTTATATACTGTGTATATATACATACATTCTCTAGAGATATAAAAAGTAGCTTTATACAGAGAGCTCACAAACTATTCTGCAATTACTCTTATGTGTCCTGATTTTTGGTAGTTATATGTGAAAATGTAGAATTGGATCAACAAAGAAGCTTATAGCAAGAGGGTTTCCTCCTTTTTAAAAGTGTTTTAGTATCCATATATTTCACACTCTGCTTTTTTCTTTTATTGCAGAGTTTTAATTCTTCATAACTTCCACCTGAAAGCCAGCTGGTAGCAGTTTCCAATTTGTGGCATGCATTACCCTGAGGAGGACTGTGACGGGGCCATCTGCACTAGAGACATTTGAACAAGTAACAGGTAGATTTTGTCCAAGTCCATGACTTGGTTTTGTTACCAGAATAATTTATTTTAACTGAATATGAAACAGTAAAGTTAAGGGAAATCCCCTACCCAAGCTGCCTTACAAATTGAAACCTTTTTCTAAGTACCAGTGGGCAGTACAGATCAGGATAACATCCAGAGTCTTTATCAGGAAGGCAGTATTTGGAGAGAAGATGTACTAAGCCAAGTGGTACATGAATTTTTGAAGGCTGTGTGTGCCACTAAACTTGTTTTTCTGCCACCTGCCCTGATTCCATGAGCCGGTCTGACAGTCACCACTGCAGTTCCTGCAGTTTCTTGGGACTCAGAGCCCCCGCCCCGCCCCGCCGGCCTCGGCAGGAGGTTTGTTGGGGGAGGTTCGCTGGTGGTTGCGCCATCTGGTGCCGAAAAGTTTTTTTTTACATCTACAGCACCCGAAAAAGGCTCTTGGAATTAATGCATAAAAGTTGCACAAACCCACTGCTGCCACTGGAAAAGCAGGACACAAACTAAGCTCTGACTGCAGATAATGAAGCCATGCAAAATATTATTCTGTGCTTTGTTTCGTTCCATTGAAGCATTAATATCTCAGTTATCTCTTGCCTCCACAAAAAGCAAGTGCACAGACTTTTCGGTATCCCTTCATTCAGCTGGTTTTGCAATATCCATCCTAGCATCTTAGTTTAAATCACCTCTGTAGCTTAAAAATAATTTGGCAATTTCTTCTGCGTTTGTTTGTGTACTTGGAGAGATATGCAGGCACTGGGCTTTGACTTCTGACCTACCTTATTTATCTTAACAACATGTTGTTCAGCTACGAGTCAAGGCCAGAGGGTAGGACATCTTGAGAGAAATATACCATGTAGTACTACCCACAAGGGAAAAATCCCAAATCCACTGTTGTGGGACTGTAAGATATTATTGCATCATGCTTTTGCTGTCAGAGGACAGGCTTCAGTTTGCTCACGTAAGCAAAACAAGCCTCACACAAACATACCCTGAAATGCACTGCAGTGAAATATCTGAGCACACAAGATCTGGTTTTCATGCCAAAATACAGTTTCAAAAATATTCTCAAAAACACTTGTTTTCCCCCATATCTATTGAAGATAGTCTGTTAGAATACAGACTATCCTTTTTGGACGATAATTGCCAATCCCAATCTTTAATTCATTCAATGCAGAGTATATCACAATATCTAATTTCCTCTTTCTTATTGGATGGGGTATAGGTAGAGCTGCAGGTAGTCATGACTTGAGCCTATGTTAACCTCTCTCTCATCCTTAATCAGCCACATTATCTGGTCTGCTCAAGAAATACAGCAGTTGTGGGGCTTACTTAGCTGCACAGCCACGCTAAAATGGTTGTGTTTAATGGCAAGATGGTGAAGACTCAGCATGCATCCCTTTGGAAAGAGTTTGGTGGCACGTTACTACAGAGAGATCTGTTCCCAGCCATTTTTTCCATCCTTTTGCTGCCCCTTCTTCTGTTATTTGTGCACCTATGGTATAAAGGGGATAAAGTAACCTGGCACATCTGAGAAATAAAGCTATTTTTGTTCTGTAGATCAGTTCCCTGAGGTAGTCCAGAGCAGCTACACAGCAGCAGGCCCAGGACATCACTGGAACAGCAACAGACAGGTAGGCAGGGAAAAGGTAGGATCTGCTTCAGCTATCTTAGACAGCAGCACTACTGAGGAGGAAGATTACATTAAGCTTGGCTGATTTCAAGGCACACCACTTCGAGACAGAGGTGTTCCATTCTCCTCCTCGTCTTCTCCCTCATGGCTGCAAGCTGATGGTGAGAACGTTTTTAGAAGAAGTGTGGTGTTGGATTGCCTCAGCCTCCTTGTACTGTTTGGTGATGCAGCAGAGCCCATCAAATACCTCACTGAAAGAATGCCTCGAGCTCATCTAATGCCCTGTTGAAACAATGGCCTTGCTAGGAGCTGTGCATTCCTAGCCAAGTATTTCTTTGAACTGGCTTTGGCTCCTTTGACCACAGATTTATCTGATTCAACAGCAGGATATTTACTTGTATTTGCTGCTAGTATGTCAGCTTGCTTTATCAAGAACTCATAAGACATAAAGAAAGCAGCAGGGACACTCAGCTGGAAGCAGAGAATTGGAGATGGAAATGGGGAAATAACTCCTTCTGAAGGCAGGGAGCCATTCAGTGGTCTTTCCTTATCATCTAACCACACCTTGAATGTTATCGCCTGTCAGTCACCTGGGTTGATAAACCAGTTAGAACTTGGACCATATTCCCAGAAGTCTCCCTCAGGTGTTACTCAGGGAGAAGCAAGGAGTGCATGTTAGCACTGATAATTACTTTAGCTACCAGAAGCCAGCTTTTCCTGTGCTGCAAAGGAGCCGAAAGGTTCACAAGATGAGTTGTGTTGATACTACCAAAGAAGGCACTTCTGATGGTAATTTGCAGGCCATTGTGTTTTATAACTAATTCTCTCCGTACTTCAAACTGAAAGTGTTATTTTCCGTGAAAGCTGATTTAAAAATACAAGACATCACTCCCTTCTGCTGTTGTTGGGACTTTGTGACAAAATTTATTGCCTTTGCAATACAATTTAAGTTGGCGAAATTGTTGGAAATGTTACAACTTCTAATATTTTTAATGTAACTTTAGTCAGGGGTTTGTTTGCCTTTGCCCAGAGGGAGGGGAATTGAAGTTTCTCTTCAAAAGACGCTGTTCACTGGGAGGGATCTGATGATCTAAACATCTACAGACTGTGAGTAGCCAGAAGATGTACAGGGGACAAGCAAACATTAATGAACCCTCCCGGGTTCGGTAGGAGACACCTGGCCAGGGAAAAGATTGCTAAGAGAACTGAAGAATGAGGACCAAATTAGCATAGAAGGCGAAGGGATCAATAACCAATAGGAAACAGAATAGTAAGATTTGTGTAATTTAAGACCAATGAACATGATTTCTTTGGGATTCATCTGTATAAATATGTGAAACGTGTGGTGAAAAATCATTTGTGATGGAATGATTTTCACTGCACAACTAGGGCATGTGTGGATGAAATAATTCCTATTGCACATCCTGGCTGAAATAACATCCTGGCCAGAACATCCTGCCTTGATTCTCTAACAGTGCAGAGATGTTGGAGAGTTTCTGTTTTTCCCGCAATCTTGGTGACAGGATCACTACCCACATCTCAGTTCTCACTCTGGCATGTAAAACTGATACCCCAAGGATTGTAGCCAAGGGAGACCACACCATGGCACACATTTCTATTTGCTGACACAGACAGGAAAAGGACAGTCATCTGTGGAAAAGCAGAAGCCTGAAGTAGGTGGGGAGCAGTGCTGATACACACCACTGGCAACCTCTGCACACAGACTGAGTCCTTTTGGTTCATGCAGCCATACAATAATTTTATGCAACGCTAAAATAAAGAAAACTATATGGTTTTATCTATGTTTTATATATGCATATCAGCTCTCCATTTTCACTAGATTCTGGTTCCAGTTTCCAGTGCAAGCAATCCCTCTTTAGAGCCCAGTGTCTCTGGCTTCTACTACAATCCAATCCTGCCAAACCACTTTTGCAGCAAAGTCTTTACGTAAGTTTTTCTTCATCTCAGTCATTCCTAGCACCTCAAATTTAAATCTCATTAGATAATGACATCACATGATAAAATAATTTCCTCAGACATCTTTGTGTATGTTGATTTACATTCATTTTTAAAAGGCAATTCTGAAGATGAGGGGACTTGCTTATCTTACTTTTACACTCAATGAAATCACTGAGAATACTTAACTTGAAGGCATTTAAATCCTGGCTTGCTTAGGGACAAATAACTGATTGGAAAATTAACCAGCCTTTTTAAATAATATTCCAGTGATTTATGATTCACAGGACATCCAGCAAATTACTATAGGCTATCAAATAAGCAGAAACAGATGATGCAGCACAGACAGGTTCAGCAAATAAAGGACACTGACAAATAGAATCAACATACAATTTACACTCCAAAGATCTTCCCTTTATACCGGGGACAAGGGTAATAGAGACCTGCCAGTCCACAGGAGGCTGCAGAGGCCAGAAGCAAGCCCCTGAGGCTCAGGGCCAGTCTCCCAAGACTTCAAGACCACTTAAAGGCTCATGAATATGTTTAGTGCTTAAAAAGCTCTTTGAGGCCTTCTGTCTGACAGGCTGGTAGCTGCACATTAAAATCTCACCATTTCGTTTATGTGTGACACTTCCTCCTTCAAAACCCGTCTCCTGAGTCTGGGTGTGTGGACGCTACAAGCGGTCTATGGAGAGAGGCGCCTCCCGCCCCGCCCCGCTTCCCTCCACCCTGTTTCTAGCCGCGTGGTGCCATCCTTCCCCCTTGTCCCAGCACGGAAACTTGCCCGCCTGCACAGGAAGGCTGCGCAGCCGGTCGTGGCTATTCTGCCTAGCAGAGGGCCATAGTAACTTCCCAGTTCAGACAGATCAAGGGGCAGAAACAAGAGCCCACGCTGGGTCCACGGGGAGACACAGGACTTGTGCCTTTAAGCAGGAACGCAACATTCCACTGATGCTGCTGTCTCGTTTAATGTGTGCTAGGAGTATGTCTTCAACTACATCTGCTAATTTCTCAAAGTTTCTGAATCTACATTTCTGTCTTCAGCATCCAAGATGAGGTTTGAATGACATCCAAATACAGCTGGTTATGTAAAGTTGCATCTATTTCTCTAAAAGCAACTTGGCGCAGGTGCTCAGCAATCCCAGCTCAGTGACAACCTCCCACGTGTCCATTCGCGCTGCTGTCAGCTGGAACTCTTTGAGACTGTAGGTTTAGAGGTATAGAATGAAGGTTTACATGTCCATACCAATAGAGACAAAGCTATTAATGAACTGGAAAATGCTTTGTTTTAAAGTTTTGCTTAGGCTTTGTTTGAGAAAAAAATCTACCGCATCTCTGGGGAATGACACTAGCTGAAAAACATTGGTACATTGTTAATCCGGATCAGAAGAACCACCTTAACAGTCAGAAAAGCAAGATTGTGTGTTTTCAAAAATGTATCAGTTTCCTGGAGGAGATATGGTCACCACTGTCAGTTTCTTCTCTCAGCTGGATTAACAAATAGGAAACCAGTTTCTGACTAACCACCACAAGAGATGCCCTTAACAAGTAAACCACTTTGGATCCCAGACCTCAATATTGCTTTGGACTCTCTGGAGAGAATAATCTATTTCACAACAGTTGATGCTTTAAAATAGGAACTGGAAAGGCTTTTTCCATTCAGCTCAAAGACAGAAGCTTGATTAAGAAGATCTTAATCCAAGTTTTTAATACACAACTTTGGTGTATTGTAAAACAAAACCCATTCGGTCACTCTAGTTAGAAAATAAAGTGCACAAATGGCTTCTTTTCCCCAGACAGTAAGAAGGATTAAAAACATTGTGGGCAGAGTAAGGAAACAGAACAAGGACTTAGTTTCTTGGTTGAGTAGGATACCTAATTTAGTTGGAGACAAAAAAAAAAAGGTCAAACTTGTCAATTATGCAGCTTCCTTTCTGTAAGTGCTGAGCCAATGCCGTTCTCTATCAAGGTTTCTTGAAAGGGAAGAAGTTCACACTGACAAATCTGGCCCTGTTACTGAGCTGCCTAATTGTGGAGTTAAGCATCTAAACTTAGACCTTATATCTAAAAACTCACCCAGATGTGTATGTGCTGTTTACTCTTCTCAGTTGTTTCTTAATCCACTGTCTCATTGTTTTTCTTTTCTTTAATCACAACCACCTCTATTCTATGGTCTCAGTATCCATGATTATTCTATGTGCTTCAGAACACAGCTCCTTTAAATGAGTTTGCGTCTCAGTCTCTGCCTAGTAAGAAAGTAAAACACAACAGTTTTTTGTGCCATGGTCATTAAAAATTACATTGTCATGCTCTGCTTCAACCAGAGATCTCCTCCCTGCACTTCCTGGATGAGACACAGCCATCTATGGTTCTAAAAATAATCCTGCTCTTTTCTGACATACTGCTTAGCCTGCATGTGCATCCTGTATGTGAGTGTTACCCACACAGCCATGCTGGACTTCTTGGAGCTCCTTGAATATAACCACATGCCTTCAAATGAATGGCTTGTATTCATGTCCCAGTGAAGCCACAAACAGATCAGAAAATATCTTTGCAATGTCAATCCTCCAAGCAGCCTTTGGATTGTTCCCACTACTCGCTTCTAAATACGTAATTTACTTTAATTATATTATGTTTAAACTGCCCGTGTCTGTTCCTGCCTATCCATTACAAAAGCAGCACATTGTGCCTGTTTGATACTGAGCAAGTGCAGCTGGAAAGGCACGTCCAGCTCCTGAGCTGACTAATTAATTACCTCTTAATTCAGGTAAACCTGATTCCTCCTGTATTTTAAGCAAATAATTTTTTCTGGATTGAAAGGCAGAAAGGGGCCCCTGTGTAAAAAACAGAAACAGTGCCTGAGGTCAATGCACTTATGTGAGAAGTGATACAATTTCTGTCTCAATTCCAGAATTCCATAAACTGTATCATAACTATACAGAAAGGACAGACTGGAACAGGAAAGGGAGCTTACTTATGCACCTACTAAAGGGAAAAGACAAAGACTAAAAATGGAAAGTATTAGAAACTGCATGGCAACAATGAAAAGAGATCACATTTTCCCCTTCTTTAGTCCTTGTATTGTAGATTGTAACTATGACCCATTGGGCTGGGCTGGATTCCCTACTGCTGACTGGACACTGCAGCTACACAAGGCAATGGAGTATTCCATTCCATGTTCCACTCCCCAGAGTCACAGAAACATAGAACAGAATTGTTAGGTCCATTAGACCTTTCAGGTCGTTTTACACACGAAGGAAGACAGGAGAACGATCCACGTCAGCCGGATGAAAGCAGAAACAGCAACTTCAGTGAGACAAGCCCCATAGGGAGAGGTGATATGTTTTCATTGGACCAGCTGATACAGCTGAAAAAAAGCAGAGCAGCTTTCAGGAACACAAACCTTCCTTCACCAAGCCTAGCATCATAGGAGCAGGGGAGAACCAATAGCTCCCTTCTCTCAAGGAAGGTTAATCACTGCTGTAGAAAAAGTTTGGCAAAGATCTTATACTGTCTGAATCCAGTTTTTTGCTTTTTTTAAATGGCATTTATATTTTCAATTTTATATTATTAAAACTATTTTATACTGAATTTGTCAACTACTACAGCACAGTAAGAATGCAAACAATTTAGCTCTTGTATTCTTTGCAACACCTGCTTGGAGATGAACCCACACCGCTCCCTGCTGCTTAGCACAGGCCTGTTTGGTAAGATGTCTCAATGTCTTACAGTGGGATTCCTCATCACCCAAGATTATATCAGCTCCTGCTGATAGTTTTTTCCTTTGTGTTCTTAACCCTCTGCAACTGACATCTCAATCATCTTTGCAACAACTGAGCTGTCAGATGGAAGGCTGAGACTGCGATCAGAGGGGAGAGCACCTGCAGGAAGAGACTGAATTTGTATGAGGCAGAAAAGCTGGTGCTTCTTTGCATCTGCCTGATTGCAACAGTAGAAAAACAAAGAGCTGCATCTTCAAAATTAGAAGAGTGAAGTTCTTTTGCAAAACAAAACATATTTTCACTACATATACACAGTAGCCTTTCATTTATTAAAACAATTTTCCCTTTTTTGTCTTCTCATTAAACAGAGAATTTGGGTATTGAAAGGCTAAAATAAAATTTTAAGAGGAAAAAACCCACAACAAAAAAAACGTACAAGTCTTTAATTCAACTCAGTTTCTTTCATAATCTAGGTAAGATATATATTTAACTGGGGGCAAAACTGACATCTTGGAAGAAAAATCTTAATATGAAAGGTGATATGAAGGACTAAGTCCTGCTTTCTGCATTCCCTTAACCTTCAAGCCTTTTTGTTAAAAGCTGGAACGTAAAAATCAAGAAGTTAAAAAGCTCTCACCAGTGAGTCTTTTTCCTGTCCCAAGTATATTGGTGAATTTCAGGCCAGATGTTTCTCAGTCACTGCTAAATATCTGAGCAGTGTGCCAGTGTCCAGTATTGCTCAAGAGCAGGCCTCTCCTCAGCAGCCCAGCTGTACTGATACATACAGCCAGCTATAAAATCCAGCATCTTTTGATAGATTTTGCAGGTTTGACAAACTAGATGTGGGTTAGACATTAGCTCAACTCCAAAATGTTAAAAACAACTCTTCTGAAACTATTATATAAGACATTATAAAAATGATATTTTACCTTAATATTTAACCAGCATTGACTACCACTAATATTTTTTAAAAAGTTTAATAAAAAACTATGGGTAGCCTAAACAAAGTTTTAATGTTTTAGTCCCAGGCTATTGCTGGGCATTCATTTAATGAAATGAGACAGAGGATACAGTTCTGCTGAATTGCAGTTCTGTCCTGAACGTTGTAGACTTCCTGCAAGACAAACCTCCTTTTCATACAAGTAACAGCAGCAAGCCACACTCCTTCAGCCTCAAGCCTGAGAGAGCAGCTGTTCACCCATCTACAGGAAAACTCCTCTGGCACTCTGCCCCAGAGCCTGCAAGAACTTTGCAAGTTGTACAAAACCCGTTGCAAAACTGTCAAACAAGTGCCAAGTTACCAGAGTTAAAGACAACACAAAGCTTTACATGGAGCATCTCTTAAATGAAGACATACGTCCTATTGCTTTGGGGAAAATGGGAAAACCTTATGAATGTTGTTCTGAAGTGTTTTTGGGGACAAGACTGGATAACTTACCACCAGTCACTCACATTTTAATCAGAATCGTCTGCTCTCATTTTTAAATGCCATATTGGTATCTACAGCTTCATTTGAACCACATCAATGCTTTTTAAAGCTTTTTTAAAGTAAAGAATGCTAATATAGGAGCAAAGCACTGCATGGCAGAAAAGGACCAAAGACTATCCCGTTACCATAGCTTAGTCATATAAAGTATGAATATAGAGTAAAATGAAAAGCAGAAAGCAAACACTAGGGTGTGTACGGTACGGCTTCAATTGCAACAGCTCACACAGGGTGATGACTACACACTGCTGAAGATGGCAAGTCTCTGATTTCTCTTTAAGGAAGGCCAAAACTGATAGAAATACACATAGTTAGCAGGAAAATACATTGAAGTTATGTTGTGAAAACTAGAATAAGCATGCAAGTATCAGTAATTTTTATAAGACTCCAGTTTTACCTCAGGATTTAAAATTTCCCTCATTTGTGCCACAAGCCCAAAAAGTTCAAACTATTTGCTGTATTCATATGGACAGAAATCCATGTGGTACCATTTTGTCTTATACACACCTAGACCCCCCAAAGTTAAGTAATTCAAACTGAAGATGAAAAAAGACAAGAACAACTCTTCTCTTCTGCAATAAGCAGGTATCAGACAAATGATTAAAAATTTCTTCCCACCCTACACGTGGTATCCAAAGAAACAACACATACAAAGATCCATTTATTCCACGACTACAAGCATCCTGGATTTAATATTTTGAACCATATGACAAAGTTCAAGATACTTTATTTATTAGATACAACAAGTAAATCTCAAAAGAGAGTTCTTGAATGCATGAAAAAAAAATCACATCACTTAAGTGACTCCCACACACCTTCTAGCACCAGATTATATTTAAAATGTACTTTTTAAATGATGCTGTTAACTTTCTCTTGCAGATCTGCTCCTCTCCTTACGGAGTCTTTTGTATTTCCAGGCATGGTTGTTTAGTTCCTTGTACCACTTTATATATATATATGTATATATATACACATACAACTCATCTCAAATATTTTTGTCATACAGGCATGTAATTCAGTTGTTTTCTAGCTGATTTTCTGCAGTCTATCTAAATCTCAAAAGAACTTGTGCACAGCACAAATTAATACAAATTGCTTTCTCAGTGTACATACTGAAGGATATGCATCCAGAGCTTGACCATCTGAACACATTTTTCAGTAGTCCAGGCTGTTTTTTTAAACTAATTATACAGATCTACAAAACTATATTAGAAAAATTATTCTTGGACCAGTACAATATCCAAGAAACAGTTGGTAAAGATGTAAAATTATTCAGGTATTAGTAACTCTGAAATGATATACAATGTTACTGTATAAACTTAGGTTACACAGAGGAATAACTTTTCCTTAAATCAAGAACTGTGTAACAGAATAAATAATTTATAAGCTTGAGAAAAGTTGTGTTGTTACCAACACAAAGACTTCTTATCTCTGTTGTAAAGAACTTAGAGGAACTAAATATTATTTTTGTCAGTGGCTGCACAACTTAAATACTTGGTTTTGTCCACACAATTCTTCTCTTTAAATCTGACAGAGGTAGATGAAGACAAAACAAACCCCAAGATGTAAGGATTAAGATACTGCAATTAAATTCTAACCCTGCAAATCTTGTGAACATATGCTCGCACCAGATTTACGGAAAGCAGTTATTTTTTCTTTCCTTTTTTTAACTAGAACAGCACTGAACTTCTTCCATCCATGCTGTCAAAATAAGTGCCTGAAACTGTCATGAAATAATTTTCAAAGCATTTTTTAATTAGAGCAGCAGGTCCCACCTTGCAGTCTTCAATCATTCAGATACATTTCCCAGGACTGCCTGTTGAGGCAATGCTGCCTCGTACCCAGCACTGTCCAGACAGCCCCTGGGCCTCTCCCCTAAAACGATGACAACAGACAAACGTGCAGATCCCACCCAAGGTAACTCTTGGGGAAAGGTGTGGGAGCAAGGGAGGTGGTGCTGAAGGCAAGAGAGAGAACTGGGCAACCTTCACACCCATTAAAGACAGTGACCTTTTGAAGCCTTCTCAAAAACACTGTTTAGCACGGGCATATTGTGTGCAAGGGCTGCAAAACATTTGGTTACTACCACAAAACCAGAGATTTTATTAGGCTCACAGGTATTTACAAGATCTTGTGTAAAGTCTTGGTTTTGGCACAGAGAAAATTATAAAGCAGTAACAACATTTTTCAAAACATCAATTACTTCATTAATGTCCTGACAAATTAAAAGAAAAAATTAAGATGAACTGTTTAGATCTGATTTCTGCTTTTCCGCAGCTTGGCCTCTGGCTTCAAGTTTTCTGCTTTCCTCTTCACCTGTGATTTTATCTACTTTCTTCATCTGAAAATCAATCCCTGTGTTGAAGTCACACACAAGAAAGCATATACAAGAAATAGGAATGAGTCTGGCAGCCTTTTTTAAAAATGACTGGAAAAGGTATGTTTCCCTCTTCATTGTTCATTAGACAAAAATGAGGAAGCATCACTACATACCAGAACATCTGCATAAAAGTGCCTCCAAGTTTTCTCACAATGGCAATACTGGCTTGATCACAGAGACACTATTCTTTTTCTTTCTCTCTCTTTATATTACAACTGTAGCCATCATGATCTCATTTGGTATGCAAAAAATTCTAATTACTTCAGTACAATCTCCACAGCAATTTGAAGTGTGCCTTTTTCTCTTTAAGTTCCTGTTTTAATTTAATGAAAATGATAGGACAGACTGAGATGGCAAAACCCCAGCATTTTACATCCTTCAGTTTGTTTGGTTTAGTTACAGAATAACAACCCTGGCAGTTAAACTAAAACCAAGATCTAAGTGGACCAGGCAATTTTGTGCATTCTAAAATCAATGCATATTTAAATACTTGTTTTCCTTCAGAACAGTTTTCAGAAACTCTTGCTCTATGGACGCTGCACCAATTTACTCTTATTGCTTTCCTGCTCACTAAGCTTGAAGTGGGTGTAGGCTAAAATGCCAAACAGTGTGCACAGAATCCCAAGGCCTTGGTTAACAGACAATGGATCCTTAAATAAGAGGCACCCTCCCAGGAGGGTGATGCAGAACTTGAAATGTCCAAACATGTTATACCTAGACATCTGTTAAGGATAATAGCCAATAGCAGTATTATTTTTTTGTAAAAAGAAACACTTGGAATTTTCATTAGTCCCACCCAAAGCATGCAATGGTACACTGCGTTGAGTCAGCTCATACAGTTTTCCTGTTCTCTGTGGCTGTATTAACCTCCACCTAAAGCACCTTTCACTCCTTTTCACTGCAGTCTGATGGACATGCCAACACTTCCTAAAGGCAGCCAAAGCGTGAGTTAATATTCCTTGCAGGTATGAAGGTCAGCGAGTGAACAGCCATTACCTCTACATAATCCCAGACAAAGAAACAAAATACACTAAAACATGAACACGCTTTTCCAGCTTCATCATTTAAAATAAACCAGGAAGGTCATCAAACAATTTTCCCACATAAATCAGCCCAAATGAACTCCAACATAATTAATCTGGAAACAGGAGAAACGAGCAATGTTACAAAGGATACGTGACAGGTGACGTATTTCCAATGATCCAGTAAATGGACAAGTTTACCATAAAGGCTATTATTCCAGACAGCAGTACCATTATCTGTGGATTAATGGACACAGTCAGTAATTTGACTTGCTTTTGGCAATTTGTAGATACATTCCAGGTTATTCATTTAATTTCATTTACTTTCAAATGCAAAATATCAGGCAAGAAAAACATATGGAGAACAAAAATAGAAACAGTTTCAAATCAGTACAGACACTGGTGATGTGTATAAGCAGCTCAGGGTATGACATCCACAAATACATCCTGATAAAGCCACAGGCCTTCTCTCCTTTACTCCTGGTGAAAATTTAAGAATGATTTGGAAAATCTGGATACTCATTCACATACAGGTTGCATTCTTTAACTTTGAGATAAAGTCTTATTTATGGTCACAACAAAAACTATTTTAGCAAAATATCTGATTTTATTACTGTGAATACTTGCTATCCCATTCATAAAATGCAATGCTACAAGAACTGACCCATCACTGAGGGGACTCATTGAGCAGTAGTAAGTATATGGCACTGGCTCTTTTTTGGACAGAAGGATACAGAGAGAAACTATAGCCTTCTTGGTGAAAATAAACTATTAATTCTAGAGAACAACCAGTGCTGGCATCCTTCTACAGAAGAGAAGTTGAGAGTGTCTTTCTCTGGGTGGACAGTCAGAGCCAGAACTAGAGCACTTAAACAAAGCTTCTGGATTTTGATAGACTTTCCTGTTGTTCAGATGCCCTCCAAAAACAACAAGAATGAGGAGGTAAATCAATTGACAGACTTGCTCCTCTCAGAGGAAGTGGGGCAGACTCAACAAGGGGCTTTTTGTCCTGCACATGCCCCTCTCATCTCACCATAGCCAACAGCTGTACAAAAATCTGTTTCACAAACAGATCTTACTATCAAATTTAACAACATCAGTGATAATTATTTAAATAAAGTCAATAAAAGCCTTACCACTGCAGAAAGTGTCCAGGGCCCAAATATTCCCCCTTCTCCAAAGACTGGCTCGAAGAAGGGTATGATGAACAACAACATAGCTGAGGACATTGGTGCCTGATAGTACAACAACTGCATAGAGTTTACCTGCAACTCATGCTGCTTAGCACCTACCCACTAAAACCAAAAGAGAAAGCCGTTAAACATGAGGAAAAAAAACCATAAATTGAAACACCTGAGCAAAACTGGCTACTAACACAGAGGGAGTCTCACATGGACAATACCACTTAAACAGGCTGTTGAGCCTCACTTTTCCCTCACTGAAGATGCCATGTGTTTGTCTCTTTCAAGTGAAAAAGCCATGAGAGGAGAAAATTGTACGCAGGGGCAGTGAAAAGAGTGCCTAAACTTTCCTCTTCCCATAGCCTGGGGGTGAAGTATCGTACTTGAGGAAGAACAAATAAGTTGTGGACCTGGGAAGAAAATATCAGCTCCCCTTTATTTTCAACACAAATTCCAGATCCTGCCTGTGTTGGAGCTGAGTATCCTTGCCTAAGCAGGGACTGGATTCTGTTCCTTTCTTCTCATTTTCCTGTACATACAAGCTAACAAAACCAGTACACATTTGTCTTTTGTCAGTTTTTAATTTTTCCAATTAAAAAACCAGATTTAATGGATTTCATTTCAGTATTGATTATAATTGACTCTAACTTCGATTTTTAAGGTTGCATGCTTTCACAAATATTACTTATCTATGGCCATGAAGACAGATGTTACAGTCCAAAGGACGCGTCTTTGTGCTGTGCTGAAAACTGACATTTAATACTTACTTAAATCACATTAACTGGCAACGTGGATTCTGCCACATTAACTTGCTCAGGTTTTTTTTATCTACATCATTTTACCCAAGTATTGCTGTTTCTCCAGTACACACATCATCACTTTTATGTTATTATGCAGCACATCTTTCCTCCTCCTGCCCCAAAACAGGTCAAGAGACCATTATTTATCATCTTACATACTACGGGTCAAAAAGCTTCACTTTTTTTTTGAGGCACAGAACACCTTCTACAAAGAAATTCATGTTTAAATCTATCACATCAACATGACAGGAGTTTCTAATTTAGGAGGCTCTCAGTCATGGTCAATAACAAATCGGGTGAGCTATTAGTACAATGTTACAGCAGAAAGTGCTGATGCAGTCCTTGGACATATCAATTTGTAAAATCATAATTATCCAGAAAGGTTGTATTGTGTGTTTATGGATTAATCCACCCTCTACAAAACCACTAGTTTTATCAGTATCCTTCTTCAGTTTCGACTATGCACTAGTACACACTATTCTAGAGATTTGTGCATAGTCAAAACTGAAGAAGGATACTGATAAAATGTAAACAGCTCAAGGATAAACCATGGGATTGAAGGACCGGAAAACATTCTTTCTAGGGAAAAAGCTCAAACGCAAGGCACTTGCTTCAGCGAGGAGAACATCTGTTCCCTCTAGGAAAAAAAGGAGTTTTACCGCTAAAGCAATCTTAGCCCCTTGAAAATAACGCTCACGTTAAAGATGACACACCGATTTTTAGCAGCCAGGACGATCAATTCCTAATTTATCAGATTATCATAATTTGGTGGGGGTTTTAAAAGAGAAATAAGGGAGTACGGAAGGTTTCGTGGGAGGCTGGGTGCTACCGAAGGCGAGGGGCAGCACCTGGGAGCCCAACCACCGCAACGCGCCCGCGCCCCGCCGTCACCCACCACTTGGTACAGCGAGGTCACCAGCACGCCCAGGGTGGCGAACGCCATCCCCAGAACGCTGAACTTCACGTCGTAGTAGGAGTTGAGGAAAACACCCAGCGTGATGGGGACCTGTGGAGGGGGACACGGCGGTTTTAGGCAGGCTCGTTGCCCCTAGCGCTGCCCTCCCCCGCTCCCCTCGGCCCCGCCGCCTCCTCACCAGGGTCAGCTTGATCCGCAGAGGGAAAGTCTTGCCGTAAGCCACGCTCTGGATGACCACGATGACCGGCGTGGTCATGGCCTTGGCCAGCTGGTAGGTACCGATGGTGTTGCTCTGCAGGGAGAGGTTGGTGAAGACGACGAAGCCGCAGAAGCTGAGGGCCAGCGGCAGCACCTGCGCGGGCTGGAGGCTCTTGGGGGAGAAGGCGCCGAGCGCCTGGCACAGGTAGAGGCCGAGCCAGGTGATGGCGAAGTGCACCAGAGTGAGGCTGAGGTTGGGGAAGCCCAGCCGCACGTACAGCNCCCGGCCCGGAGGGGCGGGGCACAGAGAGAGAGCGTGAGGCGGTGCTGTGCAGAAACGCTCCTGGGCTCCAAGCCGCAACAACCTCCCCACAGCTGGACTGGGCAGTTCCGCCAGCAAAAACACCACGCTGCACGCACAGAAGTACAGGGCGAAGTACGTGCTTTGTCAGGTGTTCACAGACACCGAGCTGGGTGAAGGAGCCAAAGTCCTTGCCCAGCTGCACTACATGTCCTCTGCACCCCGGCCTGTTAAGGGACAGGCAGCTAAGCGTGTGTTTACAGATGTAAATGGGGCTAGAACAAAATAAACTACAAAATCTCAAACGGGGGGATTTCGATGTACGATCATCTTTCCTCTGGTTCAGGATTTCATCAGCATTTTAGCAACTCCTTCATGCACAGAACAGCACAAGCCATGAAGCAAGGCTGCCTTCTCTTCTGAAGGGCTGGAAACAACCCCTCTTGCTTTTTGGTTGTCCTTTCCTCCAGTGTGTGTTTTCTTCTCCCCTACTGTCTCCATACACCTGCCAGCAGTCTCACTTTTCTTCCCCCTGCATCCATGCACATTTTACTGCTAAGTAATGTTTCTAGTCTATGGGCAGCTCTTTTTGGCATGTAGCAAATAGATTAAGGAGGTTCATACAATCACCAACTTTAAATAATGACATTTTAGATTAGAATGAACAAACATTTTTTCTTTTTCAAGCACTTTTATTAGGAAAAAAAATACTAAAAAGGTTGTATAACAAAGAACATCTCTGAAGTTGGTCATACTTTTTCAAGTTTAAATTGAGATCTGAAGACTGGGGGTTTTTACCCCACAAAAAGAGAACATTTTGTCCAAGTAATGATTCTGTTGTGGTCTTTTGTTTGTTTTTTTTAATAACCAGAATGTCCATGCTCAGAAGTTTTTGCAAGTACCTACATGAAAACTTATGACTGAATTTCATATCCCAAAGGATCGAGATCCTGGTCCAAAAGTATCAGAGAAGATTCCCTCAACTTCTGTAGAAGCTTTCGGAGTTCTTCTTTTGAAAATACCTACAAACAAATAATAAAAGACCAAACATCATAAAGTTATATTTATTTGCAATGAATAGCAATGATACAAAAAAGTAAGTGGTTAATCAATTAATAGCTTAATTATTATTTGTCTATTTGATTATTTATTTCTATTTAAGATAGTGTGATCATCAGGCATTTCAGAAGGAGGTTTAATAAGACGCGGGAGGTTAGTAGCAGCATCCAAAACCTGAAGGTAGGCTCAAGATAGTTGTCTCATTTTGGGGTTGTTTTTCAGGCTTTTGGAGGCAGAGATGGTCACGGGTAAACCAAATGCTCTAAACCAAAACTTTCTTAATATAGTGTTTGAAGTGTAATGGAAATAAAGAAATCAATTACAATTCTACAGGTAAACTTAGAATCATAGAATCATTAAGGCTAGAAAAGACCTTTAAGATCATGAAGTTAAAATTCAACAGCCCCTATCCAAAAACTACAAGTAATTGTGGCACTCAGTACTGGTTGTCAGAACATTGGTCATTATCCTTCATGTTTCAAAGCTAACTCTTTGATTCCCTAAGTCATAACACAAGGAAACCTTTTACTACTGCAGTGAATGGGAAGCGATAAGGAAACTCATGATGTTAAGAACATATGGCGTCTTCCTCTCTATATAGAAGCTTTTTCCACAGCCAACCCACAGAGCTTTAACTGTAAGCCAGGCTGCCCGCAGCCCTGCCCAGCTCACCGTGTACAGCTTGTGGCGCTCCGAGGCCACCATGTCAGCGAGGCGCAGGCACTCCCGGTGCTGCCCCGTGCTGTGCAGCACCGTGTGCAGCAGGAAGCACATCATTGGCAGACACAGCTTTCGCAGCAGGGCCATCTGGTGCGCTCGCTCAGGGTCCTCCTCGGCATCCTCACCAGAGAAACAACATATCAGCATCACCCAAATCTACCTTTATCAGGGAACTCAGCACAACCACGCAATCCATACTGTCCGAGGCAGAAAACTGGCCTGGAGTGCTCTGCCAGATATGATCTGTATGGTAACTAAGGGAGCAAGCTCTGAATGCTCACAGCAAGGCCAGAGCCAATTAAACAGGAACACATGAAACGAAATGTCACAAAGGTAAAGTACATATGAGACCTGTGCTTTGTGGTCTGCGTCATGACATAAAAATTCATTTTACCTCTCTGACGTCAACCATCCATCCTCCATCAACAAACAGCAACACATTGTACATTTTCTCCTTAACATCAGCTGTAAGAGCATCCAAGAGGCCTTTCCAAATGCCATAATCCATCTGGCAAAGAAACAAAAAATAAACTACTGCAGAACAGGATAATTTCCAAGGCTATTTTAAAACAGACTGCAACAGGCAGTGCAGCTCCAATTCAAATTAGGATCTTCAGCCAGTGGCTAAAACTTAAAAGCCTGCTGCTAACAGCTATTTCCATCCAGGCTTAATGCCCTGTACAGAGAGTCAGACAGGCTGTTCAGAAGCAAAGCCACTAGAGGAAGATAATTTTAAACAACCCATCCTGCCATGCTTATAAAACTAATGTTTATTTTAACTGAATATGGTGTATTTTTACTGGCCAGACCTGCAAAAATAACTTCAGTCAAAACAAAACTGAAGCATCTCTTAGAAAATAAAAGGTGATAATACTTAATAGAGATAATAGCAAAACCAAGTGCTCACATTTATTAGTAACACTGACAATCAACACATGATAATATGTACTATTACATTACAGTATTTTATGTAAAGCTGAGTCATTAAAAAACCAGAATATATTGTGCAGTGGTCTTATTAGTCTACTGTGTAATACTCTCTCAACATAAAAATAATTTATAATTATTTAACTTAACTAATATGAAATAGCAGTCTTCTACTCTGTTTCCTTAAACTAGACTGCCTCTAAAGCAAGAACATAAAAGTTTACAGTAAATAAGGTGGACTTCCACCTACCTCATACTTCTTTTCTTTATGTTCATGGGCCACTTTTTCAGTGAAACTTGCTTGTGGTAACAAAGAAGGCTTCTGTGGTGCTGAGTTCATGTGTTTGAACCATTCGTTAAAGGTTTCATGGGCTTCCTGGATTGCATTGGAAACAGCGTTTGGGTATTTTTGACTCATCTAATAACCAGAATGTCATTCCATGCACAGGTTTAATGCATCAAAGAATCAGAAGTTAAATCAAATGGACAAAGCTAAAGTCTGACCACCGAGGCAAAGCCACCATATTTCTAAACAATAACGTGGAATACTGCATATTTGAAACTCACCAAATATGCACGAATACATAAATGTTCCCGGATAGCATTATCATCTTCAGCTGGAAGCGGAGTATCCATTCCCTGTTCCTCCCACTGGTTATATATTTCTGCTATAGAGTCTTGGGGAATCTTCACAAACACATCTTTTGCAGCTTCATGTTTCTTGGATGCTATGAGAATGTGAATTTGGTGTCAGAGCTTTGCAATTTCCATACCTTATCTTCTCAAGCTGGCAAACCCATGCTTTTTAATAGACTAGATCCAAAGTTATATCAAATGTAGTGCCAAGAGCCAATGAGAACAAAACCAACATTGAAAAATAAGTCTACAATATTTGTGAAGCTTAGTACCCAAGAACTTCCTCATGATTGCATTGCTTTGCTTAAGTGCTTCTGCCCTCTGTGCAGGATCGAATACGAGCCAGTCAATTACATCTATTTTCAGCTGATCCGCCTGTAAAAACCAACACAGAGATTCACCACCACTTCAAGCACACAGCTGATGTAACACACATTAGATCTGGTGAGGGAAATATACAAATTTGGAAAGCATTACAATATAGTAAAAAGGACCACTTTACTCAAAAGTTTAGAAAATCTCTGCCATCTGGAATAATAAAAAAATTAATTTCTAAGTGTTTCCAAGGTATTCAGAGCATCATCTCTCACCATTTTTTATGGATTATGATGCATTTTCCTCAAATTTTAATATGAATACACTATACCAACATGTTTTATGGAGCTCTTCCTATAGTCTTCAGGGGTGCCATCAGCCTACAACCACAGTTTTCCAACTCTTGTGTTAGATAAACTACCTTTTTGTCTTAGGGAGCTCAAACTTGGTACTGACAGGCAAAAACATTACCAAAAATTTGCAAATGATCAGTTGCTTTCTAAACAGTACTTTGAATAGAGCCTATTAACATTACCTTGCTGTCTCTAAAGCACTGAGTAGATTCAACCAATGATCAATAGCAGTGACAAGGAAACTGTCAGCAAAAGCAGTGTCTGCTGTAGCTAGAAATGCCACTTCTGCATCTTAAAAGGTACATCTGAGATCCAAAGTATTAATCCTCATAAATCCTAGAGGCTACAACAACATCTGACTCCCAGCTACAACACAGGATGTGGCAGTAATTTCAAGGTCATACCTTCACTTAACAAGTGTATACAGGTAGGGCTGCTGATAAGGACACACCCAAAGGGCAAGGAGAAGCAGAAACAGAGTTACAGATTTGTGCAATATCCTCACTTAGTCACATGAAAAGTTCATTGCCCTCACACGCTTTTTCAAGGCAATTCTCACCATTTTGAAAGAAAAATATGGCTCATACATGGTCAAAGAGTCTGTAGCTGATTGCAGACTGGACTATCTGGTCTGCAAAGCACTGACCTCTGTTGTGCCTGTGTCTAGCACGTGGTCATGGTGGCTGAACTCCCCAGCATCCTTCTTGCGGATGTTTTCAACAACAGTTTTTGTTATAGTTGCAACGTCCAGACCTGGGTTAAAAGAGAACCCTGTAAGAACTGTCATGAATTCAAACTTGACACAATTTGAATTTCAGACTTGTTGATCTTATTCCTTACTACTGGTAATTCTTTTCAGTCTGTTCGTACACACATTGTCAGAATAAATTATAAGCTTTTGCGCTATGTAATTTATTGTGGGTATTTTACATGAATGAAATTTGATATAACAGAAAATA
This sequence comes from Phainopepla nitens, assembly GCA_013400175.1. Lineage (NCBI taxonomy): Eukaryota > Metazoa > Chordata > Aves > Passeriformes > Bombycillidae > Phainopepla > Phainopepla nitens. Next base: position 52,972 of record VXBQ01011939.1, on the reverse strand, counting down.
TAAAATATAAGAATAAGATAACAAATAAGTTTTTCAGTCTGTGCTGAAGACAGCATATAAATATATCTGCTAAGATCACTGATTCCTACAATTCTTACAGCAAGACTATGATTTGACAGGAATGTACCAGGAAAGGCTCAGAATAGTTCTTCTACAGATGCTTAAGCAGGATGTTTTATTTTTGAAACCTTAGCTGAGTTTAAAATAAAATGAGTGAAAAATGACTGAAGAGCAGTTAAGACACTGAAATCTGCAGGAAATCTGCTTCTTTGTGTATTCTGAGTAGCACAGAGGCACTGTCAAGCAATGGACAGTGTGCTGCTTCATTGTAATCCCTTCTAGTTTCATGTACAGGTCTGGAAAGAAGTTTACATTTAACGCAAGCAACCCACCATGGCTAAGAAAAAGCACTATAAATAGGACAAAAAATTTAAGATACTCATAACCTTCCTAAATCCACAAAGAGGTATATATTTTTATAATTAGTTCTCTGAAATAATATGATATTGTCAAGCTTCAGAACGTTTATTTGACACAGGCGGCTGACATTTACTTCCTGGTGTGTTTGGACATAACTCAGAAGCAGTGATATTTAGTTTAAACAATTCATTCCAGGTTAATGAAAACACACCTATATACCTACTTGAGGAAGTGATCAGCAAATTAATTTTGTTTAACTGAAAAACAGAGAGACATGGGAAGGAAAGAGTATCATATTCAAAGCTAGGTTTTTGAGCAAAAAATGCCGAAAGACAAACTAACCCAGGATATAAAATGGTAACTGGACTACGAGGGTGTCTCACCTGCTTCTTTCGCTAATTCCAGGCAGCGGTGGCGTTGATCGCTCTCAGTAACATCTTCCAGAAGCAGAGCGTACTGAGCCACAGCGAGCTCTGGGGGCAGGTGGCTGACATAGAACGCTACCAAATCTGTGTGCTTCTCGGACACCAACCGCTGCGCAGCGCGAGGCAAACATACAGGAGAAGCAAATACACAGGAGATATCCACTAAGGTATAAATACATATATAACAGACATGTATACTATATTCCTTAGTGTAAAGCCAAAAGTGTTTACACTTCAACTTGGGTAAACCCAAAAATGTGTAACAAATTTCTGATTAATTTATTCTGATACAGGAAGATTCCATTCTTCGTCTAAACAAGGATCAAAGAACTGTCTCTTATTTAGGAACTGCTGACAGAGACTTTGCGCATTAGGAAAGCTTCCAGGTATCTCTTGAGAAAAGAGCATTAGCTGCATCATAGCTCTTATCATCCTGTAACCTTAAGTCTGCTTTTCTTCCTCCTTTACATCTAAGTTACATTAGAGAAAATAAACAATATTTCTGAAGACTTACCTGAATGTAGGTCTTTAGGACTTCCACAGAAACTTCCTCCTTATTGCAAAGAAATATAAATTCAATTTTAAAATCAAATAATGTGGAAAATGAAATTAAAGATACTTGACAGGCTATCACTATTAAAACAGACACATGGTTACTTGCCTATTCCTGCTTCAGTAATCTTCAAAAGCAGGTTCAACTGGAAGAACTTTTTCCTTGGAGCATGATTAAAAAAGCATGTCTTCTGATTCAAAGATTTAGTGTTCCAAGGATTTTCTTTTTCAGGAACTGGATAACATAGTCTTTGGTCTAACTGGCATGTTACTTTTTATGTGATTTTTAAATATTTCCATTTTACCATATTTTTTAAATTAACAAAGAAAATGTCAGGTACACAGATTACTACTGCAGTGTACTACATGCCCTGTTTTATTATAGAAAATGATAATGTAACAGGGTATAAATATCACCTGACTCATCTGGAATAGCCTATACTAAACTACAGTCTGAGCACCTACCTGAAACTGCTTTAGTCAAGACTCAAGTGTTTGTTGCTGTCAGGAATTATAATTTTAATTTTATATGTGTAAATTGAAGACCTTCGTCTAAGCATATATCTATATGAACCGTAGAGAATGAATATACAATAAACATCATAAAAGCTTGTACTTCTGCCTCTTCCCTGGGAAGTCTACTGAGCGTTGACTGAGTAATCATACAATAAATTCATCTACTCCAAAATTGTAAAGGCAGAATCAACTGTTACAAATTCCCACAATGGAATTAATGTAGGAAATTGCACTTTTTTTGTCCCTTCTAACAAACATATACTAATGGCTAGTTATACTGCACTTTAGCTTAAAGTCCTACTTCATAAAATTTTGAGTCTGGCTAAAAATTAGTATGTATACATAAACACACACACCCACACACTCCTCTTATTTAGCTAAATGTTATCTGACTTCAAAACAAATTTCCACAAGGAAATCAAGCAATGACTGGAAGTATGAACAAACAATAACTCAGAGCTGCATTTAAATCATCTCATGAAAACACACATTTGTGTTTTCCCAAAAGAGGTTACATTCAGAAACTTACTTCATACATAACAGCTTCTAAATTTTAAAACACTAGAAAAGGAGAGCCCCAAATAACTTATGATATTGTCAGAAATGAGTAATTACAGCTATGTGACCCACCTGTGTATTTAGCATAAATAGGCCAGGTAGGTAGTAGGCTATACTTACTTTACACTTGGAGATAATAAGAAAGTTTCAGCTAGTACTAATTACCTCAAGCAAAAGCATCTATGAGCTTACAGCAGCAATAGGCACCGTTCCAGCAATTGTCTATAAGAACAGGTTATATTCAAGACATCTTGGCTGCTATGCATAAGCCTAACACTGAAGTTGGACTCAGGACCTTCTCAACAAAGGGCTTCTGAGTAAAATCCAGCATCCTCAAAACCCAATTTTTAAGCTTAGCTGGAAGGGAGAAGGATGCTCTTTTCTCCTTTAGGCTCCAAGATCAACAAATACACTATTTCAGCATGCAGCTCCTCCTCAGCCTGGCAGCAATTTACCATCACTCTGTGTTGTCTGTGTATTTGCACATAAGCATTTCTACTTCAAAGAGTGGCTACTGCTATGACAGCAAATCAAGTACATGTGAACTGACCTTTGTCTGCATACCCAGAGTGCGGAAAAATAGAATAAGATGTGTCATGAAACGAAGGAGGTGTCCTGGCAGCACACTTCTGTCTTTGGAAAGCCACCTGCTGACTTCTTCCATCAAACCTATAACCACCATGGAAAGGTCTGCATTAACCATACCATGAGTCAAAAAAAACCAAACACCTAAGCAATATTTCAAAATTATGCCTTTATTCAACAAATGTAATTTAGTCTCAGAAGTCCAACAAAACAGAACAGCAACAATTTCAGAAAGATGTAGCTGTTTGGCTTAAAAATGTACTGTATGTATTCCATCATTTCTCAGAAGAAGTTATAGCTATAGTCTGGCATGTATGCTGACACATTTACATGATTTCACTACTTCTTTGAAAACTACCTTGTAGGTCAAACTGTCCCTATAGTTCTCGATTAGAGCATAGCTTCAATGCAGAGCCTGCCTACTGTGTCCTTCTAAAAATTCATTCATACAGAAGTTTCTGAAAAGGTCCCTCAAAATAATGTAGTGAGTTGATAGTAAAAAATACACTTTGAGCAATGCTTACCATCCACATCTCCAAGTATAATGAATTTCTGAATCACATGATAGTGTTCTTGATTCTCCTCTATAACCCTCTGGAGACAAAAAGAGAAAATTCAAACTTTGAATAAATCTGCTAGCATAATGTATGAAGAAAACAAACTTATAAATAAAGCAAAGGCTCCTCATGGGAAAAAAGCTATCCTATTTCAAAGGATATTCTTCATAAAGAACAAGAGAAAAGGCACTTGCTGTCTCCACATCAAATTACAACAGTATTGACAAACAGAAAGAAAGAAGTGGAATATAGATCTGTGCAATTATTACTTTCATGGAAGACATCCAACACTAAGGGCTTTTTGCTCTGAAGAGGAAAATAAACAATGATGTTACAGATAAGATTTACAAAAATCACAGAAGAAGCAACGATGTGTATAAATCCTGTATAAAAGCCTGTGAAAGTTACTTCAGGAAGAAATTCCACCCTCTCCCCAGAGGAATTAATGCATTAAATGCAATCCAAACACATCTGTAAATCTGCTTTATGGTGAGGATTGCACTATGTTGCAATGGCAAATACAGCGGGTGTATGTGTAGTTGACTTTGTATGTCTTTGTTTTAGCAATATGATAAATGCTATGTGTCCACTCCATCAAATAAAAGTAAGTGTAGTTTCATTTTAATCACTGCAAAATGAACCTGTAAGTTACGTATTCCCATCTTACTTGAATTGAGTATTTGGGCGCTAAAAGCAACAAAGAATCACAGTCTAAGCAAACATGCTTTTAAATTTTGAAAGGCCTGTTCTGAAATATGCACACAAACCTCCTATGAAGAAAAGGGAATGTAACAGATTTTGAACATTTTATTGAAGTGTTGAATAGTTGATTTGTATATCTGACGACATTTGACAGTCATCTGTTTCTTCAGCACACCCAGCTAGCTCGGCAGATACAGGGCAGGGCAACACAAATCCTGCATCACTTTCACTGTTAAGAGGTAGTAGCATGAAGGAAAATCTATTTGAATTGGGAAATCACACATTTTTGGGGATAGAAAAGATGAAACAAATTAGCCATTGTGCATATTTGAGCATTTCGTTAAAGAGTGCGGTAAGGAGCAGAACCCAGTGAATAATTAAAAATGGTAAGCAGTGAGGAGAAACACAGCAATTATTACGTACCCTTTTGTCTGTTGCCTGAAGTTCTTCAAAAACTTTTTCAGAAGTCCAGCTTCAAAGCAAGAGAGAGAAGACAAAAATCATTACCTTGACTATTCCACACAGATTGCATACAGGATGCTTTGTTGAGTGTAGTGGCGCCATAATTTTACTTACTTTGTTTCTAAATAATCTCTAGGGAGCTCTTCCATCTCCTCTGCAGTTACTACTGAGGTTCGTATTTCCTGCTCGACTAGAGTGTCCACCATGACCCTGAAATATGCCCAAACAGTATCTTCCCAGGTATCACAAACTGGAAGAAGCTACATATTAAAGAAACAGAGTAAAAATTATCAAGAGATCGAGAAACATCAGAACGCAAACAGAGCAACTATAATTTAGGATCAGATTTTCAGGCACAAAGCAGTGTACTAACCACCTTAAATGGCAGCCTTTCCTTGACTGAAAAGTCTATCATACATTTAATTAAGACATGTCAGTACTACAAAGAGCATGGTCTACTAAAGCAGCAATGTTTGCTATTGTTCTGTTTACTGGATCTTTAAAAGTACAGAATCCAGTAACTGCCATATGCCTGATGATATCATTGTCACATATGAAAAAGGAAATGCACAACTACCAAACACTGCTTAACTAGGGGGCTTGACATACCTGTTTGAGGTTTCCACTCAGGGCTGCATAGATTGCTCTTTCATATCTATTAAACTGCTCCTAAAATAAACATTAAAAACACCCAAACTTTAAATTACAAAGCATTTAAATTTTCTAGTCCCTTTGCATTTTATTAGAGATTAATCCATTGCAAAATGTTCCATCTAACAGATTCCAAGTAAAGCTGGAAAACCACAAGATACACAAGGAGCCAAAATAAGAACAGCAAGCAACTTTCCCTTCACTAGCATCCCCTTGTAACTTAACTGAAAAATTTACACTGACCTGGAAGGAAAGCAATGTTTTCTCTTTCCCATTCAGTTAAGTTAAGATAAAAGTCAGTGTCAGTGGTTTTACCTTCAATCAGAAAAAAAAGGCTGACGTTTCCTGAAAAAGTGGTGCTGATTATGTAGATTCCTAACAATACCTAAATATGGTATTTCAGAAGTCCTCTTAGAAGCATTAATTGCGAATCCTCTAAGCAGCAAAAACAGAGTGGGCACGTTTACCTAAAATCCAATTTCAGAGTTCAGAAAAGTTCAAATTTATGTATTAACAGAAAAAAAAAGCAGCACTGCCTCACCTCTTCAGCCATGCGCCAACAACTTATTTTCCAAATGCACCTGTATGGATTGCCTTCAACAGGCTCCAGCTCTTTTCCTACATGCAAAGAATAATCAAAAAAAAAAAAGAAATAAAAAAGAAATAAAAAAGAAAAAAAGAAAGAAAAAAAAGAGGGGGAAAGGAAAAAGAGAAAAAGTGTTATTACAAAAAGAGAATCCAGTAATGTCTACAAAACTGTAAAGTCTATTTTCTTTTCACAGCTCAATTTCAATCCCTTTAGGACTCTTCCTAAAGCATTTTGATGCTTTTGACTGGACTGCAAGGTGGCTTTTCTGGCTATTTTGGCGAATTTGCATCTCTAACTTAGAATAATTTAAAAACTTGGCAGCTATCTAGCTTTTAAAAAAGTCATGCTTTTGACTGTAACACATCTACAGCGTCTACACTTGGAAAAAAAACAAAGTTAAGGGGAAAAAAGAATTTTTGTATCTTAACCAAAGCTTCTTAAAAATGTCACTGCTTCAGTGCTGCTATTTTGCATGCATTTACATGTGTGTAACAACAGGTTAGGTAGGACAGTGGTGTGGCATGCAGAAAAAAGTAACAGGCTATCAGGATTTGAAAAGAAGGAAAGCATTAAACTTTCCACACCCAGCTACAAACAACACTTAGACTAATTCTTAAATTCCTTGCTAAATCCTGCTAAGTACTGAATACAGAGAAGCAAGGTACTGTGCTATAAATGGGGAACCATGGGCAAAGAACCAAGGAGAAAGGTACTTCACAATTTTCAAATACTTTAAAAGCATCTCTTTCTCTTGTATTTACATTTCCTGAACTCTAGTCCTACTACACCTTTCTGAAGCTGGGTGTATAGTCCAATTTGAATCTGTAAGCAACCAAGTGTGTGCTAGGTGGTATAAGCCAGATGTAAAGAAAATACAGATCCAAGTATTATATGGAGGTGGAGAAGATCTGTATAGGACTCTGAGACATCTATTTCCTAGTGATTACATCTGACTTTAAGAAAGAAAGTGGCTTTAGCATGTGCAGATGGATTCAATGAACTCAACGTCAACTAAAATAATTTCATGTTAGTTTTCACATGTTCGACAGACATGGTAAAATACTCCAGATACCAAAAAAAGGCTCACCAGGTGAAAAGAAAGAGCTATTTCTCTTTGCCACAAACAAATACTATGAGATCTTAGTATTTTTATGTCTCAAATGCACTTTGGAGCAAATACCTCCATTTATGTTAGGATCATGATACAATTTCCAGCCCTCCAAAGTTGCAGCTCTCCAGGCCTGACCACACCGTTTGCATAAGCGCTGTGCCTGAAAAATAATGCATTTTCTCAGCAACATACTTCAAGGTAGGAAAACCTCCAGCTTCTTCTTTGAAAATGTGAAAATTATTAAAACAGTCAGCATTCCAAGGGCTCTCTTTACCACTACAAAAAGTACAGTGGACAGAATTAAAGTAGGATGTAAATTTTATTCTGAAATGATCTCTGGCCATAAGAATAAAATGTAACAAATATTCACTAGAACAGTTTTAACTCCTGTCATCAGCTGTACAATACATACAGTATCATAAAACTGGCCACTAGGATTAAAACCCAGTTAATTTCTGTACAGATTCTACTATGTGAAAAATAAACACAGAGGATCTTAAATTCAAAACAACTTAAAGATTTCAAAGTAAATGTCATCACTTTTTCACTGAATTTTTTTAGTTTTTCAGGCAGTACTTACAGCAATGTAAGAAATGTGCTACAGCCTCATCTTTGTTAGCTAAACACCTGTTATGCACCATTCTGATAAGTTTAGTGTAAAGCGTAGCCCTTCTGCTTAGATGTTCAATTGTCTTCATGCAGTCATCTACCTTCCCAGCTCACTTAGCCTTCCCAACCCCAACTGAAGCTGCAAATTTCTACTCACATTGCCCTGCAGCAATATGCTCATGTTCCCATATCATCAGAAAATGAATACATGTGCACCATATTGGAACAGAATATGAGCAAGTAACCATAGTCCTCAGTTAAGATCTTTGGCATGACAATCTCAACTCCCCTTTCCTCCCCATTACTCAAATGTCATTATGTATACATGTCTGATTATCCATTGATGATTAGAGACACAATCAGGAAGCTCTTTAAAGCATTCTGTGTGTTTGTCTTGGCAGTATTTAGTATCAAAATACAACAGTGAAAAAATATCATCAAACAACCCAAACACCCAAAACTACATTTTTTCCATAATATATATTCTACACCCAAAATTACTTAACCAAAAGGAAGTTTGATTAAAATGCTAATTTGGCAGTCGGTATTGACAACAAATTGAAAACTGAATCAGTACAAGCCAAATTTAAACAGACATTTTAGTACACAGCTTACTGGCTTTACAGTAAGATATTTATGTTTACTTAATTAAAACTTACACTACCTCATCTGTCATTCCTGCTCTGATGAGAGTGAAGAGATACTTCAACAACCTTGCATCGTCTTCTTGGTCCAAATCATCAAGTGGCAGTTTCTGTCGAATAGGAGCATCTGGATCCTGCAAGGAAAAAAGTCATCACTCATCTACACAATACCTGTATGTCTCTTCCACTTACATCCTGCTCTGTTTTATAATTTGGAGTCACTTTCTCATGTTGGCACAACAATCTGTACAATCCACGTAATATTAAGCATGATATCTCTCTTTTTCCTCTGATTTCTTTTATTACTCTTCTGTCCCTGTTCCTATCAGAAGGAGTCAATGCAATTAATTTACTCCACTTGTTATTTGCCCCAAATTTCTTATCTTCCAGCTTTTCTCACCTTCAAACATCCTTTGCTCTTCTGTCTATCTGCCTACCAGACTGTTTCTCTTCTCCACCGTCTATCTGAGAAGGTTTTTCACAACAACTTCACTTGCTTCTATTTATTCCAAAGAGATTTTCTAAAGCAAATCAATACCACAGATCACTCCCCAACTGAATTAATCTTCTACAGCTGCTTTGCTGTCTCTGAGGCAGTTCATCTCCTATTCTAATGGACAGTCCTTTCTTTCCTTGACTTCTCTCCTATCAGCTTTTATTATAGAGTTCTCCAAGTATTGCATTAGGACTTGGTTTCATTGTACTAGTTACTGCATAAAGACAGCATTCCTTTATCTGCCAGGGCTCCCAAAGAGTTTTATAAGCTTTTCTGGTTAGGAACACGAATTTGTTTCAGTCATAATAAAGCCATTACTTCACCAAATAGATCACAAGTACTTGTGAGGGGGGTAGGAGTATGGAAGTGATTGCTGAAAGAAAACACAAGTCCACAGAGATGCCGAAAAGAATTTCTGAGGTGCTCTACCTCACAATTTCTGAAGCAATTTTTAGATACAACTACTTTTCAACAGCCCAACTATCTAAGAATTGTTGCCAAGCCTTATTTTCATGTAATACCTACCAACTCAGTTACCAGAGGACGAGAACTTCCCATGTATGTACTTGACTGTCGCTGCTTCAGGGCGTGTAGTGTGTTATCCCTGAAAGCAGTGAAATGTTTTACAGAAAAATGGCTTTTTTAGCAAGTATCTTTTAATAAGACAAATATTGAAAGATACATTTTGTTACATGGAGTATGTTTACAGAACAGACACTTGGTTTGGTTGATATATCAACAGACTCTTCTGGTGTTGTGAAAATGTAACTTTTCACATGAAGTACAATATTAGCATTAAGGCACGTACATTTGATTTCTTTCAAAAGCATCCATTATTTAAATCCCTCATCCGTTCAACTATTAACTGATTTCTGCATAAGCAAATACTCCCATTAGCATTCACTATAAAGTCAGTCTAGGACAGAAATTTAACTGAAGATAAACACAATTCCAAAGGCATATATTCACCGGCCATTAAAAGCAGGTTTATTCTAGGCATCTAGCATGAAAGGTAGGCTTTGGTCCCTTCTGCTATAAAACCCAGCAGTGACAATGAAGGTGACAATAACAGCTTCTGATGAATGGTCAGTGACACAAAAAGTTAAGAACTTGGGCAAAAAACTAAAGCCAGACAAAGATTAAATTAAAATTATTTGATGGCTTGCCCTTTCATCTTTGCCTCCCAAAAGGCACTAATTGACTTCTGAGATTTACTTCAGTGGATGGGTAAGAAGTCTCAATTTTTACATGCAGGAATTTAAAGAAAAGAAGTGAATGAAGAGAACAACCTGAAAAGATACACTTCTTTTCAAGAGTGAATCCATGACTGTGAATCTTACACTTGATGGGAAAATGTATATAATCAAAGAAAGTCTGAACTCACCAATATACTGTTTTTGCATAAAACTCAATATTATCAGAGAAGTCCCCAATTTCATCCTTAGCAATGCTCTCTAGCCAATCCACCACCAGCTGGAATAAAATTAAATTGCATTTTTAAAACAAACGTGTAACAAATAATACTTTTACTGCTTTGCTCTCATCTCTGGATCCACTTGTTACCTAAATGACAACCAAAAGGCCAACAGATCCAGAAGACAATTTCACTTGCATTTTAAGTACCCTATATGAAGCTGGTTGGCACTTGAACTCTCTTTCTCACTGGATACTGCAGATTAATACAGTGCTACTTAACAGCTTATCAATCACCATCAGCAGTAACAGATGTTGCAAATGGTAACAGCTCAGACTTTCATCCTCTGCAAAATAGCCTGAAAATCCTTTCTGGTCATTAGCAGTTAAGGAGCATAATTTTTATGCATACAATACACACATGAGTGAATATTAAAAGAAAGTAATAGAAACAGCCCTAAAAAGAGCATAGAGCATTAGTGTTATGAACATTTAATCTATTTTCATTCTCATATTAAAAAGTTTCCATCATACCTGACTTTGTCGAACAAGTGAATCTTTCTGAAACAAGTTGTCTACAGTTGTTTTTTCACTAGCAGTTAAAGCCTATTAAGAAAAAGCTGATTATTACTTCATGGAAAAGAAAATTTCCACAAACCCAGAAATCAAATGTAAAACAGCAAAGAAATATCAAATCGAACACATACTAATTCAGAAATTTGCTACAAGTTCAGTATGCTATCTTTCCCCTCCCACTTCTTAAAAAATAAATGCCTTATACATTGTTTTATTTGATCTTTTACATCCAGTTACACTAAAAACTGTAAAAATGAGACTTAAAAAGTAATTCACAAATATATGACCACAGAAAGATTCCACACAGTAGATTCCTTGAGTCCTTGATTGCCTGCATATTATCTTAAATCCCATTTGTTACTTTAAATTTAAAATATTTTTTAATATTATATTATAAGTGCGTATGATATTTTTCAAGGTCCTACACACATTTAACATTAAAAAGTGTGGAAAACAAACAACAAAATACCAACCCCAGAGCCCTGATCCTTCTATCTGATCTCCTGCATTAATTTAGCTTTCATTAGACTTGCAATAAAAAGAGAACAGAAGAAGTGTTTTCCTAAAAACAAGAGGTAGGAGGAAACTGGGTATTTTTGGCACAACAGTGTTTAACACTGCCAACTAAGCAGTGGGAATAGTAGAGGAAGTTATTGTATGATTGAGAAGAAAGATCTGCAATCATAAATTTTACAATGGCAGAGTCACTTTACTTATTGCATTTTCCTAAGCATATTGTGGCAGCAAAGCCTGGAAGCACTGTATTGACACAGATGACTACAGCTGTAAAAGGAATGCTAAAAAATTTGGATTTCTCTTGAGATAAACTGGAATCAGGACTAGAACTGCAAAGGCTAGACAATTTTGAGACCACATGTTCATCTTTTAAGCAAAGCAAAATTATCTCTGACCTATGGGAACATCACAGCTACTGATGGAGCTTTCAAAAAAAAAAAAAGTTATTTCTAGTGAATTTAAGGTTGTCTTGTGCAGAGCCAGGAGTAGGACTCAATGATCCTTGAGCATCCCTTCCAACTCAGGATATTTAAGGAAAAAAAACAAAGAATAGTTAACAATAAATTTTACACTAGCCATCTCTCCTTAGAACCGAATATTTAGATTTACTCTTCACAATAGATTAAATAATTTAATAATTGTCTTGGTAAAAATCAGTCTCATTTTTCACTTTTGAATCTTGAGTGACTGCCACTTTGAGATTGTAAAAATAAAATACAAGTATTTAGCCTATATTTTGCTTATTTAGCTTCTTCTATAACTTAAAAAAACACCTAAAGAGTCCATGCTTACAGTGATATCAAATGCAGTTTCATCTTCCAGTGCAGACTGTATCCTGTCTCTGGAAATAAAAGTGCAAAACACTAAAGATTAAAACAAAAGCTGAGAAAATTTAGCAAAATGCCTAAGTATAAATGCTTAAAAAACCTTTACACAAATGTTCTTAAAAATACTAGAAGTTGCAAAGGTAATAAGAACACTGCTATTTACAACTTTCATTTTAATTATAATAATATTATTATTAGAAAGATAATAATAAATCTAGATAAATAGATAAATAGGTAAATAGATAATGAATAGACAGACACATATATCAGAACCTACTTCAATAAACAGCTTATTAATAGGTACTTAATTGCTCGACTCCCTATTAAAAAACCTACAAAAAATTTATCCAAGAAGTCACCACAGTACAAAAATGTGGTAGAGTGCTCTTCAAAGGAATTACCTATAAAGTGAGGACAGCAGTCTCCAAGTTACCATCTCCTGCTTGAGAAGCCACAAGACACTGGCAGTTTTGGAAAACTTCTGCTGTCCAGGAGTTGCTCGATAAACTATTTTTCCTAATATATTCACCTGAGGGAAATAAATTTATACAGAGTTAATATTGCCCATTGGTGTGTTTTTCCTAAGCCATTACAGCAATCTTTTCATTACCCTGAATGTTTCCAACAAACAGGTTTGATGATCGTCTCTTCAAATTATATTTTATTTATAAAATGATAATTTAATTTATTTATATGAGAGAAATAAGTTCATTTTAATCCATCTTATTAATAAAAACATGTCTACATTTGCTAATGTTTATGGCCACCTGACACTTTCAGTGGAACAGCAGCCAGATGACTGTTTTAGCATTCAGCAAGGTACACTGTGGGTATTGCTGTGCCAAAGCAGTGTTGGAGGAAAGTGAGATGCTACTCATTCAGTGCCTCATAAACTGGAGGATTAAAGTATGTATGTTAAGCACTGTGACTTCACTGCTTTGGGAAGGGAATGTAAAATACATTAAAAAAACAAGTAACTACTTACCTGACTGTTACAAATATTTTCATACTCATCCACGAGATCAAAAATGGTAGTTGATGTATGCTTCAGAAAGGAATGCAGAAAGTCTGAGTACATGCTCATAGTAGCTAGGACAGATATAAGAAGAAACAGCCATATTAAGTGAGGCACAAGTCAGTAAAAAAGCCCCCACTGGACTAGGAAAACATCCTTCTGATGACAAGATATCTCACTTTTGCAAATTTAAATGAGTACAATGATTAAATGAACTATCTCATGAAGTCAGGAGTATTTATCAGCTAAGACAGTAAGATACACAGAAGCTATGAGCTATGTCAGTTATAAAACTTTTGTTGTAAATATGCCACCTGCAAGAATTTCAACAGCAAACTCATTTGTGTATCTCCACAAAACTAATCCAGTTTGCTTCTCACATCACTAGAGCACCACATTTGTTCCATCATAACAGGTTCCAGAGAAAGCACAAACTCACAAAACTCCAATAAACTGGAACACTGTAATTTTCTGAACTTTTAAAGCTAGACTGCTTTTGACTAAGAAGTACCAACAAAATAATACAGAAAATTTTTAAAAAAACACATATATTTATACCCCACAAATCAGAACTGGGATCAATTATTAGTAAAGCTTCAGATTGTCTCACCAGCTTCCCCAGGATCATCCTCACGCAACAATACAGCACTCATAGTGACATCTTCTGTCACGTTGGACGCGTCTGCATTTACAAACATTCCCGTCTGCTGAGGTGAAAGTGCCATTGTCCAGCTACTTTCATCCAACTAAAACCACAACAAGAACATAAAGAAAATAAATTGTCATCTCAGATATTACAAGCCTATCTACACCTTTTTAGCCTTCTATATGAATGGCATATAAACAGAGAATCCTAAAAAACTAACAGTGAAATAACTGCCTTTAGATAAGGTGCAACTATGCCTTAAAAAGCTGCCAGAGCTAAGAGCTCTGTACACACATTGATCAACTAGGCCTCAGAAGCTGATGATTTATGAAGAAACAAATGGCCTGTATCAAACTACAAAAACATCTAAAAAGGATAATCAATTAAAGTGTAGATAGAGAACAACATCTTAACTTCTTCTGAGTTAATTTAAAAATAAATGGAGATAAGATACGTCAAAGGTCCCTACTGACAACTTTTCCAATCAGGACTTTTCCAAAGACATTGCAGTAGAAGATAATGTCATCTAAAAAGTCATCAGAAGAGCTTGTTCTTTGAAGTCTAAACTTCAGCACTCTAGTGAAGTCTAATACTGGAGAATGCTAAAATGAGAAAAATCCCAAATTTTTAACTTGCTGACATAAAACAATTATCTTTGAAGGATTTGTAAACAAGCACAGTCAGGATTTTTGTAGCCACAAACTGACGTTATGAGGACTAGCTTAACAAACATGCTGTATTTGGAAAGTCCTTGTAAACCTCTATTATTCCTCACTGCATCACCTCAAAGAACAACACGGTAATAAATAACACCAGCAGTAAACAGCAATAGCAGTCCTAGCAAGCTTGTACTACTCACAGTTTGTCTTTGGAGCAAACAACATAGAAACACTAAACTTGGAGTTCCTTATGTTTCACAGGGACAAAAGAGAAAAAGATGCTCTAACCATCTTACCATTGACAGATTGCCAAAAAGTCCAGAAGTTGGTAGAATGAGAGGAGATTTCCCTCCTGTTCCCAGGATGGCAGACAAATCCGATGGCTTCATGGAGCTGCGATGTGATGCAGTACCTGAAAGCAGAAGAGGCTTTTCTGAAAAGAAAAAGTTTTAAAGCTACTCTGCTCTATCCAGAAATCCCACAAGAAATTTTCAACAGAGACTGAAGTACTTATGAAGTGCAGATAGAAGCCTGAAAGCAGGTCGTATATAAGCACCAAATAGGCAACATACTTCCAGTTACCAGAGGTCATTGTAAACACACAGAGCATAAAGAGCAGTACATCTCCATTCGTTCTTTCTCGGAAATCGGAAACCCTTAAAGCAAAAGGCAGCCAAAAGGTGTGCCAACTAGAAAAGATTCCTCAGGACTTTGTCCAGCTTTATTTATCTCCAAGGACAGAGACCCCATAGACTATCTGGGCAACAAGTTCTAGCATTCAACCACCATTAGAGTAAAAATGGGGGTGTTTTTTTATTTTTAAAGAGAATTACTGGTATATGCTGTTGTGCCTATTGCCTCTTGACTTTTCAGGGCACCAAGAAAAACTTTGCTCTTTTTTCACTCCCTCCCACCAAATATTTATACATATTTACAAGATCCCTCAACCTCTTTCCCAGGATAAACACTCTTCTCAATCTCTCTTCATATGTCAGATACTTAAGCCACTAATCAACTTTGTGGGCCTTCACTGGATTACAGCACATCCATGTCCTTCTTATGGATTGTTATTAAGTACAAGCACATAAATCCTTTAACTCAATAGTAAGCAAACAAGCAAGCAGTCTTACCTGACTGGTGAAGTAATGAATTAGGAGTTCGGGAAAGAAACTGGCTTTTGGGCGTCATGTTCCCAATGGTGTCATCCAGGGATGTAAGAACTGATTAATAAACAAGTTAAGAAACACCCCCTTAAACACACTTTTGGATCTAATCTAAATGACTGTGACTACTTGGAAAGGAAAAATATTTTGTCATAACTCAAATGTTATGGAAATTACACAACTTGTCTTTCAGAGTAAAACAGAAAGTTTCATAAAATGCTTCATCAGAACCTTAAAAGCTGGAGGGTTAAAAGGGACACCACAAAGTGAAGTTCAGAAATATGAACACAACAGGTCTGGGACTCCTCACAGCAGCTCAGGTCAAAGAGAATCCTTCTGCCCCATGAGAAGCTGCTTCATGCTACATCAACCATCAACCACAAGAAAATCTGAGTCTGAATGCATTTTTCAAAATGTTCCCTCTCTCAGTTCCAGGTGCCCTGTTGCTCTAATTTTCTTCTTCCTCTCAGCAACCAGGTTCAGTGCTCTAGGTATGATTTACTAAGAAATAGTTGTATAAAAGTTTCAATAGCTTGTTCTATTAGCATTCAGAAACATCCTGATTCGTAGGCACAATATAATCAGGGCAAATACCTCACCAGCTTTATTTTAGATGGAAAACCCAGAAGAACAAGCAAATATACTGGATTCCTCTGCTATCATAACCACGAAAATACCATTATCTTAGCTGTCAAACTACATGGAGGGGTGGGTCCCTATTGTAACAAACCAGGGGGAAAAATTTCTTTGGAAATTTAAATCTATGTCTGTGCACTTCTCTTGCTATTACAGTGGATGGAAAGATACACTAGATCATCACAATGCTCTGTTACTACAATACCTGCAAATAAACATAAAACCATAAAATTAAGATAAAAGGAAGAAAACTCATTTTTCTTTTCCAAAAGCTCAGAAATGGAGTCAGCTGTGGCTCACATAGTTCTCTGGGCAGACAACCACCTAAGTTCATACACCCAGGAAAATCAAAGCAGTGTTAAAAATACACACACCTAGTGAAGACGGCGGCAGTTAGAGATAAAAATTCTTTACAGAAAAAGGATACTAGAAACTCTTTTCTGAGAGCCTTGCTTCCGTCCAGGTCTGACCATCTCTGGATCATGGGGGGATGGCATGTCTTCAAAACCATTTCTATAAAACAGCAATATAGACAGAAAACAAGCAAGTGAATTCAAGCAGGACATCCAAGATCTTATTGTCATGCCAAAGTAACCCCACAACCAGGAAACTTAGTGTTAAGTCATCTCCAATCTTACAACTGATGTCCAGTTTCCTCTGCAGAAATCTAGCAGCGTTTATTAGCTCAGGGAAATGAGCTTGCATGAAAACCCAGACTTTGTTCCTCCTACACCATAACTATCATTTTACTATTAAAAAGGAAATAAAAAACGCTAGTAAAAGATGCAAAAGTAGGAAATTCAATTTTGAACTGAAAAATTAAATTGAAAGAATGGCAGGATTTCACGACATGATTTTTTCCTTCGGATAGCGCAATCACCACAGAGGGTGACGGAAAGCTCTCGCGTTTGCCGAAGGGAAATTGGCCATTCCCAGTTCCTGGGAGCAGAGGACCCGCTCCCGGCGGGCTCTGCAGGCAGCGCGGCCCCGCCTCAGCAGGCCTGGCCAAGGCCCGGCCCCGCCACCCCCGAACAACTCACAGCTCCCAAATTAAGTTAATCCAAGGATATACTCAAGAAGCAGCAGCCAGACTTAAAGC
>VXBQ01011939.1:0-35500 GCA_013400175.1 Phainopepla nitens | reverse complement strand
GCCCGCCCGGACCGGCCTGGCCGCCCGGGGCCCCGCAGCCCGCGGGGAACGAGCGGGAGCGGCCCCGGGCTGCTCTGCTCTGTCCGTGCGCCGGGCCCCGCGCCGAGGGTCAGAGCTTAAAAAAACAAACCCGCAGTGTAAAAGTGTCAGGTGCTGTTGGGGTTATCTCGCCACACAGAAAAGGGCTTACCAGACGCGCCAAATGTTTCACGCATTCGGCTGGAGCAGCCGCCGTCCCGGCCTTTGCAATAACGAGTTTGTTTTCACCGAGTTGCACACGCGCGTCTATTTCTTGCTTGATTCTCCCAGTGTAACTCAGTCTGCTGGCGCCAGCGTTAAAGGGTAAACTCAGCACCATGCAGGATCACTCAATCCCTCAAGGCTGGACAAATTTAGCAGAGTTATGAAATTACCTCTCACTTTCCTTCCCCAAATGAATTCAGCCTACTTTTCAACTACAGAAAAACATTGTTACTGCTCTATAAGTACAAACGACGGTGCAACTGACCGTGCTTCATTTTGTTGCGCTCTAGGACAAGGAAAACTGTCCAAACGGAATCTTTTCATGTAGACAGGGAAGTTCTGAAAAACACTCGCAAGTACTTGGGCACTTTTAGGGCTACAGCTACAATGGGGTACTTCAAGCAAATTAGACAGAAAGATACACTGACAACAGCTGCAAAAGGCAGCAGAAGTGCAAGTCGTGGTCCGAAGTCCTCCAGCTTGCTTGAGATCCTGATAAAATACCACGATGCCCAAGCACAGGGTCTCAATGAAGCTGCCAGAAAGCCTAAATTCAGAAGGCTTCACAAGAAAGCTGATGAAGACTGGGTATGCAGAAACACGAACAAGACCTATAGAGAGTAGATTAGTCACATAGGAAATGTAATTTTGGCTTAAAGAAACCAAACAAACAACCACCAAAAACCAAACAAAAAAAGGTTGTCCTTCTATCCTGAAGACTATGAAGAAAGCACAAGCAAAGGCAACAACCTTCATCATGACAGAAAACTACAAGTGTTAAAGGAATTATTGCATCCTAGTTCAGTGCTATATACCTAACAGAATTTACCTCTCAACATATCATACTGAAACAGTGTAGCATTTTCGTCTCTAGTGCAGTGGGAAATTCAGAGTAATGCACAAATCAGTATCTGGCTGAATCGTTTGCTAGCAGCTCACAGCCTCGGGCTAACCCTGCCTCAGGGCAGCAAGTAAACATGTGAGAAACGTACTGATGACAGAGAAGGTGCTTCCTTTGTGTGCGTCTCAAGTTTCTTCAAAGCAATGGCAGAGGAGAACAAAGCAAAGGAAGTAAGTCTGAAGAGAAATTAAGAGGGCAAGATACATTTAAAAAAATAAATAAAAAAATCCCAAACCCAACAAACCTGTAAAAGTACATGAAAGACTGGGGCCTTTGAGAGAACTTAGAATGTACAGCTTCTCTTAAGCGCAGACTGGGGAAGCACCTTAGAGGCTCCAGTACGGAGGCAAGGCAGGGGGAACTGGGTAAAAACCTCTGTTTCAGTACTTTTTGACTGGCATCCCGTGTGGTATCTATCTACCAAGATGGAAATAGGGGGAAAAAATGAAGGAAAAAAACCCTGAAAAATCTCATGAAAGCATCTTGTGCTTTCAAGAAGCAGAAGGGAACGCATTTTTTTTCAGTCAGTGATATTACAGGGCTCTAAATTCAAATTTATAATTAAAATCCTAAATCTGTCTTAAAGTTTCACATATTTGCATCAGATACACTGATCTTAACTCCAGTCTGCTCCATAATATGAGGGAAGGTAGCAATACGCCTTACTTCGAGGCAGGACACCCAAAGATAACCCTGCAGCCAGCACAACTAACACAGAAACCTGGCATATTTATTACCAATTCCTAAGGTCCCTCTGCTCCCTACTACCTTTCTGCAAAGTTAACAGAGCCTACGGGAGGTGCTAGGTTAATTTTAATCTAGTATATCCTGAACTTTAAACAAGTAAACGAATTCAAAACTCCAATTACCCTTTACAAAAGACATTTTAAGACAGCTCATTAATTAAATACATTTTCTTAATGCCCTGCTAAGCTGCATACATGCCATCTGCATATACAAAATTGTTAATTCAGAATTACCAAAAGCAAGAGCTCAACAAATTTCATGTGCAATGTGTGACAGCAGCACAACTGCACTCAGTGCAAAGAAAACTGGAAACTACACCATACCTTGCCTTTTTGTAAGAGAAGCAAAAAAGTTCATGTTTCGGCCCATCTTTTCTTAGCTGAAACACATTCCTGGAAGTGTGTAAATTTTTTTTTTAATTAAATGCATGGAAACTTTTTAAAAACCACTCTCATGAATTTAAGTGAAGTGTTTATGTGATTGCTTAGTATTTAAATACATGTTAACTCGGGTTCTTACCAAAACAAATTGATTCTCATGCTCTTTCTATTGAGGCAGCTCAGGTAAAACCTTTATTAAACAGGAAAAAGAAAGAGACAAATTTGTAACTCATTTTATTTGTGTCTGAAAATCATGACAGTATGGCCAAGGGTCTTTGTTGCTATTGGGTGCATTACAAGCAATAAACCCAGCTGATGAGAGCTGGGGTTTCTCACGTAGAGATTTTGTTGTACTTAGTATGGGAGTGAAGCTACTGAATCCTCCCTGCTAGATTTGGAAGGTTAAAATGCCACATAGTATGAAAAGGAAAAGGATACTGACAAAAGAAGGAACTGTGAGGCCCACTTGGATTTCACTCAGTATTCAAGATTGCAGAAATGCCCCATGCCTCCAAGTTCATGGTAAAGATGAGACATTACATGAATTAATTAGAGATGACAATGATTCTCAAATGAAGTTCACCCATCACAACTTCAAAAAAAAAAAAATCCTGATGGTAGTAAACTTTCTTAAAACAATGAAGCTGTAGAGCTTGTAGCTTGGCAGAACTAGGATCTCTTGAGACTGAAGTGAGTGCGGTGGAACTCCAAAGACATTCTTTTATCCCCTCACAAATCTCTCCCTAAAGAACTCTCTTTAGGAAGTCACTCTCTGCTTGATGACTCAACCTTCTGAAAATAAATGGTTTTGGAGGTTATTTAAAACTAACCAACAAACAACCTCCCAAACCCCCCAAACACAGAAAACACAGCAAGATCCACATTTATATGTTGTTTGAAGCCCAGATATGAAAACACTGTGAACAAAATCAAGACTAGGAAATAACTTTGTTTGTCTTTTAGTTCAAGACTCAGAATGCAAAATTTTCCACAAATATAAGTATCATTCTAGAGTTTACTTTATAAAATGGAAAGGATAGATGAGGTTTTAGAAATCTTCAAGTTGTTCATAAGCCTTTGAAAGAAAAGCATAATGTGCTTGCTTGAGATTCAGAAATAAAAACCTAATTTTACAACTCTGGTACTCTAATGCTACCTTACAGAACAACTTACAATTGCATCTTGTTATATTTAATCAACTTTTTATTTGTCTTTATTCTCCTCCCCACATACAGGCAAAATAAAAGCAATAAATTGAAATATAGCCTTATGCTGTTGGGGCAGCAGTTCAAAATTGAACAAAAAGCTTTTTGTCTACACTTGGCTGCATCATCAGATTACAATTTAAAAAGTGCTACATAGTTGTACACAGACTATTTTTGACCATTCACATCTAGTATAACTTTCTACTGTTGATGTGTCTAAACTGAAGTCTGTCTAGAACTAGTACAGTATTGTGGCCAAACTTCTTCCCAGCTATGCTGTTTTCAAAACTGGCAAAGATTAGAAAACTTGGGAAAAAAAATTCATGATGTTTGATTCATCCAGTTTGTTGACAGCATTTTAAAAGAAGGAAAAATTTTCATCTTTACTGTTCACCCATAAGAAAATGCAATTCTACTTATAACATTTTAATCCCAATTTCAAACTCCTGCCAACTTTCATTTCTAGCATCACAGAATCAGTATGTCTTATAAAAGAACTTTAATATCTAACTCCACAATACTCTTCCAGAGTTTAAATCTCTTATGCAGGAGAGCAGTAGTAGGCTGAGCTTACACTTAGTTCATTTGGACATCTGAAAACATCTTGCAATGTCTCAAAATAGTCTTATAAGTTAGGCAAGTAACATTCATTTCACAGAAAAATCTGAGAATGAAAAAGGGCATTAGGATAAGGTAATATAGAAGAGAAATTTATATTGCAAGGAAAGCATCCTAATATGAAGAGTGCAATTCCATTTAATAATACTTCTGTGTTTCAGGACATAAATACTACTTTTTCCATAGAAGGCTCAGACTTTAAATACTAACATATATCAGTTTCAGATTAGAGAGGAAATAAAGCAGTGTGTACTGTAAGCAGTAACACATGTATTAACACTGAATTTGCAAAAATGCCTGTATTAGTTCTCAAAATGTGAGTTATGCATGTTTTCATCCAAAGCTTTAGAAGTGTTCCGTTTCTGGACAAGTAGTTCAAGCATGAACTTCTTAAGCATTGGTACATAACAGAATTGTCTTGCAGATGCATAAAAGTTTGTTCAAAAATCTCAGCAGACAGGATTCTTTTCTAGAATTGGTAACTGCTTACATAGTTCCAATTCCCATGGGGAACTGGGTGCTCACTTCCTCAGTGGGAACAGCTTTTACACCACAATTATTTAGACATGAAGAGAATTCTTACATGTTTTTCTTTATACTTCATCATTTCATCAGCAACATTTTGTCAAGCATCTTCCCTTTAACAACTGGGACACTGCTTGCCTAAATTTTCAAGAATACCGGGGGGTTTAGGTGTTACCTGGGTTACCATGTGCTGGCTTTACACATCTGTCTTAAGTTCTAAACATGGGGGAGGGAGGAATATCTCCCTTCTTTAGCACAATCTTTAGATGCTAAAGCCTAGAGATTCTGGAAATTTTACTTCCTTAAGGGTTTGATTCAACTGAATACCTCTAATGCTAAGGAACAGAACCACCAAGAATGCTTCAATACAGAGCTTTTCAGGACAAAGCCTGATCTTCCCTGTCACTAGTGTTCTTTGGCTGGACACCAAGACCAGACCAAGGCCCTTTCTATGATGTCCTCAAAGAATTTTCTCTCACTCCCACCCAGTGCCATCTGTACAGCTGCCTGGAAAAGAAACACATTAAAAAGGACAGCTGGGACATCGAAGTGTTACAAGACCTGAATAAGCAGAGGTTGGAAATGAAGGGAAGCCAAATTCTGAACAGTTCACCAACTGTACCTAGGTAGGTACCTAGTGAAAAAAGAACTAGGGCATCTAGTGCTCCAGTCTTGTCCACTCTGGGGACCAACCAGGATGGGGAATCATCACATCTTAGGGTTTCTAATGATAAATAAAAAGGCATTTCAGTCTTAAATCTGGCTCTGCACAGTAGAAGTGTATTATCTCCATTAAACAATGGTGATGACTGATTAATATACCAGTGGGAAGGATCAGCTGGGCTCCTTAATTCACTTTGAGCAGCATAAACTATCTCAAAGCTTACCAGTATTAGCTAACCTTAATCTGACTGAATTTGCAGGAATGAATTAGAACAAGCTCTCTGATAATTCTGTGCCAGAGAAACAGAAGATACCAAGTATTTGGGCGTGACATTAATTTTCAGCAGCACAGCCAAGATCAGAAATCATCTACAGTCCATGCATTTCACTTCTCAGTCCAACACTATTAACAGGTATTTCAAGTCTGCAGAATTCTACACTCAATACTGCAAGAATACTCTTCTGCAGATTTCCTTAAAACCAAACAAATAAGGTTTGGTTCATGCGGAAATCATGCCAAAAAATCATTCTGTTCCCCAAGGTAATTTTTTTTGCTAGACTAAGTAAATTTTAACAATTAATTCTCCCTGGAAAGAAAGAAAATAGCAGGCAACATATTTTCAAGTTTCCAAAACAGTCACTGATAGGCATTTTTCTGTTAGACTTTTCCTTTTGTTAGAGCTTGGAATATTCCAAGTTCAGAAATAAATGGAATTTCATTCAGTCAGAAATTCATTCACACTAACACATGGGATACTATTAGAAGAAATATCTATGGCATGTATTTGTCAGGAAACAAAGACACAGGGGTTCCTCTTCATCCTAAGATGTATGAATCTGCACTGTGCAAGAGGTTTAAAAATCAATATTTACTAGCACTACTAAAACACAAAACATTCAAGTAGTATAACTGTAATGCAAGCCCTTGCATGGCAATCCAAATTTATTGAACTACTGATGCTAAGTCATACAAAATTGCACCACTTTAATTAAGGCTTTTAGTTTACATTTGGCCACCTCAAAGCAGTTGTAACATTAGGTTGGTCAATTTAAATACTGTGGCTCCCTGTTGGATATACACACAATCTTTACACCCAAACGTTAATGCATACAAAGCAACAAGGCATTGTTAAATAAATCAGCAAAAGTTAATTACTGCAACTTAGGCCCTGTGACCAATTACACATGATTAAAATTACTTCCCACATTCACATCCACAGTACTCTTCCACCATTTAACATCTCAACCAAAACGTTACACATGTAAAACAATCACTAACAGGCAAAAGTACTAAACCTGTATATTTGGTATTGCAAATACACTTATGCATGAGCAAGCAAGGGAATTCACAGTGAGAATCTACAGCTGCAGAAGCCCAAAAATGATTTACAAAAAATTGTTAAATCATTAAAAAATTGTTTTAAAATATACACTTCTTGTTGTAGACCCCCACTGTACACACAACTATAAACATTGTTCCCTATGTAAACAAGGAAAAGGAAACATACAATAAAAGGTTGAAAAGTCTGGACATTTCCTTCCCAACAGATATTAAAGGCCATGTCTTTAGTCAGACATTATACTGAAAGGACTCTTAAAGACTAGGTCACTGTCTCCACAGGTTTTTCCTAAAATTAAAAAACTATATAGCCGTTGTGTTAATCAAAGCGCTTTTGTACAATACGATGATGATGATGATCCTGTATTTCTTTAAAAAAGTTACAATAAGCTACAAATACCGATGAAGCAAAGTTATCTGGAGTAGTCTATATAGGAGCTCTTTGGACTTTCTTTTATTATGCTAAAATAGTGGTGCTTTTAGGATTTACATTATTGTACTCTCCAATAGAAAGTGGGGATTGTTGAAGTAAGTATACAGTACACAGTTTTCATACATGTACAACATTGGTGGATGAACAATGTCTCTTATCAGTAATACTGGATGTAGGCTCTGGTTTTACCAGTTGCATACACAGAATAATTAGAAGTAAAAATCTCTCATGACACTGGAAAGTGATAGAATGTGCAAACTGATGTAGCTTTCATCCATTTCTTAAAGGGTACCACCACAGGAAAGTCCATTTAAGATGTTGGTAGGTTTAATAAAGTTGGAATGCTGGCACTGTTGAATTGGGCAACAGTTCTTCAGACCTGTAACAACAAAACAAGGGATTAGTATTAAAAACAACTATTTGTCCTTGCTGTTTACTTAAAATAGCTACAGCAGGAACTAGCAAAGTTCTTGACAAACAGAAAACAACCTTAACACTTCTCTAATTGTACATTTCATACTGTACACATACAAACAAGAGACTATCTCAATTACCATCCTAACTGGATTAGGATACACAGAGGAATCCAGGCTGCACTGTGGAAGTAATATTTGATAGATGGGACTAGTTTTGCTTACAGCATGACAGTTCCCATGGCTTTAAAAACAATCACAATTGAAAGATCAAAGCTCCTGAATCAGAAGTCCCGTTAAGGAAATGGAGCAACCATTTCTGCCACCCCCAGCTAATGCTTTTGGAACCATCTTAGTTTTACTTTTAACTGATCGAAGTTGTTCAAACTGAGGAGGTTTTAATATACCAAAAAAAGAGTTACATATGGCTACTACCTGATTATTAATAAAAGCCTACGATTTCTGACAGTGAGATGTGCTACTAAGATCCTTCAGTATATCTAATAGGTCTACTGGATGACAAAATAAGGGATCACAGTACTGAAGTAACTGCACCACTGTATGTTCAATAACACTGAAGGAAAGGGAGGTAACAGGCAACTCTGATATCAGTCAATCAAGACAGACCTCTGCCCATACTAAGGCTTGGAGATGGAAAGAGAGAAACAACCTGCCCAGTAACCCCAAAAAAAAAATTGCAGAAAATGATCCCTGTCTCCTGACTAACTTCTGGAAAGGCTTAAAGAGCAGGCTGGAGCTTGCTTTATTCTTCAGCACCATTCACTGTGCACATATCAAGACATGTAGAAATTCAGCCAGCTGCAAACAAGAAATTGATCTAGTAACCAGTAGCTACAGGCCAAATATTTGGAGTGTTACAATGATCAATTCATCTTTCTCATCCAAATATACTAATTATAATTGGCCCTCCAAAATATCCACACAGTCTCAAGAAAGGAAGCCAAATTCCTATGACATCACAAGCATATGCAGGAGTTCAAAGCAGAAAGAGACACCAGGATGCAAACTACAATATTGTACGGCGTGCATTCCAGATAACTGAGCTCTTGCAGTATATCCTGTCAGGCTTTAAAAGAGAAAACCATGTTTCCAAAAGCTTTGAAGTATCATAGGAAGCACTGTTAATTTGAGCTCTACCAACACCTTACAGCTTGGAAAAAAACCCCAGACTAGTGTGAACAGTGTATCTTGCACATATTTATAGTTCTGACTTTGAAATGGCAAAATAAAGACCATAAGCATTTCTATGATAACGTAAATCAATAATTTTCAGTGTTGTTCTGCATCAATAGCTACCATAGCTACTTAGAATTTTTTTATTTGTTTTTTTTTTTGTTTTGAATAGCCATAATGCACAAAAAATGTTAAAATGTTTACCTGGCTCAGAGCTACAGTACAGCTATGCATTAAAGTAGCTGACATGATGACTTTTTGCGTGCTTTTCCAGGCACCGGAGTTTTTCTGTTAATTTGTCGCACAAGGTCATAGAAGATCTGAAAAGACAGAAATCAGTTGATTTTGGACATTAGGAGGCTTCTTTTTATAACCTTAAGCCTCGAATCTTCACACATAATGCACTCACATACTCAGGAACCCCTTAAAATATTTAGTTACCACAACACTATGAAGTTAAATTGTATACTTGGTTAATAACTGGTTGGTTTTTTTTTTTCTTGCTTAAGATAATTGTCTGCCAAAGGTTTTACAGTTTCAATGAAGCAAACTGGAAAGGTATCTATAACCACAGCTATTTAATCTCTGGGTCAAACTCATCTGAACTCATGTGAAAAATGCCACATTGATCAACTACTCTATAGTATTACTTTGCAGTTTAGCAGTAAGGTCAAGAAACAGGTCACAGCTTTCTTCTAACTCAAATCACTCTTAGGATATTCTTTTAAAGAAAATTCTAGTAAGTTTTAACTACACATTTCTCATGGTAATTCACATACACTACATATTCAGTAACAGTCTCTTGTATTTGAATGAGATCATGCTTTTCCAGATGCTTAAAAAATACTGAATTCTAAAGAACTAATTCCACCTCTCTAGACTACAGCATAACAGAAGCATAAAATTTCCTAGAAAAGTAACTCATTTACAGGACTCTCTCACTTTGAGTCCCCTACAATTCTAAAGAGAACATGATTTTTTTGAAAGGCTAATTTAAAACAAATCAACATACAACATTTCAACAGCATCTGTTTGATTAATAATTGACATTGCTCCAACTATTTCTGCATCCTGTAAACTAAGGAAACCCTCTTGCTAAAGATCCTGGCACTTTCCTAAGCACTGGCTGCAAAGCAGCCAATGTTCCAACAAGGGCTTATAGTATTTGCTGGAAGTTCTAGTTTATTGAATGTATGATTTTTATGCAATTACGGTGATTAATTTGAATTTTAAAAAAGTCAACGGCTTCCAGAAATTTCCAACTAATTAAACACACATTACTTATTTTAAAAATCAGCTGTGTTAAAAACACCATACTGTTTTGATTACTTGCAAGTCTTGCACAGAGGCCCTTTCAACTTGACTGATGCTGCCAACAATGTTTTCCAGATGACCTAATGAACTGTAAGATTTATCATAAAATTCAAGCTGTTCCAGAAATGTAAATACTAACACAGCTTATTTTTCTATAATTTTTGTATCCCTTTCTTTATGCTGGCACACTTTACTGGATAAAAAGGCATGCATTACGGTAAATCCCCAAAATGCATGCATTTGATTAATTGTCTAGCTCCTGTTAAATTAACAAATAGATATATAGTAGAGAGGCTTTTGCATCCCTTTTACTTTACAGAGCGGCTAATTTTAACAAAACTTTTAATAGTTTCTGTGCTTACAATCTTAAATAGTGTTAACACCAAATACCTTAATCAAATAGTTTTAGTGATTTAACTCTCTTAAAGGTCTTTAAAAAAAGAAGTCTAGCAGTACAATGTCAATTGATAGAGATTGTATCAACGAAGGAATGGAACATGAGAGAAGCAATTATCCCAAATTCATCCAAAGATAATTTGAAAATTACACTAATTACACTAAAATCAATATAATTTGATAAAACTCCCATGTCAAAGCTAAATACATCCTCGAACATAACCATTTCACAACAGCAGGGTACAGTTTTGTCCATTATAGTGAATACTATTCATGATTTTGTTAGCTTTTCCCTGACAAACAGTAAATGGTTATCAGGACAGTGTCCCATTCTTCTACCCCGACATCTCTCCCCAGCACAGGTAAAATGCCTTACCTCGTTAACATTTATCTTTGATTTTGCAGAAGACTCTAAGAATGCACAGTTATTCCATTGCCTTGCTAGGTTCTGACCTTGTTCCTTCCCCACAACTCTTTCATCTTCCAAGTCACACTTATTGCCAACCAGAATCATAGGCACCTAAAAAGCCATTCAATGCCAGCAAAGAAACAATTAAAATTCTATAATGGCACAAGGTAAATGCACACCTAAAAGGCAGCTGATTCCTTAGAGGATCCTGATTTTCAGAATAATCAAGCTCTGGTATAACTGAAACTTAAGTTTACACTCATATGATATTTCAAATCTTCAAAGGAAAGTGACTGCATTTTGGCTGGCCGAACAGGGCAATAGGGGCAATGGATTGAGGATTCAGTGCACTGCCAATTGAGCAAATTTCATGGTTTTTTTAGAGGACTTAATGAGATTTCATTTTTAGATGTTTGAGACATCTAGAAGTCTACTGAAGAATTTACCAAATGATTCTTACAAATTCCCAAAATCCTGGAAACAGTGTCCTGTACCGGGTAGCATGATGGAGGATGCTAAAGCTCCTTTCACCATTCCTCTGCTCTCAGCATATCACACAATTCCTATTAGCAAGCTACAGCACACAGAGAAAAGGAACATGCTACCTTACCAGCATTCCCAACTACAGAAAATGCCGAATTGACCTTTGTAGCAAGAACACGCCATCATCTATTTTCCCCCTCTTCTTTTCTTTTACTAATTTAAGAAAGGACATAGCTAAGTCCTCACAGATTCAAGTATTGAAAAAAGGCTTATGATATTTTGACCATCTAATTTCCCTCCACCAAGAAAGCAAGTCATGTCTAAGCTTTGGCATAAGAAAAACTTTTTCCGTGAATTCTGATAGAAACTAACATTGCAACTTGAAGCTTATTATCTTTCTCCTGATACTATGGAATGCCTTTCAGGACTGACAGGTGTCTTCTAAGGAAATACCTCCAAAATTATACTAATCAGTGTAAATATAACACACAAAGTAAGATTTTAAATATAATCACATTTATCTTGATTTCATTGTACAAAACCAATTTCATGGTAAACAAGGCTATAACTTGGTAGGTTGTGGATGGGAAAGGTCCATGCAACTTAAATATTAACCTTTTGAGATACATTTGTGAAAATAGGTAATAAATTGCTTCAAGAAGAAATCTGCTGAACATAGGCAAGACCTGCAAGTGCTTATGGTCAAGGAAGTACAAGGTGGTTTGTATTAAAAAAAATCTTAATGCACTTCCCTGAAACTGAAATGGTTAATATATTCTGTGTCTGCCGAGAGAAGAAGCATATGCAGCAGTAAGGAATGCATCAAAGCTATCAAAGTTTGCATAAACACAGTTTAAATGAGATCATCATGTTTAGAAACTGTTCATTGCTTATTTTTTTCTTCAAGGAGGTAGTTTTTCTGCCTAAAGGCTACAAGTTACAAGGTGTTTCTGTTAAAAACACACTCTTACTGCTGTTTTCACATTTGAAATACTTCTTTCCTTTATTAAGGGACCAAGCATTCACTCCCTCCAACTGCTGTAAGTTGCTTTTCATCCTTTATAAAATATAACGTTTTAGCCTCACTTTATAGCTTTAATAATGCTAAGAGATGTTTAATAGAAATTGTGTGGAAATAGGATGACTGAACTTAATTGCGAGCAGACAGACAAAATACAAAAGCTACATAACATGGAAGTTTAAAGGTTACAGCTTAAAATTTATGCTTCTAAAACACCATAAACAGTAGGGATATTGAGCAGAACACTGATAGTAATTAAGGCAACAATAGTTGCTTTAGAAATGTTTGCTGCAGTCTAAGAATAAAGTTATACCTAGTTTCAATTAAGGTATTTTAAAGAAAGAGATTAAATTCTCCATATAACACATAAAAAGTTACATTTCTCCAGTTTACCTTAAGAATTGCATTTCTGTACTATGCATCTATAGTTCATACATATTAACTTAAAACTTGGAGACCACCTGACCACAGTGTGTACACTGCAACATGCTAATGAAAACTTTAGGTATTAGGAATTTTTTGAGATCTTACATCATCAGTGTCTTTGACTCGAAGAATCTGTTCTCTTAGATCCTGTAAATCATTAAATGTGGACTGAGCTGTGATGGAATATACTAATGCAAAACCTTGTCCATTTTTCATGTACAGATCTCTCATTGCTGTAAACTGTTCCTGTAATTAAAAAAAAGATACAAGTGTTGCATTCAATTTGCATTTTACTTGCACAAACTGTTATAAATTTTAGGTCTAGTTTAGAGAAACTAGAGTAATTTAACTGGAGAGAAGTAAAATAGAAGATATACTGTAATCTGTAGATTACAGAAGCTAAACTCCTCTTGAATCTCTCCTAACACACCAACATGTTCTCCATATCCTGATAGTTCCTTAAAATGGATCATAAAGTAAATGCATCCCTCTTCATACGTGATTTTGCAGTCCTATGTTAAATTCTACATTAATTTTCCATGAGATGGACTACAGGATGGAGACACTCAATAGACTTGTCACATTTCCATGACTTCAGTGACAACTATGATATTGCATGTAAAGACTCGTTGGTGCACTCTTACCAGTACAACTGTAGAATGGCATGTGCCTCTTGCATTGGTGACTTGGCTACCTGGTGCCTGATCAATCACTCCCTGTCCCTTGCTGTATGTCAGATGAAAAGTGCAATTTATTTCTAGAAAACAGCCACTCCATCTTACTGTATATTTATAGAGTATTAATCTAACAGGGAATTTAAATAAGTTATTATGGGACCAGATTACTGTCACACTTCAGAGAACACATGTTAAACTCCAAGAGTCTTGAGCTTAAACTCACTAGAATCAATAAAGGAAATTACTGGTTTCAGTAATTTTGGAACTAGTCAGAAAAAAACCTGACCAGTATGCAAAGGGTCAGCATAACCCTTGTGCTTTGAGCTCCTATAAGCTGACAGAAGCAAGACTATTTTTATCCCAATGTCACAGTACATCTCACACACAAAAGAAAAAGGACATCAGAAGAAAGCATGTATTCTCTACAGCAAAAGAAATCAAATCTCTTTTTTTTTTCTGGGCAACAAACTTAAAACAAGAGCACAATCTCTTTTTAAATGCTCTATTTCTTTCCCATTACAGAATATGAGCTCATGGGAAACTTGCAATTAATTTTCTGCTGCAATACTCAAGTTTTTTTAAATATGCTGTATATCAGTACTTAGCAAAGTTGTTTTTTACGTACCGTTCCTGCAGTATCTAAGATTTCAAGCATACACTGTTGTGCATCTACTTCAACTTGCTGTGAAGAGAGAAAGATGTAGTTAGAATTTTTCCCCTTGAACTCTCCCCTCTAAAGACATCAGAAATGGTGTGATTTTTAATAAGCAAATTCATAATGCATAAAGCAACATAATGGCTTAAGAAGATTGTATGGATATACACTTTGAAAACAGCAGGAAGAAGCCTTTCAAAGAGCCCCAGTGACATTTTCAAATGCAGTGTCAGCAGCCAAGTACCACTTTGCAAAGTGATTAGAAATTTTTGATTATTTAAAAGAAGGCTGCTAAATTTGTAATGATGGTTATCAGCAACTAGCACAACTAATTTCCACTCATTTCAGGGATCATCACAGATTGAAAGACAAGTACAAGTGAAAGCCAGGAAACTAGATTGGCATACTAAGGCTCATTTAATAGTAATTTACATCTACCAGAGAGTAAGTAGTACATGGCAAACAATTAAACAGCCACCACTAGAAGTGGTGTCCCCAAAACAAGCCTTTGGGAACACTAATTAGAAAATTGACCCAGCTTAGAAAAGTTTACAAAAGATGGAAGGTTGAAGAAAACAGAACAATTTCTGTATTCATTCCAGAGTTTTTCTGTCTAGTGGAAATACCTCAAAGAAATGGCTCTGAGGGCAGCAAAGAACATGGAAGTGCCCTCAAGCTGTTTAAAGTGGACTAACCACATTTAAAAAAATTTTTTTCTTTCAAGCTATTGGTAAACTTCCCTTGTTTCCATTTGCATGTAAAATTCCTAGTTAACAGATTACCTCTTCTCCATTTATGCACTAGCACTAGTTTAATTTGCAGCTTTTCTTCTGTAACTAGATATGAGCTGAGGACAGGGAAGGGGAGTATTTTCCCTCCTCTCACATCTCCCCCATGTCTCCTATGGATTGTGATTCCTTAAAAAGAATCACTATTTTAACAGGTATTGTTGCTGAAGTTATTCAGCTAATTAAGGAGCATTTCTTCACTTTATGAAGAAATATTTGGGGAGTAAACCAAAGCATAAAGTTCCAAGACTCCAAGCTCAATTATTTAGACAAACAAGTCACATCCTCTCAACTTTAAATATTATAAAATTACATTTAACATAAATAACATAGAATTTCAATTGCCAAACCCATTTTGAAGTGAAGCAGCAAGTTAGAATTGTAACTAATGGTGAGAAGGCAAAAATGACTACATAAAGTGTTGTCCAGACTTTGGCAAGACTTCAATAATCTGGCTGATTTGAAAAGAAGGATACCCAGAGTTGTTACTAGTTATTTCAGGAACAAACCTGAAAGGAATATTATAAATCTTTATTAGCAGTAACACCAAAAAAATGTAGTCAGAAAATGGCAAAATTTTTTAAGATGGCATTACTTTTTTAGGCTCCATGGAAACAGTCTTTGGAAAAATTCACCCAGCAAACATCATGATTCTACTATGACCTAAAGAATGTAAATATATAACAAAGGAAACACTTCACTTTAGATCAGCCTATGAATGCTTTTTAAAGTCATTTATTTGGCCTGACCCAGCAAAGTCCTGCACCAAACACTGAGATATGGTCAAAAATTCCTGCTTCTCTAATACAGAAAAAGTGTCAACATGGAATTTGGTTCTGCTATTGTGTCTTTAACAGGAGTTCTAGCTTTGGCTGGAAGCCCACATACTTAAGACAGACTTGGGTTTTTCCAACATACAGTTTATATGAAGTCAGAGAAAAGAGGTATGAAATTATTATTTTGCTCTCACTAATTCCTCTTCCGTTCAGAAGAGATTCTGGTGACAGTAGGCTGCAACAGTTCTTAATGCATCACCTTTGTTTCAATACAAATGTAGCTCAGTGCTGACAGAGGAGGTCTTGCAGTTTTGCCCATTCCTAGCTAGGTTTGTGCATCTTGCCTCCCTTGTACAGACACCAACATTTTTGAGGCCACATGATGTAAAACATCAGAGTATCAATGCATATGAAAAGTAATTCAGCTAAAAAAGAAAGACAGATTAAGAAACTGACACAGCCAAAATCTTATCTCCTGCACCAAATAGTTAATGGTAGAATTTTGGATATAAATTATTTTAGTCCGGAATCTTAACTGTGGTCTCAGGTGAAACTGTAGATTGAGCAATATGGAGATTCAAGATGATGCAAGCAGAATCAGACCTTCCAGCCTGTCATGCTGAAGACAGGAAGAGAGAAACTAGCAGGCCACTTGCTGTAAATGCTTGTTCATTTATGACAGGTTTGTGTTAACTTATTAATAAAACAACAACCCATCTAATGGAAGCATATCTAGCTATCATTTAAATTCTTATAAGTACAGTATGATAGATGCCTCCAGTGTTCTGAAGGTGTGAAGTTGTTTTTAGCTATTTTTCTAGTAGCAAAGCAGCGTATTACCTCCAAGTCCACATCTACCTGCAAATATTAACACACAAACTAATAATAAATATTATTAAATTGAAAAGTGGTAGTGGTTCTTTTTTTTCAATCCATGTTCCCAACTCTGACAACGAAGTAACAATTTTTTACTGATTAGCCAGCAAGGTATTATGCTTAAACATTAAAAAGCTAGTCTTGAATTATTCCTTTTAAACAAACTTTAGGAGAACATTTATATTTCAAACTTGTTTTCTGGTTTAATACAGCATTACAAGGCATACCCATTTTCAAGTAGTGACTCAAATATTTGACGATATGTACCACAGCTTTAAGTTTCTGTAACACTAGAGAGGTCATTTGTATGTACCTTTCTGTAGGAGTCTTCTATCGTGGGATCGTATTTTTCAACAAATATTCCTTGAACAAACTGTACAGTCTGTAACACAAAAGTTCTTGTAAGGTTCTCTTGCATAGCAAGATTTTGTAAACATTGTACACAAATCACTGTTCTAGGTATATACTCTCTTATCTATAACATTTTTAAAGCAATCAAATGATTTTCATAGCTGTAATTTTAAGAAACAATGAATTGAGATGTGTATGCCTATTTAACTGTTAGATGGAGCAATGCTACACTCTCTTTTATCCACCGTCTCATGGAGGGTAAGAATTAAAGCATGCATTGATTTAAGGTTTGCCTAACTCTTAGAACCAGTATTAGTTTCTAGTTGACCAGGATACAACACAGTTGCACAGCTTTTACATTTGTATTTAGAACTACTTCATCTTCTGCTACTTATCTGCCAGAATAGGAATAAGTCAAAAAACAAGTGTCAGCTTTTACTAGTCTTCACTACACTCGGTAGGCTGTTGCTGTGTACCTAACACAAAGGACATTTTTAGCACAAGTCAAATGGAACTTAAGACTCAATGGCCAAGTCAGAGCAGGCACATTCAAATCCAGAGATGCTGCAGTGAGATAAAGAATTCAGAGGTGAACAAAAATGTTCTTTCACAATCTAACATGATTTGTCATTTAAGTTTTTCTTTCTGAACTGCTGCATTAAGAGAACACTTACTGAAGCGAGTGGGTAAGCTCTGGAGCTTACTTTATGGTAAGGTGCACCAGTTAAATGGAAAGATGCAAAGTTCTTGGGTGGGCTGAGAACATATTTTGTGAACTTTTCCAATTCTAGTCTAGGTCAGACTAAACTGTTCTGTAATCATTTAACTGTAAATAACAGAGCTCATGCATTTTAATAATCTACCTGCCCCAACTGTAGGCCTAGAAAGGATCCAGCAAACACATTAAACTTCCCACCAACATGCAAATCTGTATTTCTATCTGCATAAAAATATTAATGCCAAAGAAACTGCTATCAAACATTAAGCAAACAGCACCCTGAAGACCTTCCTAGAGACAGGGCTTACAGGGCAAACTAGTTCATATCCTTTGAGAGATTCACAAAGGCGCTTGATTTCCCACAGACTGACAGCTGGTTTATCTGTCCAAGCCAGACACCCCCAAAATGCAGCAGCTCTGCACCTCACTGCATGGGACTGATCAAGCACCGTCAACCAGACCCATATAAAACCAGCAGCACGAGAGAATGCACCAACAGATGCAGATGCACTCAGTAAAGGATCTACCTACCAGCCATGATGCCTCACGGGGCATCACTAACACTTATATTTACTAGTGCACACTTACATAAAGAAATATACTTTAGTAGAGAACGTATAAAAAAAAGAAAAACACAGCAAGCCTTAAAAAACCCGTACTTGAACTGTCTCATACTTACCAGAGCAGACTTTCCAACACCTCCAGAACCAAGAACCACTAGCTTGTATTCACGCATGATGCAAGGGATAAATCACTCTCAATACCTAAAACACACAAAATACCAGTCTGATTAAACCTCAATCTATATGCAGGAAGTACAATAATGACACCACAATCCACTTAGCTAAGTAGCGTTTGATAAAAATTCCTTAGTTAACTTCTTTATTACAGTAGATATTTTCTAACTATCAACTCTTAATGCAGCTACAATAAAATGCTGCAAACCATCAGATGAGTATTTGCTCTGCCTCATTACTGGTTCTCCCATAAATATCAAATAAACCCTACTATACTAAAGCTAACAGTTACTATTCATAAGAAATAATTATCCAAGAGGAGATAGCAAGAATTTTATCATTCTGAAACACTCAAGGACTAAACAAAGAATCACAGAGACTATTACAAGAAAATTAAAGCCTCCACTTCTCAGGAAACAAACACTTGTTAAAAAGAACAGCAGGATCCCAGAAATCATTACAAAAAAAAAAATCCCTTCCCTAGTCTGAATATTGTTTAATTGTTAATGTGTCCACTAGATCTATTATGATTCATTTCATGAGTAAGTAGAAGCAACTAAAATAGTATTTTGAGACTATACCTCTTCTATAGGCTAGATCTGCTTCCCTGTTCCACACTAGCTGGTGTGGCTACCAACAGCAAACTATGAGATCTGCTTGCTCATCTCTGTTGGAAACTGAGCCATCCAATCAAAACAAAGCCACAGATTTTGGGACACGTCTTTGGGTCATACTGCTCAAAAAGCCACACTACCTCTTACAGTCCTGCTGGCAACTGAGCTAGCAGGACTGTTACTGCCTCTCCAAGAGGAAGGTCTCAGTTCCTTTCCTACAGGCACTCTAGCACTTATCAGATTGAGTTACCTGTTTTCTCCTTTCTCCACCCCCAAAGGAAACTGAAACCCTCCCCAACTAATGAATAATCTACAGCCCAGGGAAAAAGGAAAGTGCAAAGATCCAACACAGGTGCTTGTAAAAGGTAAGCAGGGAGGAAAGTAAGGGAAGAAAGACCCTTCTCATCAGCAGTAATTTGACAGCATCCCTGAAATCTCTGAAACACCATCTGTTAGGTGTTGAGCACAAAATGCTAAGATGATTTACACAGAATTAAAACGACCAAGGTAGAGTCCTGCCCTTACCATCACTGATTAAATCTACCCATTGTCAGAAGATGAGAAATCAAGAGACCAGGTTCTGTTTCTTCTTGCAAATGCATAATCTTTCAATTTATCTAAACTGTCCCTCACAGAAGGAACACAAGGAGAAAACCTTAAGAAAATAATTGACCTGATGTCCAGCAAAAGAGATGTCTCCACAGGCTTCCATTTACCAATACATTTTGAGACTCTCTGGTGATTTCACACCTAATAGGACATCTTTTCACTCCTGACTTAAAAAACTTTCCCTCCCTACAAAATTTTTTTGCAAACCATTCACACCAGTTTCATCTATTTGGCACCACTGTAAATGCTGTTACATCCACAAATCTGTAAATTGTCCAGTCTTTCTATAAACAGGATTGTTTCTAACTGGCCTGAAAGGCACCTCTCCAACTCATGACAAGTTAAGCCTATAACTACATTACTGTAATTTCTTTAAAACAAACATTCAGTTATCCTTTTATTTTTAGAAGGGTATCACTAGAATGACATAAACACAGTGGGTATAGCGGAAATCCCAGTACAGTAATCTGAGTGAAGTGCAGCAATTTCACTGTCTTTAAAAGAAATGTTTAAGCTGAACTTTTCAGTCCTCAGACTGAAGTTAGCAACTAAATATGGAAATATCAATAATGAAGGCTGACAGTAGTTTAAAAGTAACAGAACTTCAGCAGGTACCACATATCTGTTTTAAGTTAGAAATAACTTTTTATTACTCAATGATCTACAATTTCAAAGAAAAGTCCAAATCCTTAAATAAACTAACTCGGTTTTAGTGAGAGAACTGCCATTTTCATTTTTGGCTCTGAAACAGCAATTCAGGTATTTAATGCAAGCTGAAGCTTCTTCCAGCATCCAGATTTGGAAGTTCAACCCTGAATAGCCAATCACTGTACAACATTCTGGAGCTGTTTTTCCTACTTTAAGTGGTGGCACACAACTAAAGCATATACATACAGTATTACTGCTTGGTTAGGCAATCTTCTTAATCAATGAACACCTAAGCAAAAAGCTTTTTAAGATCTTTGAGGACAAATCCAGACTGCAGTAGAGGTTAAACATTTCTCTGACCTTCCCTCCAAACTTGGGCAATGGACAATACAAGTACTAACTTCTTTCACCAGGACAATTTTTTGTCTTTTGTACAGTTACTCTTTAACTCACTGAGAGCACACAGTAATGCTTTATTTATGCATACACCCATATAGCCTAGAGGTAGCTCAGCATCCCTGCACTAATATTGTCATCTGGTCATTACACCTTGTAACAGAAAGCAAACGAATGTACCCTCTAAAACACTTTAAGAAAGCTAACCTGGACATCCCTAACACAGTAGGCAGCAGAAGCACCATCTATAGTCTGCTGGCACTTACATCTACCACCCCATTGCCTTTGAGCAACACCACTGATGTCACTTCACCTTTCTCTTACTGTTTTCTAACAGAAAAGAAAGCCTCAACTCCTAGCAAAAAGAGCTTTCCTAAGAAAACTTTTCCTGCTTGCAGATCTTTGCCTCTTCATCCAAGAAACCACTGGATCATGTAAGACACTGCAGTGTGCCACACTATTTGACATTATTAAAGCCTAGCACACACTTTTTCACTGACCAGTATGCCTGATGGCTGCAAGCACACCCCAGACTGAGCTTCGGTTCTGATTCTTCCTGAACTTGACTTTCCAGTGATTCCCAGCTAACCTGGTCTGGCTCTGCTCTTAATCAAATCTATTTTTCCATATCAGATCTTGTAGAAACTGCTGGCATCCTAAATCTCAATCATGCTCTTTATTTTTCAGTTGACACAATGCTTGACTCTGGAACTAATAACATATCCAGACTCATCTAGTGCCAACAGGATTTCCTTTTGACTCATTAGTGACAAATGAGTGAGGGAAAAAGCAGAAGACAAAGTCTAAAAGAGGAGGTTTAAGCCATGAAACACTGTATCTGGCTGGCATTTCTAGAATAAGTTAGGGTCAAGTTCAACAACCGTGTTTGTCTGTAGTCCCCAGATCACCTCAGGGAAACAAAATTAGTATATTCCAACAGGCTCAACAGAAATAAAGATACCAAGATATGTGAGCAACAGATAAGCAAGATGTCCCCAGATTTACTGGACACTCTAGAAGTACCTACGTAGATACAAGTAAGTTTAAACTTACTCCTAGCAAATATACCAAGTAACTTGTTTGAATCCCCCTCTTCATTTAGTGGAGTTTATTTTAAAGGAAAAATTTCCTTTAAAGGCTGTCTACCTATATGGTGACTGACCTGCAAGAAGTGAGAGCAATGCCAACTTTCCTTTGCTTTTTCATTTTTCCATTCCCCTATCTTTAGGCAGGAAAATACTGTCAACTATGGCCCCTATGCAGATGATAAATAGCAAGAATACAGGAAGCATGCAAAAATAAGACCCTTTTTTTTTCATTTAGTTGGAGCAGGTACTGCCTTCAAGCTGAGTTGAGTATATGCACAGATATATCTGACATAGCTGAACTGTGAAGATACCTAATGTAAGATTTAGCTAGAAAAAATGAGTGAAGCTACTCTTTAAAAAACAGCACTATCACAAACTTGATTCTAATGCTGTCTCAAGTATACAATCTCTTAAAAGTAGAGAGATCAATTCTAGATTGATTCCATTAACTGCCAGTGACACCCCAGGAACTTCCCTGCACACTTCCCGAGACGCAACTGTCCACAAAATCACTGTGTCTGTACAGCCTCTCTCACTAGTCTGTTCTTATTACTTTCTGTACTTAGTGCATTTGTGCAGCATAGTAAGCTAACTGCTTAATTCTACTTCTTCACGGCATACTTTAGATTTAAGTATTTAATAAACTAGAAGAGCACATGGACACTTTTCTCAATAAACATTCTCTGAAGGATGAGCAGCGCATCTTTGAATAAGGCCATTAGAACAGACGAAAGAAAGGTTAACCAGGACAAGTCACTGAAAATGCAGCATTTCAAAGGTTTCACATCTGACAAGGACTGTGAACACGGAACGTGCTTTCTGCTTCTTTTTCAGACAAATCAGGAAGGGAAAAGTGCCTCCTGGACATTTTCTTCAACAGTTTCTTGAAGCTTGTCTCCAGAAAAATGCAAACCAAAGATGGTGCTAAGGAAGTTGAGGAACAAGTAACTATAGAGGTGAATGGAAAAAATGGCACACTTACTGCTTGTAAAGCTTTCCTAAAAAGCAACCATGCAATGAAGAATTCAAGGAAATTTATATACCATTGGTAATTGGGCTTGATGTGATAGTAGTGAAAGTGGGGTGGGTTTTTTTTATTTTATATTTAGTTTTCTTTCAATTCAAACTTTGGGTTCCAATTGAACTTTGTTATCCAAGGGACAGGAAAGCTAATAATACTATTTTTTCAAGTGATATTAAGCCATATGAAGCTGTAACTGGAGCTCAGCCCCAGGCCGAAGACGTGAACTAAGTACAGTCACTCACTTGAAGATAACCCCAAGACTTCCTTATATGAACTAGTTGTTCAGGTATGGAATTAAATAAACTGGCCCTCCCAGAAGCCTTCTCATTTTCAGAAGAGCTCATGATTATTTAGTACTTCACAGACACCATTATTCTTGTCCAGACCTTGACATTTTGGTTGCACTGTATTCACTAAAATTTTCCTAATACTTTTGCTTCAGAACATTTACCTCTTTGGAAAAGAGACTTTGTTAGAACCACCTTGAGAACAGCATTCCTAAATTGATCCCAACTATTTGCATGAGAAAAAAGATTTTAACAGTAGACTGACAGATGAAACAAATTACCTGACTGGTTTATCTGCTTACAATTAGCAGCAGTGGGAAAAAAAAGCCAAGGGAAAAAACTCCAATCTTTTTCTCAGAAAGAAGACACTAGCCCTGAGACGAAACAAGATCACAATGGTCAGACATTTGGAAAAGTAGCATTAGTTCAGTCACGAGACCAGCCAAGCTGAGAGGATTATGTCTTTCTGACATGTTTCCCATTTCTGATACTGGAGTAGTCTCAGATGGCCAAACTGTCCAGATTCCACTGTTTTTAATCTCCTGGTTCAGAACCTTCTATTCAGGTAAACAACTAATTAAGAGATGATGTGTGCTGTTCTTAATATTCCCCAAATACATACATGTGAGATGTCCTAAATTCTTATATCTTGACTCTGAGGAGGGTTCCCTCCCTTCTCAAATAATTTCAGTGCATAAGCAGAGCTTTAACAACGTAGCCCAAAGTGGTAGCCTATTCATTTTCACTAACTTCTAGAGGCTTTAGAAATTAAAACAATTCAGATAACCCTTACTCAACAGGGTAAGCATACCTCTTATAAAAGAGAAATTAAAATACTCCTGAGCTGACTTTCACACATTTGTAAAAATTTATAAAAAACATTATTCAGAAATCAATTCTGAAAAGCTGATCGGGGTCTAACGAAGACTTTCACACTCAGGATTCCTGTAAATACAGCTATTTCATTACTAATGCAGACTCTCTGGAAGCAAATAAACTGTTTAGTAAAAAAAGCTAGAAGTAATTTTTATTTCTAGTTTTTGCCTGCTTTAGATAGTTTCTGGTCTTGACAAACATGTATTTCATCAGTTGAACAGCTAGTTCTTCTGGGCACTAATACTGTAATTTTTCTTGGACAAAAATAGCTCTTCAATTATGTTCAAATATTTTAACTGATGTCAGGCAATCTTCGGAGGATTTTCAAAAAGCTGTCTGGGTGGATTTTCAAAAAGAGGATTTTGAAAAAGCTTATTCAGTGACATGAAATAATACTAACCACCTGAGAAACAGCCAGAGACCTGGGAACAAGCTACTGCAGTACCAACATGGCACCAAGATTTAACTGGCTCCTTGAACAGCCCACAGGGACACTTACACAGTGAAAGCTTAACCAAGTTTTCCTCCTGCTACTGAAGGGAGCTACCTTGGTTAATACTGCACACAGGGACTGAGCAGCTAACAGCATCTGACCTTGTGAGACTAGTTCCACTGTCTGTAATTGGCATATCTGAATAAAATCTGATTTTTTTTTTTCCTCAAGTCAAAGTTAACTCCCAGCTAGATCTTAAATTTGAACATAAACTTAATGGATGTTGTAAGGGTAAAAACTGTCTGCTTAAAGTCACTGATATCTCAAGATGAAAGCTTCCTGATACGAGAGACGAGCAATCATGTGCAACTCGCAAGAGATTCACACAAAATATAAAAAGCATTTTCAAAGCAAGTGATGTAATGAACATTCTTATGCTACTAAGAATATGCTGTGCTTCAACACTTACTGAGTTCAAGTTTCAACTTTGTGCAAAAATTCTAATGTGTCAATTCAAATGTGGAATACCTTATAAAGCCTATGCTATAGAATCTATTTAAGCTCCAAATGGAATTAGTAACACTTTTTAGATATATTCTTACTTTTTGTGGCTGTTTGCTGCATTTTCTCCCTATTCCTGTCAAATAGTCACCATCTCCCAGGAAAGCTGTTTGTGAATGTCCTACCAGTCAGACTTACAGTTAAAATTATAACCTCGGAATTCCTGAAGAAACTGAACTGCAAACAGCTTTTATGCTTGCAAAGATAATCCAGACAGGCAATAAACAGAAACAACATTTTACAAAATACTGCAAGTATGTTAAATTCAGAGAATGCATAATTACCACATTACAATATATTGCTATGAATAAGCTAGATATTCAACCATAAAGCAACTTCTGAGCCAGCAATTTGATGCTGTGAATTTGGCTCTATTGCCATTACAAAGAAAGATCAGTATTCAGCTTTACAGTTTTTCCAAGTTAGTGGATTGTCACATCATAGTATACACAACATGCCTTACCTGATATGCATCCTTCTGATTAAAAGCAGATGTAAGTATTTGTTTGTCCCCATAATTGTTACATTAAATTTTATCTTTCAAGATACAAAACAAGGTAAAACTCAACAGGACTACAAGTAAGGCATGGAAGTTTTCTGAGTTAAGATATTTCTTTTTTAAGCACAGTTTGGAAGTTATTTAAGCTTGCCAGCTGGCTTAAGATACTCTTCATTGGAAAAAGGCATCTTAGTTTCTCTTTCAGAAGAAATACCTAGTCTCAAATTCCATCTGGTATCTGCTTAATATCTGGCAATCCTAGCTCTACTTTGATTTGTGACACTGGCTGCTGAACTGGTAAAGCCTTATATCGGGTTTCCTTCTATAGACGTAGGCCAATGCTGGGTTCAACTGCAATTCCAGGATCACCTTTTGTCTCTCCTGTTCATTTTTCTCCATAACCTATACATCAGACACACCCCTAGCAATGCCAGAGCTTGCATGCCAATGCATCATCACTTACACTGTCTTCACTATTAGAAGTTTTGGTTTTATTCTGGTTTGTTTAGATTACTAACATATCATCAAGGCACAGATATAACAATTTCCTTCATCATTATATGTTGTTTTGTTACTGGTCATTTAGATCCAGCTAGTGTAAGCCCTTCATGTACAAAGTATCCTTCCAAAGTACAATTTACAGTAATTCTATTACAAATCAGGTTGGTAGCCAGAGAGAAGTCTTACAAATTCCCATACGTCATTTTAATTAAGATTAGAATTTTTATCTGTTGAAAAGACATTGATTCTATGCAAATTGAGACTACTCACTACTAGAATTCATTAACAGGAATAAAATTAGCTCTTTCATGATAACTGAACCATACCAGCAAAGTCCCAAGTAATTCTAACTCATGTCTGTTTTGACTCTCAATCAATACTTCTCTAATAAAAAAACCCATGGTATTTGAACATAAGCAACAAACCTCACTCAAAGTCACCCAAATTATACCTAATTTCACTAACAATTCTTTTGTCATAGCTTCAGACATCTGTCCTGAGGGTCTGAAAAAGATTACACTGACACCCAGCAACAACTACTATTTTCTGCCACATGGTTTTGCTACTTGTGCAATGATGGAGGTGCAACCTTAACTGCTTCTTTTCACAATTAACTTCATTAGCTGAATCCACTGATGAACATGAGTTTCTAAAAGGTCTGACATGCTTAAGTGAAGAGGGTGAAACTTGGGCAAAACATCCTGTTCTGTTTCTGGCAGGAAGGCAGTAGCACTTTGAACTTAGGGATGGATGCTCTGCAGACAATGTCCAATCCACAAGCAAATCTTAACTAGAAGATGATAACTGCAGACATTGATTTTCACACCTCTGCCCATATGGAGATGCACAGACAACTTGGTTGCTCCTTAGGCAACTGTTAAGTTGACAAGCTTCAAAAGAGGGTACTTAAGAAAAACCCCAAACACAAAAACCCCTCAACCTATTAAAACTAAACCCCACATAAAAAATCCCACCCACTAAAATAATTCCCCACCCCTATGTCCCCCCTACCAACAAAACCAACCAACAAAAAAACCCCAACCCAAAAAACAAACCAACAACCCCTATAAAAACAGATTCTAGCTAATATTTGCATGCAAAGCTGTGAAATGTCATAGCTCTGCATCTGCTCTGTGAGCAGCTGATGCACCTTAGCCACCCCCAGAACTCTCAATTAATGGGTCACAAATTTTCAGCAAGTCAAAGATCTGTGAGTTAGGAGCATAACCCCAAAGGTAAGCAATTCATACTTGCAAGCCTGAGCTCATGTCCTCTCCCATGAGGACACCTACACAAAAAGCTGAATAATTTTAACCAAATGAATTTGAATCACACTCATCCCCACACCACTTACAATTACATGGACTAGATCTTTAGTATAGAGTTACCAAATTAATGAGGGTTAAACTTGTTAAATCAAGTCTCCACAAGATTCTATTTGAATCTTCTCAGGATCGCTCTAGTTCATGCTTAGACCGTAATTCTTGGTTCCTCTGCATCTTCAAAGCTTACCATTTTCTGGAGAAACCTGTCATACATCAAGACTCACTTTGCTAGAAGTCA
The DNA here is from genome assembly GCA_013400175.1 of Phainopepla nitens. Classification (NCBI taxonomy): domain Eukaryota; kingdom Metazoa; phylum Chordata; class Aves; order Passeriformes; family Bombycillidae; genus Phainopepla; species Phainopepla nitens. Next base: position 8,113 of record VXBQ01011939.1, on the reverse strand, counting down.
AATTTTATTTGGTTTGCATGGCAATGTTTTGTTAGGTAGGTGGCTTCTGTGAGAAGCTGCCAGAAGCTTTCCCCCATGTCCAGTGCCAGATGGGCTCCAGGAGAGACCCACTGCAGGCCAAGGCTGAGTCCATTAGCAACAGTGGCACTTCTGGGAAAACATATTTAAGAAGGGGGCTGTAGGGGTCAACTGCTGGGAGAACAACAGCAGCAGAGAAAGGAGTGAGAATACGCAAGAGCGAGAGCTCTGCAGACACCGAAGTGAAGTGAAGAAGGAGGGGGAGGAGGTGCTGCAGGTGCCGTGCAGAGATTCCCCTGCAGCCCATGGTGAGACAGGCTGTCCCACGGCAGCCCATGGAAGTGCTCAGTGGAGCAGAGATCCATCGGCAGCCCATGGAGGAGCCCAGGCCAGGGCAGATAAGTGCCTGAAGGAGGCTGTAACACTAACACTTATGAGAATGACGTGCTGGAGCACTTTGTTCCAAAGGACTGCATCCCCAGAAGGGAGTGCCGCTGGAGTAGTTTGTGAAGGACCATCTCCCATGGGAGAGACCTCACACTGGAGCAGGGGAAGAGTGTGTAGAGTCCTCCCACTGAAGGAGGAGCGGCAGAGACAACAGGTACATGCCATTGACTGCAGCCCCCATTCCCTACCCCACTGTGCCTCTAAGGGAGAGGTGGTAGAAAATGCAGGAGCAAAGTTAAGCCTGGGAAGCCGGTGTTAAGATTTGGGTTTATTTCTCATTATCCTGCTCTGATATGACTTGCAATAAATTAAACTGATTTTCCCAAGCTGAGTCTATCCCCATGACAACAACTGGCAAGTGGTCTTCCCTGTCCTTATCTCGACCCACAAGCCTCGTGCTTCCAAAGTACAAATCAAACACATTGATAAGGTAACAGATGTCCAAAGGTTACTGAAATGTAAAACTGACTCTAGAGTTTTGGATGGGCAGACCTTTCTGAATACAATTCGTATGTCTAAGAGTCATCTGTTAATTAGGCTATGACAATCACAATTACCAGAGCATTTGAATGAGCATCACCACTACATCCTTAATCTTTCACTGAAGAGTCTTGCTCTCAGCAAATTAAATATAAGCATCTCTAAACAATCTGTATTTTGGGCAAAGCCCAAATGGAAGAATGACTTTTCAGTCCACCTTGACTGTCGCAGTGAAGCAAGTTTATCCTTCAGGAAATCAGTTTTTCATTCCCACACTGTTTAAGGTAAACTGCAGTTTACCAAATTACTCTTACTCCGTTTTAGGTTCTTGTGATCTATGACTTCAGCCTTCTGTAGGCAAGTCTGTGAACGGTTCCTTATTTTCACTTCCACCACAGCAGATTCAGCATTCAGCTCAGAAAAGAGGCTTCAGCTTTCCTCTTGTAGCACCAAATTTCATTTAAAAAATAGTCTCACAACAAGATTAAGTAACAAAAGAATTGCACTACCTGTAAATACAGGTATTTTCAAACTGACGTTTATCATTGAAAACTGTTTTTGCAAACTGCATCTTAAGACCTTGCCTCTGGCTAGTAGCAGAACTAGTTAGCAAGATTGTACATTGTTCAAAATATCAGTTAGTGCAGTTCAATTACGTTCAAACTAACGTGCACTTGATGTTGCTTCTTCACCTGTTTCCTGCATAAACAGGACCCAGATTTCCAGCAGAAAAGGAGGACTTCAGGACTTTGTTCTTCTAACATAAAACCAGACAACCTACTAGTCTTTCTGTTCCAGGCTCCACATGAAATATTCTTATTTTCTCACTCTAATTTGTACTTACATTGATATAGCACTCTTCTTGTGAGATTACTCTTAAGAGTTTGATGAAAAGCAACACACAAGATCAAAAGGATGCCAAACACAAGCACACGCAGTGGCCTAAAGCACTTAATTGTAAAACCTCATTTTCAACTCAGTACTCCGTGAATTTCAGCTACCACTGAAAGTTACTTAAGTTTTCTATGCAAGATCTCTGGCTGAACTTCAGTGTAGCTTTGGGCAACTCCTGAAATAAAGATTTAGGAAGATCAGGACAAAAACCAGGAGATCATTAAAAATAGAAGCAAATATAAAAACTTAAGCTCAAATATAAAGAAAGGTGAAAAGGTAACAGTAAAATAACATATAATAAGTACAGGTATACATAGCTATAATTCAGAAATGCTTGCTTTCCTCTCTAGTATTCAGATTTAAAAGCAAGTAGGAAATTGTACACCAAAATTAAGAATATTTGAAGACCAAGCATCCAAATAAAAAACTAGTTATGAGTGCTTGCTTATTATAGTATTACAGTTTCTTTCTATTAGTCTCCAAACTTACTCAATGCCCTCAGAGATTAAGTGCCAGGGTATCTCTTCTCTGCTGAAATCCCATCTAATCTGCTACTAAGTCAAAAAAGCTGTATCAGAGAAATGGAAGAGTGATATTCTCCAGCATGACAGTCAGCTATTCTTGCCTCTTCAGTGCTCCTCGATGCCACAGGACTACTACAGTCTCTTTGATTCCACCAAGTGACAATTTGATGACAATTTGGCATCAGTTTCTAGAAGCATGGCACATTCTGTAATAACTTATCTTGGTAGACGTTGGATTTTTGAACATAAAGCTCACAAAGAACACAAGTCCAAGGCATCTCGTACTGTATACTTGTTGATATAAAACTACCTTGGAAATTAATCTATGGATTGGTATTATATTTGTAAGAATTCTGAAGGTGAGTTCACACTTGCCACAAACTCATTTTTGACGCTTCTCATCATAAAATCCATGAAAACACATTGCATTTTCTGCTTCTACCAATATAAACAACAGACAGTAAATAACAAAAGGACCATTCTGAATGGGAATAAAATCACCACACTCACAGAATGTCTACTGCCCATCAAATCTCCATTTTAAACAAGTCAGAAGGGTCACAAAAAGACAGTTTGATATATCCTTATTCATACTAACCATATAAATATAACTCCAGAAGTGCAGGAGTCGAGATTTTTGCAAGCTATATTAATTTCTACACTCTCCCAAACAAAAGAAAATCCTTCAGCGATATTTTATGCAAAAAGCAATCATATGAAGCCAAGTACGCTACGCTTATGGACCAACTTGTACATCAAGCTTTCACAATGTTAGCTTCACTGTGAAAGACCCAGGAGGGTTACTGACCACATCTTACAGACTCTAACAATCCCCCATAACTGCTTTACAAGATTAATTACAGAGGTTCCTGTACATTGTTGGGCTGCCCCCTCATACACCTGGACACAGGCACGCAGACAGAACGGCTTGAGCAGTCAGGGACCTAGAAGCTGATGTTCTGCCAGCCACAGAAGGGACAGCACCCCGCAGGTCAGGTCGCTCAGCGCCCCACCCAGCCTGGCTTTGAACGTGTCCAGCAATCAGGCACCCACAACCCGGTATCAACAGCAAACGTCACCTGATAAACAAACCAGTCCAGTCCGAAACACTGTACTGCAGAGAGTAAGAGTTTTAGGTGACTGCCACTTCAATGGAGATGACTTCCACTCCACATTCCAGTTTACAACTTTCCACTACTCTTCTAACAAATCACTTCTAGGGGAGGTATTAGACCAGACATTACAGAAGTTTGATTAACTGCAAACAAGGATTGTACAGTTTCACAACTTAACTATCTCTGCTATATGGGTTCTGATGTAGTCCAACTACTGTTCAGCATGCTAGCTTCATCTCAAATAAAAAACACTGGCCATACACGAAATCTCAAAAAAAAAAAAAAATCACAGTAGCCAGTCTGACTCTGCAATTACCAAAAGCACTTTCACTTCTCTAGTGCTGAAGTGCCACTCCCAGTAACAGGTCCTCCTTCTAATCTGCTGTACCTCCCCTCTGGAACTCCACATAGATAACTCACAAGTGTCTACAGCTCATCCTTGACAAAGACATGATAGTACTGTTGTTTTTTTCTTTGCTTCCTCCTGATACATGAAGCATGCTTTTAAGAAACTTTTCTTCACTGTAGACATAAAAAAAAGTGAAGGCACAATTAGTTAGGTTTCAGAAACAGAGACTGTAAGTGGGAAAAATAGGACAAGACTTCAAAATTAAGACACTAAGGCAGAGAAACAAAAAGAAACAGTTGCAGGGAGTATCTGTGGTCACAAATTATTTCAGATTAACTGAAGATGAGGTTAGACAGTGATATGCCCAGGTACGTTATCTGGGCAGTAGTTAATTTAAGAAAAAGCTTTTGCCATCTAATGCCACAAAAAGTTATAGACTAAGCCATACAAATGGAAATGCTGAAGTACGTATTTTCCTTTAATCCAGATTACCTACTGAAATTAGGTAATAATAACCACTATAATTAAAGCAAGTAAGAGTCACTTCAATGTCAACAAATCTTGATGCAAAGAACACATTATCCTGAGTCTCTATGAAAAAAAATTAACTACAGAGCCTTGCTCTGTCTTCAGTTATGAAAATAAACTGTTCTCCTGTTCCAGGTCTTCAATACTGCCCAAAAATTAATCGACATAAGGTTTCTCACAGCTCTACAATTAGGGTAACATTGGAAATTACTTCATGTATGAGTAACAGTGGCACACAATATCCTTTTTGCAGAAGACCTGGTCAAGTCATTCAGATTTAGGCCAGCTTCCTGTGTTGCAACAGCTGCAGGAATTATACCAAGTGATCTAAGAAAGTACAGATTTCCTGAAGAGAATTTCAAGCTGGGGAGAAACATGAGATGTTGCTTGTCTGCCACAGGATGCAAACACCAATCCATTAGAAAGGCTAGGCTGTCCTACTCCTGCACTATGGTCTAGCCTTTCTCCCTTGGTTAGGGATGAACTAACCATGTGGATTTACTTGGCAGTCTCTTTTTGTAGTTGCATAGCAGGGATTTACTTCAAATAACATCAAGTCCTTAGATTAATAACTGTAGAGTGCTGACTGGGACAGTGCACAAGATATTGTCAAATGCCTCTTCTTCCTGGTTCACTTCTAAAAAGTTTCTGTAATTCTCTAACACATATTCCTCTAGGGTCTTTATAGTGACTTTCACTCTACCCCATCAGTAGTAAAAATCACTGCTAAAACATTGTTCTTGAAAAAGAAGCATCCTGAATAGCTAGAGGGCCCCCAAATAATGTTATATTTCAAAAGTTGCCAAATAGGCAGATTTCCAACCTGGTGTTTACAGCCTTCCTCCCTCTGCCTGCTGCTAGAAGAGAGAAACATGCAGTATGTCAGGAGCTTACAACAGCATGCATGAGCAGGCACACATAAAAATAAACAACTTTTTCACTTTCAGCTGTCCAGTATTTCTTTACACATTCTAAAGCTTGAGAGATGAGAGTTTCAAGCCATAACCTACTGCTCCTTTTGAAGGCAACCTCATTCAACTGCTTCGTGAAGAAACAGTCTGTACCAGCAGACAAGGTCTCTGACTTTCTCCAAACAGCATTTATTTGCCTACTAGAAGCAAACTGCCATACCTCCATCAAAATATTACTGTCTCACCCAGTTGCCTCATGGATGACAAGCCTTGAGGAAAGCCATACATTAGATGCTCAAAGGTACTAAAGATCTACTGTACTCAACCGTTAAACAACTTTGAAAACTCAAGTCAACTTGAAAACAGGTCTATTGATGGCATTCAAGTACAAAAATATTTCTTTTTCTCCCCTGCCTTATGCAGAATAGAAGAATAGAAACAGACCATCTTAACCACATCTGAGCAGGAAAACAAAGTTTGCCTTGAAATATGAAGGTGTAGTCACTGTAGATACTCCTTTCATCTCTCTGAACAAGGAGGCTGTCTAAAATATCCCTCTACCTGACCTAGATGCAACAGAACACAGCAGAATCCAGCCCCAACTCAGCAGGGATTCAGCACACTGACACCACACAGAGCACTTCAGTCTGCTTTTGGATTTGTTCTGAGGTAAAGGAGTGGCAGCATTCACAACCACAAGCTACACACAGACTTGTGTCACACAGCTTATGCTGACTGATCTGTTTTACTAAGAGAGCAATTTTGATTAAAACTCACAACTTGAGCCTAACCTGACAAACACTCTCAAATGTCAGCTAGGTATCTGAAAGTCATCTAAGCACTACTTAGAAAGGCCAATTCATAAAGGCTCCGCCTACCCTCTCAGCATCCACCCAAGGACAAGAGTGCCTGTGTTTATCAGTAAGATATTCTTATCCTTAGGAGCACCTCTCTGTACCTAACCCTGAGCAGCTAGCAGAGCTCTGTGGCTGACAGCATTGGCACGCTAGCAGCAAGCATCAAACACTTACGTGACTCCTGCGCTTCCCACATCCCAGATGATAGGTGGACAACTGCTTATTTTAGTTCCCTGTCACATTTACATCGGAGATCACAAGCTACAGTGTAGCCTTCAGTGCACTTCCTTCCTCAGCTGTAGAAACAGTTTCTTTCTGCTTTTGTAGGCCTTCACCTGGATTCCCATCTGCTTGCCTCTGCTCCAGAAAGGCTCTCAATTAAAAAGACAGTCAGTTTTACTCTGCAAAAACTGGCACAGCACAAAAAGGACTGTCATGGCTCACTCCAGATTTATTTTTGATGAACTGTCCTACAGATGAGCTTTGGAACAAAATAGCACAATTTTCATTCCACCCAGAAAACTTATCTGGTGCACATATATAGTAATAGAAGCACAGGTACAGACAGTAAAAAGACTGTTGGGTTTTCTTCCCCCCATATAAAAGTTCTGGCTTTACTTTTTTTTTTTGTTTTGGTCTTTCAACTCTGTTTTGCAGATTATTTCATCCCCAGGCAGACAGGTACTACAAGTATGATCATCTTCGCTGCAAAAAAAGACACATGGCACTTATATTGCAGTGTAATTCCAAACTCCTTTACTTGGGACCAGATAATAATACGGTTTTATACTAAGTTAAACTTGAAGTGGCACATATCACTACAAGACCATCCCTGAAAACATACAGGTACCAAAGGAATAAAACACCACATGTAATTAGTTAAAGTTTATTTCTGCAAAGCCTTTAATGCAGATAGTACAAGTATCCCCCACTATTCACTCAGATCATTTTTATCTAGAATAGATTTTGAGCAAGAGTAAAAAAAGATGCAATTAATAATAAAAATGAAAATATTCAACTCTACCAAGTTTGGCTGGGTTTTTTCCCTCCCAAAAGCTTGTAATTTTAATATAGAGGTAACAAATAATGTTCAAAGTTTTTCATAGAGATAAGAGACTCGTTCCAAAGGGAAATACACTTGTTTTTTGAAAGGTTATTCTTAAAGGCAATGTGATTGCTTCATTGCCTTTTAAATATAACTCACGGAAAGGAAGAGTGGTTTTTTGTCTCCTTTGCTTATAACAGTAATTTCAACATATACTTCACTGTGAAAGAGTACTGAAAAGTCCTTGTCATACACCATCTACACATTTCATCCTGGGGTAAGATGTAGCCGTCATACGTGGAAAATTACAATTACACTAATCAAAACATCTAAATGCAAAAACACATACACAACCTGTATTACCTTCTCTCTTGGAACTGTACTACCTTACTATCATACCCCAAAGCAGTATAGAGAAGGACTTTCCTTTTTTTGTTTCCTTTCCCCTGAGCAGCGTAACCCATGTCTTCAAGATGGAAATGGGAATAAAAGCACTCTATTCTTTTTTTTTTGCAGAAAGCCTTGGTTTCTCGTTCTCTTTTGAAATCTAGGGCCAATGCAAGAACAGTCAGATTTGGTTTTATTCTCCCCTCTGCAAACTTTGCTTTCCTTCCACCACTTCTTCACCAACGCACGCAGAAGCGTACAAGGATCTCAGGCTCATGAGACGGGTTCGGCGCAGGAAGTGTCAGTCAAATTCTTCCATTTGCTTTGACACGGGTGACGGTGGGGCGCTTAGACGAGGCGAACATCCCTGTCACTTCCTTTCCATTTTGTGATAAGCAGGAAGAGAACTCGCAGGCCACCGCGCTGTCCGCTCGTCCCACTCCTGGCCAGCTCGGCACAAGCCCCGGCCGGCCGCGCCCGGCCTGACCCCCCCCGCCTCGCCCCCACACACCGGCCGGAAAGAGCCAGCGGCTTCTCTCCCGCGGCCGGACTAGGTGG